>VWYI01037286.1:0-161429 GCA_013399455.1 Anthoscopus minutus | reverse complement strand
TCCCTCCCTCTCCCTCCCTCTCCCTTTCCCTCCTATCCCTTCTTCCTATGGAAACTTGTGCAGCATAGGGGCAGGAGGGCTGTATTAAGGTGCTGACAGACACTGATGAGAGTTCATGTTGCTCTGACTCTCTTGGATCCTGCATTTCATGTGTGACAACTTAGAGTTAGTATCAAGTTACCAGGTAATTATTACTAATGTGGGCAGGACACTGATGCCACATAAAGCTTAAAATATAAACCATAATGTAAGCTTTTTTAGTTTGTATTTGTTCAGAAAGAGACATTAAGCAGGGAAAAGTGAACAGTTGGCTACTGATGTGGTGCTGGATTTTTCCCGACGGCTCCCTGCAACAGGCCAAAAGTAGGCTGTTCCTGGAGAGCAGCACAGTCCGGGATACAGATTTACAGGGCTTATGCTCTACGACACAGATGGTTCAGCGTCAAAGGCAGGAGCAAGGACAAGAGAGAGGTCTTTTGTGTGGTTTCCAAAGGGAA
Organism: Anthoscopus minutus; assembly: GCA_013399455.1. Lineage (NCBI taxonomy): Eukaryota > Metazoa > Chordata > Aves > Passeriformes > Paridae > Anthoscopus > Anthoscopus minutus. The sequence goes on along the minus strand of VWYI01037286.1, from coordinate 160,932 downwards.
ACCTTTCCATGGAAGGATGAGGAATGAAAAAACCAGATACAGGGGAGGAGCAAGTGGAGGGTACGAACCATGAACCAATAGGGGAAAGACTGGGGAGGAGCATAGGGCAGGCGTGCATAATACCTGAACCAATGGGGAGAACAAGGGGAGGAGAGTGGGTCATATGGGCCAATGGGGCTTCGAGCTTTGGGAGAATTACAAAGGGGACGGTTTTAGGCAGGGAGTGGCACAAGGAAGGATTGACAGTTTAATGGGAGAGGAAACAGGGAACATTCAGCAATAAAGGGCATGTATCGGGGTAGATTAGCAACGGAATGGGAGGATACAATTTAGCACGGAACCAACAACATAAGGTCAGGGTGGGTACAATTTAACAATATAGGGTAATGGTACAACTTAACAGTACAGACTGTAATCAACCCAAATACAATGAACAAAAACACACTGCAGCAGACTACTATTTTGGGACAAACTAAAAGCACTTGTACTTTTGAACAACAGTAGCTCAAATCCTCCATGAGGTGAATTGTAAACATATTCACCATTGCATGAATGTGCTTTGGCATAATTCAGTTATTTTGATCTGTCTGTTTCTAATTTATTGTCTTATTACTTTCTTACAGGCAGGCAGAAGTCCTGAAGGCTGACATGACAGGTAATTGCCTTTATTATATAGTTGATCTGACTAACTAATAATATTTTATTCCTAGTTTTGTTTTCGATTTGTGGTTTTTTTGCTTATCATTCCTAAGAATTTTCTGGAAAGTATGTGACCTTATGTTAAAGGCTTGTCCTCTGTATATAAATAAATAAATAGTATTTTAACAACAGTGCCCCTTTTGCCTATACATGATACATATTTTTGAAGTTGACTTTGGATGTTCTAAACATTTGGAGATGAAGGTCCTGGCTCTGCTTCTCTCTGAGACTCTTGCCCAGACTAGCATGGGAACTCTGTACTTGGGATTAGCTAGGATTTTGGTGGTTTTAATGAACCTGGGTGAGGAAATGCTTATCTGAGTTCTACCACGTGTTGTGAAAGTGCAGCCCTAGATGCAATGAAATGCTATGAGCTGCAGTTTAAGCTATATATATTAATGAGAAATGGAAATGGTTTATATTAATGATTCAGCCCTGCTTCTCTCATGAACCTTTGCTCAACTGTGCTTGCCACCTTGGTGTAATGAAAATATCAGGCTGGTATAGTCTCCATAGGAATATTAAAACTACCTGCATCCACCTAGCCCAACAGGAATGGCTCCACCATCAGCAGCAGGATGGTTTCCCTGGGGTGAGGCCTGTCCCTTGTGCTCCTGCAGCCCCAGCCCAGTTGGTTGTAGAAGCCATGGGAAATTGGACTCTCTAACTCAATAGCAGGAAGTAGTGTTTGCATTCACCCTCTGGGATGGGGAGCAGATGACTGCTGAAGAGATAGAAATTGGGACATGGCAATTCTTGCTCACAGTGTTCTCTAAATACCAACAGTGTGTGTCCATGCACTGTCCTGTTTAGCATCTCTCCATGGATTTATTGTCTAATATTATTTTTAGGCTACACTGGAAATTCTTCTAAATTCATCCAGCGGCAAGAAATTCTGCAGTTTAATAACTTTCAGAGAACCACGTGCCTCCTACCTGTTTTGATTTTTAACTTGCCGGCTGATAACTTTGTTCATGTCTATTTCTGGGGTTGTAGGAGACTCATCAGTTAATCAGTGAGCACTCAACCCTCCACCTCTTTGTAGTTCTTGTGTTTCACTATTCTGAGGAAACTGATACAAGCAGGTGTTTGGTGGTGTGTATCTTACACTGAGCTCTATTTTTTCATTTGGTGAGTGAGTGAAAAATCAGATTAACTCCATAAATTTGTGTGTCTTTGATTTTTTTTCTTTCTTGTTGCTCAGATTCAAAGCTGGGTCCAGCAGAAGTCTGGACATCCAGACAGGCTCTACAGGACTTATATCAAAAAATGCTAGTGACTGATTTGGAATATGCTTTAGATAAAAAAGTGGAGCAGGACCTGTAAGTACCTCATTGAATTTGTGTGTATGTATGTAATCTGGGCTGGGGAGCAGGGATCCTTGAGAATTCCAGAAAAGCAGTTCTGTGAGTTCTGTGAATCCTATGGAATGGTTGTCTTATTTCCTTTAAAATGAGAGCTATGCAGTGGGTGAAACATGAGAATGCACTGCAGAGGTGATAAAGAGCATTCAGTAGGTTATTGTTTTACCTCTGGCAATTCAGAAGCAGCCATGTCATGCGGGAATGGGTTTTGGAGAGCCAGATGGGGGCAGAGAAATTAAGGAGCGCCAGTTTGCTCTGCTGTCAGGGAAGGGATGAAGTTTGGGTTTTCTGGAAAGGAGGAAATTTGCCTGGTGTAATCACCTGGAGCTTTGAGCAAGGTCTAACAGGAGCTGAGTAGCTGCTGAAGAGCTGCATTTTAAGCCTGGCGAGCTAGAGCTGAGCCAAGGGAAGAATAATCAGGGGAGAACTTAATGGGCTGCTCATGACACCTTACAAATCAGGGGAAGATCCAGCTGGGTTTTCTCCTTGCCCTGAGTCCACTCCCTGTTATTTAAGGTGCAGACATAGGTTGTAATAAGTTTAGTTAACAGCATGTGGTTCTTTCAGCATTGAGGGGAGCCAGATGAGTAGGCTGACTGAGTTCTCCTCTCCACACTTCCAGTTACAGAATGATTTTTAACCCTCATTTCTGTACCCCACATCTTGTTTTAGGGAGGGACTTCTACACTGCCTAAAATAGAACAATTGCAAGGAAATATTAATGATGTTAGTGTTAGCCATATATGTATATATAGGTAGGTGTATATTAGCTTGTGTGTGTGTATATATATATATATATATCACATCTGTTTCCTTAGGTATGAGAGGTGAGGAAAGGTGGTTATTCCATATTTAACATTTATTCTCATCTTAATGTTCCCTGAATTTGAATATTCTTCATGTCTGATGCTATATAATTTAAACAGTTCTTTCCTGTTACTTATGCCATCTGCACAAGACACTTCCAAAGTAAAAAGATAAATGCTTTTTTTATTTTCAGTTGGAATCATGCCTTTAAAAATCAGATCACAACACTCCAGGGTCAGGCGAAAAACAGAGCAAATCCGAATCGGAGCGAAGTTCAGGCGAACCTTTCTCTGTTTTTAGAGGCAGCTAGTGGCTTCTATACACAGGTGAGTTACACAAAGTAGAGGATGGGTGGAGGATCAGTTTTAGGTAGGTAAAATCTTTCCCGTTCTTTGCCTTTAGCTTAGGAAAATGCTGCTGTATTAGATTGAGCAGTGCACCTTGCTAACTGTGGTGTTCTCAGCAGATGTCTGCTGAACTGATGATGGGCTTTCTTTTGCTCAATCTTGAGCTGACATTTCTGTTCAGCTGGTAGTTGTTTCGGTGTAATTTATGTTCCTTTCTGATAGAATCTGCTTTAAAGCCTAAACCCCACTGTTTTGGGTAAGGTCAAGGTCCATTTCTTACTATGCTCTGCTGTGACTGCTCAGAACAATCATAAAGCAGCAGGAAAGGGTAGAATGATACTTCTTTGTGCTGTCTCTTGCCTTCTCAATGTGCATCTGTTGCTGTCTTGAACTACCACCTGTGTGAATTCTCTATTAGGTCTAGCCTCCACTGGCTCTCTAGTCCCTCTTAAAGCCATTTACTCTGTCTCTGCAGTGACCTGTGGTAAGGAATTTTGTCCTTTAATTGTAATGTCTTACAGAAATGACGACACAAAAAGCTTCAAGCTCAGTAGATGAGTTAATTGATTATTTCATTGTACCCTTAGGGTTTTTTTCTGTCATTTCTCTAAAAATTCCCATTTGGCTTATCATTCCTATGTATTATTCGTTTTCATTCACTGTATAGCGAAGGAAAAGCAAGGATAATGAGTTTTTTCTTGGATTAAGTTACTCAGGAACAGAAATATGTGCAGAAAATGCAGATGCACAGGATGTGTATGATGGCCTAATGTTTTGTTCTTTGCCCCTTCCTTGTGACTCCTAATAGCAATGGTGAACATTGAGGTGTAAGTCTTTATTACAACATTAGAACAATTAGTTCACTTCTATGAATTTCTTTTCACTAAAGCAAAACTATATTGTTGAGTGGTCTTGGGCTAAGAGTCTTTTGCAGGGTTTTCAGGTAATTGCCAAAGGAGTGTGATTCCTATTCATATATTTATTTCTTACTGACATATTTTTGTCTACACTTTCCTATGTTAGATTTCATTAGATTTCAGTTTTAAATTATGGAGAATAAGAGTCAGTGTATGATAGTGTACTTAGTAAAGATAACTTGCCTTTCTTTCCTTTTTATCGCCTCATTTGGTGTCTGCTTCAACAGCATCATGGTTGCTGAATCCTCTCTTAGAATTCAGAGTAAACCTTGTCATGGCTAATTTACACTGTCTTCAGCTTAAGGCACTCACAGTGGGTCATTTGTACTGTATAATTTCCTGGTTGAATTCCAGACATCTGCAGTGCCGACCCCAGGGTACCCTTGTGGTTACCCTTTTTTCCCTTCAGCATTGTTTTTTTGAAAAGCTGCTTGTTGGAATCAGCCAGTTTAACAAGCTGTCATGTTTGCCAAGGGTGTTCCACCATCTACACTGTTTGTCTTGCAAAAGCCTTGTTCCTGCAGTGGAGCAGGGAATTTTATTCTTTATGAGTTTGACACTACAGACTGGGTCATCTTTCTATGTTTGCTATGATGTTAATTACTTTCTCAGTCTAAAGGCTTGGCTCAGCCAAGGTACCTGTTCTCCAGGTGTGAGGCCTCTGCAAGTGACATCTTTGAAAAAGAGCATGAATTTTCTTAATTTGGTGTCTTTGGAGGTGTCAAGTTGTTGTCTTTTATCCAGCTTTCATCTGAGATCTCTCTTGTTTGGGGATTTTTGTTTACTGTATAAAGACAGACCCAATGTGGAGTAAGGTGTAACACCTCTTCTGCAGCAAGCAAAAGCATCACATCGCATCTTTTTGTCATAGTGTGTGTCTCTATCAGCCATGGGCATTCTCTGTGCCTTTATTTGGAAGTGCAACCCTCCTGCAGGTCTGTTTTATTTGGAGACCAAGCCAATTCCCACGTGAGAGAAAGTCTGTTGCTTCTTACCTGCATTTTTTACCCTAGAACTCAGTTCACTCTTTGGTTGCCATTACTTTGCAGGGTATTTGCTGGAGTCTGTTAGGAGCCACTTCAAAAGCATTTGTCAGAATGGCGGAGTTGAGATTTTGCTTTCAATCAGCTTTTGAAGTAATTGATCAAGTAGCTGATGCCTTGTTCCTTAAAAGACTCTCAGTGTCTAAAGACAGACCCAATGGAGAGTAAGGTGTAACACCTCTTTCTGCAGCAAGCAAAAGCATCACATCACATTTTTTTGACAGTGTGTGTCTCTGTCAGCCATGGGCTGTCTCTGTGCCTTTACCTCAGTATCAGTAACTGTTAGTATTGCCTTGTGTTGCTTACAAACTTGTTTATGTTCCAGCTTCTTTCTAAAGTTTAAGTTAGGATCATGCTGTTTGTTATTTTGGAGCAAGCGGCCTTGGAGAGTGAGGGATGTTCCTTTCTATTATTTTTAGAGAACAGTGTTGCTTCATCAAGGTATAAAACCTACTGTGTTCCTCTTGAGTGTCCTACTGAAAAAACAAAACAAACAAAAAGACAAAGGAAAACCATAAAACCCAACAGTATCTGTAGACCTTCAATATTCAATCTCCACTGATAAATCTTTAATTTAAATATCATGTGGATTGAGTTGCTGTCTGGTCTCAGATGCAGAGCTTTCCCTTACGGGGCAGATGAACAGTGGACACAATGCAACTCAATGAATTCCATATGGAGAATGTATTTTAAAGTCTCACTTTCAGTAACTTGCGCTTTTTCACCTCTAATATGTTTGGCTCATCTGTGGTAAATACTCTTCCAAGTGGTATTCCATTAGTTTTGTGACTTGTTTTGCTGTCTTTCCAATGCCTATCTTGAGCTGCTATTCACTCTGCCCCATTTTTGTAGTTGTTACAGGAGTTGTGCACAGTTTTTAATGTAGACCTGCCGTGCCGTGTGAAGTCTTCCCAGCTGGGGATCATTAGCAATAAACAGATGCACACCAGCGCCATTGTGAAGCCACAGTCCAGCTCCTGCTCCTACATCTGCCAGCACTGCCTTGTCCACTTGGGAGATATTGGTGAGTTTCTGAAGGAAAGGGCTGGGATATGGAGTTCTGTCTGTGTTCAGCTTCTAGAGATCTGCAGGTACTATGGCGACCACTGGAGCATGTGCTAGCTGGTAGGCAAAGGGAAGTGCTGAGCTATTACAAAAGCTTATTGCAGCACGCTAGCACACTTCTCCATTCCAGAACACTGACATCTTATGTACAAGAGCACCGGTTAGAAATCCAATCTTTCATAAGTGTGGTTTCTTTTTTACATTAAGCTCAACAGGTTTATTTCTTTCTTGATTTAAATTAAACTTTGTTTTGTAGAAAGTTCACTTTTCACGGGAATCTACAGTTGTTTTTTGAACAACCTAAAAATAGATCTAGTTGGTGGTCATGCAAAGAGAGATGAAAAATATTTTTTTAGCTCTCTGTATGTGGTGAACTTGGCACTGTTGTCCATAAGACAGTCTTGGGTCTGAGGCAAAACAGCCACCTCAGAATTGAATGTGTTAAATCTTGGTGGGGTTTGGTGTCATTGCACATTATTCTGATGCTTATTTCTGAAATACTAGTGAAATACTCTTCAGGTAAGTTGTATTTTATGGAAGTAACTGCAGAGTAGAATTTTGTGCCTCAACTTTTTTTTTTTTGCTGTTTTCTTAGCTCGCTATAGGAATCAGACCAGCCAGGCAGAATCTTACTATAGACATGCAGCTCAGCTTGTTCCCTCTAATGGTGAGTCTGGGATACTTCAGTTCATAATTCCAAAGGAAGATTTAAGGTATTGTTTTCTTCTGTGGCAGTTGAAGACCGGGGCTTTTATATAAATATTCCTCCCCAAGTTCTCCACACTACCATACAATAAAGCCTCACAGGTCAGTAAATCATTTAGATAATGATTATTTGTGTGTTCTGTGTTGCTTCCTTTTTGTGCTGATTTAGAAACAAGGAGGATAATACACAGCTTTATTCCAAGGCTTCACTACTGATATACCCTGTTACATCCATACATTATAAAGGACAATTAATGAAAAGTTTCTTTACACCAGCATTGGTTTTTGTCTTTTATTGTTTATTCCCATGCCAATTTATAAAGTTTAGTAGCTAAAATGGTTTTCTTCAAGTTGCTAGTGGGAGTTAATGAGTTCTTTAGTTCAGGAATCTAGCTTTTTAGCTATTGTCTTCCAGTAACCCAAAATGTAGGGATGGTGATAGAAGGATAAGTCACTTTTGAGCTGGGCTACACAAACTAGTAATTCAGTTTTCTTACCAGTTGCGTTCTAACTGAACAAAACAAAAACTCAGTGCTCTGAAACAAACAAGTGAACAAAATCAGAGACCCACATACCCAATCCTTCTCCATCCAAAGTGAAAAAAAACAAAAAAGCCTCAAAACAGACAAACAAAAAACCGCAACCAAGCAAAAGCAAACAAAAAAGACCAAAAACCCAAAACAAAAGAAAAAACTCCCAAAAACCCAAAGACAAACTAAACAAAAAGCCATACAAGCAAACAAATATAACACACACAAAAAAAAACCCCAAACAGCTGATGCACCACAAATTTAGAAGCTTTTTCACTGAAGTGATACAGATCCAAGACTGAGGTGAAAGGGTCAGCAGATGAATCTGAGCGTTGTCTGTTGAAGAACTGAGGACTTTATGCTCCCTTTCCAAATGACCACACATACTCCAGAATCTAGGATGTTTGCCCCCAGCACAACTTGTTGGACAACTTGTCTTTTTCTCCCTTAGGTCAGCCTTATAATCAGTTGGCTATTCTAGCTTCCTCCAAAGGAGACCACTTGACCACAATTTTCTACTACTGCAGAAGCATTGCTGTGAAATTTCCTTTCCCAGCTGCCTCCACTAACCTGCAAAAAGCACTTTCTAAAGCACTGGAAAGGTGAGACTAAGAGTAATTATTGCCACTCAGATAAGTTGGAAGATATTCTAAAAGCATCTACCTTGCTAGAAGTTACTCATATTTGGCAATGGAAACAGAAATCCCTCGACCCTTGTCTAGTCAGAGCATCCTCACAGCTGTATGGAACGCAGAACGGTTTATGATGCTATGATTAGCAAATGCAGGAAATATGCACATTGTGCTAACACAAAAAGTAGCTTTACTTTGTGTACCAGGCTGAAAAGTAACTTTTTTTCCTCCTTCATTTTGGAGTAATTCTGTAGTGTTATGTGCAGCTGTGTGTAATTCCAAAGACTGAATGAGGTATTTCTCTTCTAAATGCAGTCGCGATGAGGTGAAGACTCGATGGAGTGTGTCTGACTTCATCAAGGCATTTATTAAATTTCATGGCCATGTGTACCTGAGTAAGAGCTTGGAGAAGCTGACTCCACTTCGAGAAAAGCTGGAAGAACAGTTCAAGGTTAGTTCTAACAATATATTCATTAGTATATTGAGGAGAATATTTTTAGCAGCTGAGTTCTGTAAGTACAGTTAAGTAATCATTCTTTCATATGAGAAAATACAGGAAGCTCAAGTGGCTAGTTAGGGAAGGTTTGCATTACAGATAACATTGAGTGGTTTTGGTAACATCTTGCCAAGATTAGGGATTTTTCTCATTTGACACATGGTCCATTGTTGGTGGAGATACAGGAGAATTCAGTGACCACTGTTGATTCTCTGCTCTTTAACCCAGATGATTCTTGGATATCTGTGAAAAGGACTTGATTCATCTATGAAGTCTTGGCTTGGTGGCCTGAGGAATTTTGAGAGCTTCATTTTTTTGGATGGTTTTCATTTACGCCCCGTGGTTATTAAGGGTCCTTTTTATCTGCCTCAGAAAACTCACCTCTTCTGTTAGCAGTTTGCCATTGAAAAGTGTCCTATACAAGCTTACCTTGTGAAGACTATGTTTTCCATGGAAAATCCAGGAATCCCATTGATTGCATACCCAGCTCATTATATTGGACAATACAGCGAAGATCAAAACAAAAGGATTTTAAAAGAAAGATATTTGTGCAAAGTAGTACAGTTTCAGAGAGGACATAGTGTTGACTGGTAAATGCCTTTTGGAAACTACTCTACTTCAGCTTCCTAATTTGTGGAAAAGAAGCACAGAGGATGGATATGTTTAGTGGAGCAGTGGATGCTTTTCAAAAATAGGAAAGGGGAATGTGGCCAGAGCAACATAAAAAATCCACAAATGTTCTTTACAGTGTCCTTTTACATTTTTTTGTCTTAAAATTGTGCTGCTACAGCTAGGTTCACACTGTCATTAAGATAAATTTCAAAAATCACAGAACTTGCTGTGAATTAACTTTTGATGTGAGCTGCTCCAACCCTGGCAGTTTGTTGTTTCAAAGTGATATAATTGTATCTTTCTTTCTGTGTATGATGCTGGCTGTTGAACAAATACTGCTTTTTCCACAGTGCTGTAATCAATAACTATGAGCTTTGCTCAGGCATGTGGAACAGTCTTCATCTTCTGGACTGATAGAGAGTGTTAAAACAGCTAATTGAGCTCAGCTTTGTTGTTTACTGTGCTGGTTTTGCACTTTTTTGTTTTTTATCATGCAACATAAAGCCTAATTTATCAGAGAGCAACTCTTCTGGCTTCAGTAAATTGAATGTGGATGTCAAGTTGGCTGTATGGTAGTGAATCAGTTTAATTTTGTGGTTCATTTTAATTCTGAGGAGAGCAGTTGCAGGGTTGGGAGCATTCAGTTAGGCCCTGAGTGCTGCTGCTAGCAGCTCTTCCTGTTTGAGTTGTCAGCTGTACAGTGCTTCATGCCTTAAATGAGAGAGTCAAGGGTAAACATGGAGCTTAAACCTTTTCCTAATGCTTACACGAGTTAAATCCATCTGATTCCCTGATTGCTGTATCTGGAGATACATTGACTGAGATTTAGGATAGCTCCTTTTTTTCCCACAAAAAGCCTTGAAATCTCTTTTCCTGTCCTGAGAAAGGTGTATTTTCTAGCATAGCTACTGAAAGGCATTTGTAAATAGCTCTCGCTAATTTGGTCCACCAAGGCATTCCGTGACCCATGAAGTCAGATGTGGAATTAGTCTTTAATGCATAACCATGCAGTAGTTACATTTTCCTGGGGTGTTTTTTAAAAATGTCACCTTCTCCATACTGGTTCTTTGAAAGGCAGACAAACCCAGTGGATCTACAGCCCTTGGCAGTGTTGTCAGTGCACATTTGAAGTTGCACTTGCTTGGGAAGAAAACCATATGCAAAGGGGATGTTGATTTGTTGTGTCTAAGTGGATGTGCAAGCAAAAACCTTGTCCTTAACAGTGAGATCCTCCTGGGAAGCCCAGTGCTGTGCTGGGATGAATGATCTGAAAATAAAATCCAGAATAAATATTGCCTAAGGGCAGAAAAATTAGTTAAGCAGTGAAGGAGCAACTACCAATCCTTTCAAGCACGCCAGCTAAAAATACATACACCCTGTGTCTTTGTTGCACCTTGCAGCGGTTATTGTTCCAGAAGGCCTTCAACTCTCAGCAGTTAGTCCATATTACTGTGATCAACCTGTTCCAACTGCACCACCTACGAGACTTCAGCAACGAAACAGAGCAACACAGCTACAGCCAGGATGAGCAGCTCTGCTGGACACAGCTCCTGGCTCTCTTCAGTAAGTGTGGGAGCTAATTGATTTTTGTAGTTCTCTTGATTTTAATGTGGAATCCATTAGTAGTTTCCTGTCATGATCTAGTTAAATGGCTTTGTGAAGTAAGTGCCAAGAATAGACTTTAGGGAGAAAGTTGTGAGAGATGGTGGTTGCACAGCATCATTTATGTCAGCAGTGCTAACACTGGATTTCTGTGTCCGGCATTACTCTGAAGCTTTACAGAAATCTGCATCATTTTCCTGGTTCTGAAAGAACATTTTAACTTGGTTGCAAAACTGGATCCAGCTTGGCAGTGAGTAGTACCCCTCCTGGGGGACTGCTCCCCAGTTGGCTGCATACAGTTGGGGCTGCTTTGAATGGAACTGGTTCTGATTCAGCAGAACCTCACCTACTTCTTTGCCTTTGGTAATATCAGCCAGGAGATAAGTCAGAGTCCAGAGCATTTTAGACTCTAGCCACATAATGCTGATTTGCTTAACCTGGCTGAGCCTCTTGTCAACTTGGCCTTGTTTGTCAGCACCCAAATTTCTGAATAGCTGGATTTCTCAAAATTCGAGCCTGGAGTTGATTCTGAAGGCACCATGTAGAGCCTTTCTCAGCTTCTGTGCCCTAAGGGGTCTAGGCTGGCTGCCTGCCTGCCTGCAGAGCTCCAGTACATTTGTATGCCTGCTGGTTGAAGTGAATAAAGTGCAGGTAGGTAGTTGAGTTGATCATTTCTAATAAATAGATTAGTGAATATTTTTGCACTGGGCTTGTCTCACCTGATTTTTTTAACTTAACAAGATGACTTGCTGTGACAGTTGAAGAGATATAAACATCAAGATTCTGCTGCATAGTTGAAAAGTATTAAAAAGCCCTGTGTTGTGATCTGTTGGTGGATTTTTTTAAGGCGAGGTAGCTGTACTAAAGAACTAGCTCTTAGAATAGGAGTTTATGGGGTGGGTGTTTGATTAGTTTATTTAGTCAACTTTTGAAGTGTCATTCCCACATCATGGATTTTTTTTCTTTTGCTTTTTCCTCTTACTCTGTTTTAAGTGTCATTTCTTGGAGTTCTGTGCAAGTGTCCTTTACAAAATGATTACCAGGAGGACTCCGGGGCTTCATATCCTCTTCCAGCTGTGAAGGTTTCAATGGACTGGCTGAAACTTAGGCCCAGTGTTTTCCAGGAGGCAGTGGTTGATGAAAGACAGTAGTGAGTGTTAATCTTCCTCTTGTTACATTTTGTTGCATAAAGGTCCTAATTACTGTTGATCCACAAATTAGTCATGGCAAGGGCGATCTTACAACTCATCATTACAGATACCAAAATGATAGAAAGTGTATGTGCTAAAAAGTTCATGAAGTTCATAATGAGACTTGTTTGTTTCATGAGAAAATTGAAAAAAAGTTCATAAAGTTCATAAGTTTGTTACATGAGCAAATTGACTCTTTTAATTGTCTTTGGGTTTGCTGTAAGTTTTTGACAATTAGGGGGATCTGTTTTGTAATGTCCAGTTTGAGCATAGCTACTGAGTGTTCCTGTAGTCTTATCTAGTATAATGATTTCTCAGATTACTGAGAGAAGTGACAGGAGAATACTTGCCTTCATTCTGTGCACTAAACTTGGGCAATGCTGGAATGTAGTCACCTAGGAATTAAATTCAGTTTAGTAGAGGGGTTCTTTAAATGTCAATACAGGCATGATTGTTCTGGACTGTTGCTCTGAGTTTTCACTTTTGCCACTAACCTCATAAATTAAGGCTTAAATTGCTCGAAACTCACAATTTTTTAAATAGTCTGTTAACTTTTCTTTAATAACTGTGATTCAATAAAGTGTTTCTGTAAGGTGATTCCTTAGGATCAGAGTGACTGTTACTGATGCAGATGGATAAGTATTGTTCCTAAGCTGGGCAGTCCAGGGAAAGCAGTGTGATGCATGGGGAGCAGGGGTGCCTGTAACTTTGGTTTGATTTGTTAAATAAGAAGCAAAAAACCCGTCGAGTTTGGGAGCTTAAACCACAGAATTCCTTAAAGACAAGATTAAGGAAAAGAGTTCAGGTATGGTTTTGAGATGATGATAACTATTGCCATTCGCACATCCTGAAGGAAGACTTATGCTTGTATTTTAATAGGCAAGATACATCCTTGGTATCAAGTAGTCCCTGCAGAGAGGATATGCAGGTTCATTCATGAAGTAAATGGCTTTAAGCTTAAAGAGTGTAGATTTAGATTGGTTGTAAAGAAATCCTTCCCTGTGAGGGCAGTGAGGCCCTTGCCCAGCTTGCCCAGAGAAGCTGTGGCTGGCCCATCCCCAGAAGTGTCCAAAGCCAGGCTGGACAGGGCTTGGAGCAACCTTGGGGTAGTGAAAAGTGCCTGCCCTCAGCACAGGGTGGGAGGTCACTTCCAGCCCAAATCATTCTGAGATTCTCTGAAGGAACCCCCTTTCTGGACCACATATTGTTGATTTTACTTGCCTCATTGAAAACCTCTGGGGTGTTTTTTCCTTCTTTTGCTCCTTGTTAGTCATGGGAAGGAGATGGTGCTCAGTGTAGTGTAGAGAATAATCATTAAGATCATGCTGTTTGTGCCAGCAGCTCTGTGGGAAAGCAGCTGAGGGTGTACAGTGCTGTTGGGAGCACGGTGCATTCTCCAGGCCATGTACTGGATGATGGCTAAAAGCCTTGCTGAGGAGGATGCATTCATTTCTCCTGCTCTGAGCACAGTAGGCATCCTGAAATGGTTTTCTGTTGTTTCCATGGGTGCCATCCATAAAGCAGAAGGATTTTTTTGGACTTCAAGGCCTGGGAGCTTTGAACAAACAGGAGCAAGCAGCCTGGTGGTAGCAGTTAAATGTTAACCACCTCTGCAGTGATCAGTGTGATTATAAAATTGTTTGCTCCAAGGCCTTCGGGAAGAATTTCCAGTTATTGCTTGTTACTGGTATTTTGAAGGCAAGGCAGGGGACTGCAAGTTAACCTCTAGTTTAATGATCTTTCTTGTTGGAGCCCTTAGAGTCTCTTCCCTTGGTGGTAAATGCTCCTGCACTACAGTACAGTGTTCTTGTTCATGGAGCAGAAGTTCTGCACAGCTGTGTCCTGATAAATTCTTTTGCTGCCTAAACTGATTCATTAACTGTGCCTTGAGAGCCATCAGCTTTGGACTGGAAAGCATGAATTGCAGCATGCTCACAGCACTTGCTCACACTGTAGGTTTATCTGGTTAAATTCCCAACAGGCACTCTGGCCTGCTGGATAATGAACACTGTGCTGTGAGAGCCTGGCTTCCTCGGGAACTTTAGGCTGTTTTTTAGTAATAGTAATTCTTTCAAGAGAGTGGTCTTTTCACTGACACTTTTGAGAAACTTTTCTTGGGAATCAGAGGATTAATGTAAACTGTGATGGTAACAGCATTCAGTGTTTTTTTGGTAAAGCAAACACATCCCATGTTTTGCAATTTTCACTTAGGGTTGTCCTGTTTTCTAATTTTTAGCATATGGCCCTGGCTTATCTCTCTTCTAAATAGTTTCCAACCTCATGAAGAAGATCTATCCAGTAATAATGGTAAGGACACTTGTAGCCTGTGCTGTAAAGAACTGGGAAAGACAGTGTTTTTCCTGCCTTTGTGGGGAATTACAGTTGAAGAGCAAATAAGGAAGCAAGTTGTCTTCTTGTATTTGTTCATGTAAATACTTTGCAAATGCTTTTTCTTGGTCTGAGCAGCCTGCTCTGCTTTATCATTCCTGAATTCCTCAGATTGTGGGATGGACCAGTTTATAAAATACTTTAGTATGTATAGAGGCTGTGCTGAGGTATTTGCTGTGATACTGTGCTCAATGCTTTAATGCTTTTCTTATGCTGTTTACTGTCTGTTTGTCAGCAACTCCCCTTCCAGAAGAATTTGAGTTGCAAGGATTCCTGGCTCTGAGGCCCTCGTTCAGGTGGGTGACAGCTTAAGGATCCTGCATCCTTGCTGATGTCATGACTTCTACAGACATTGGCCTGTTCCCTACAATATCTTATTTATGTATGTTTACTGCTGTATAGGTTGATGTTGGTCTCTTCAAAACAACTGCAATGGACAGTGTAGCCCTAAGAAATTCTTGAGGTTATAGTACTGCTTATAACCCTGCTGAACCTCATTAATATAGATGCATCTTACCAGATGACAATTACATATATAAATCAGACATATCTTGACAGCCATGTTTTGAATAATATCTGGTAAAAGTTCACAGCTTTTAATAAGGCAATGCTGACACATTACATTTCTAGAAAAACAGGATATTGCAGGGGGTAATTGTGTAATTAATATTCCCTCTTCTGTGTCAACACTAGGAACTTGGATTTTTCCAAAGGCCACCAAGCAATTACAGGGGATAAAGAAGGACAGCAACGTCGGATACGGCAGCAGCGCCTCATCTTCACAGGCAAATGGATTGCTGATAACCAGCCAAGGTAATTGCAAGTACTTTGTGTTTCCCTTACTATTGGAAGCTGGGGTGACACAGGTGCCAGTGTGGAATGTTATTTTTCTCTCTGTTCAACACAGCAGTTAACTGTAATGTGAGCACAAGATGCTGACAGCACTAATAATATGTTCTGTTGGTCAGCATGCTATACCTTCACAGACTGATTACGATAAGCAATGTAGTTTATTATGTACTTGCTTTTTAATTCCTTCTGTCTTTTTCAGGTTGATTCAATGTGAAAATGAGGTAGGAAAGCTCTTGTTTGTGACAGAAATCCCAGAGCTCTTACTGGAGAACCCTAGTGAAGCCAAAGAGAGTCTCACCTTGCAGGAGACATCCATGGCAGAGCTGCTGTGTGCTGATGGGAGCCCTGGACTTAAATCAGTGCTGTCCTCTGGCAGAAGCCTGAGCAACAGCTGTGATGCAGGAGAAAAGCCAATGGTCACTTTCAAAGAGAATATCAAGCCTCGGGAGATGAACAGAGAACAAGGGCGCATCTACCCTGCAAAGGACATAGCAAGGGAGAGACGGGACTTTAGCAAGGGAATAGTAGCAAATAAGAATGATGGGAAGAAGGATAGCAATAAAAGAAAGAATGAGACCAAGAAATGCGGCTTGGATAAGATGCAGGAAGCAGGAAAACAGAATGTGGCAGTTCAGGTAAGCCTTTAGCTCAGAGGGATACTGTGCCTGAGACAGTGCCATGTTGTGTCATGGCAGTCACTGCTTGTGTAGAGTATGGTAGAGCTGAGGTCTTGCTGTGGGCTCTGCAGCTAATGCTCAATAATATAAAATGTTTCTACCTAAAAGACCAGGTGATGGTGATCTTGGGATCTCTTTGCTTTTCCTTGATATCTCAAAGAGAGAGAGCGGGGAAAAAGAGTGCAATGAGAGGTATAACTGTCTTAAAACACAGATTTCTACCCATTCCACAAATTATTTAGGCCACCAAGGCAGTTCATATGGCTAGGTTATAGTCATGCTCTTGCCATTCTGGGGTCTGTTTTGAAGGAACTGGGTACTCTGCAGTTTCACATCAGTTGACTAGTGTATGTAGAACAAACTGAACATGTCACAAAGGCACCAGA
Source organism: Anthoscopus minutus (assembly GCA_013399455.1). NCBI lineage: Eukaryota > Metazoa > Chordata > Aves > Passeriformes > Paridae > Anthoscopus > Anthoscopus minutus. The sequence continues at coordinate 144,620 of VWYI01037286.1, read as the reverse complement.
TTGTATATATGTGGAGTAAAATCCTCTGTAGTTTGAGTGTAATCAGGTCCCAAGTAAGGAAAGCAAAGCCACTATGCTCTTAAATTGTCAATCTGTGCTCAGGCACTTTCTCAAAATTTGTTTTCACATCAGCTGGTCTTTTACCAGTTGTATTTTTTAGAGGTGTGCTTTTCTATCTATTTCTTCAAGCGTTACATATGAAATATATCAAGTAAACAGTGAATTTTTTGTTTTATCTTCTACTGAGTCATAGTAAATGGGGGTAAAGAATGTTAGGTCTGATCTGATCTGTACCTGGACAATTTGGCTGTAGCTCAGTCATTTACTGATGATGACTGGAACCATTCAATGATAGTGATGGAGATTTCTGTTATTTCCCTAGAGAGACTGTTAGTTCTTCACTGTTCTTGCAAGTGGAAATTATTTCCTAATGCACTTTATGTCCCTTGCCTCTGTGTAAGCCCATTACTGATGCCCAGGACAGGTCTGCAGAGTAACTTTTCCTCTTTGCAGCTGCTCCAAAGGCCTGAGCAATTGAGGTATTTTCCCCAGGCCTGACAAACCATCTCTTTCAGTTTTTCCAGCTTGTGTTGTTTAGGAGCCTTGGATTATTCTCCCTGTTTTCCTCCTGATGATTTGCTGTTAAACATAATGGTTATGAAATGGAATGTCTGAACTGGCAGCATTATTCAGTTGGTTTTGCAGGGGATTCATACTTTGGGGTACAAAGGGTTTCTGTAAAGGCTACAGAAACCAAGGGGCAATCGTTTGTGAGTCATGGAACACAGTTCTGGTATTTGAAAACTAACGTAGGTGAGTTAGAATAGCAAGTTTCTTACTTTTTTGTCAAATACATCTGGAATGTTGTTGTGGGTCTGAGTATTACTTCCAGTTTTGATCTTTGTGCCCCTGTCTTGCATAATAAGGACTTCAGGTGGGTAAAAACCTATCAGATCTGAGATCTGATGTTTAGTTTCTGGACAGAGATGATAGCTTATTTATCAGAAATTTGCTTGATTTAGTCTTAAGATACAACAAACCCAGCTATAGCAGAATCTGCTCTGATGTGGTTTGGTATTGTTTGTCTCTTCTTTAATAGGAATTAATGTTGGCTTGTTAACTCCATTGACTGTGTTTATGACAACATGTCCAGTTGTTGAAATGCCTTTTGTTTTGTGTCATTTGGTGGACTTGCTTATCCAGACCTGCTCCAGAGTAGAGGGAGGGCTTGCTTCCCCCTACACTGAGAAACCAGTGTAGATTTCATACTAGTTGGAGGACTGTTTGTGTTCTGCTTTGGCACTCCTGGAAATTTCACACTTTTATTTCCTACGTAGTTCATTGCCTTCAAAAGCTTAAATGCTGCAGTTCCCACTTGGCAGAAATGTGAAGAATGTGATACAGAAGTGATTGGTCCTGCTTTGCAGATATATGGGAAACTTGCATGCTCAGGCAGTACGTGATCTACTTTCTAGGGAAGATAATCTTAGGAGCCAAGGAAGTTCAATGCAGACTAATTCTAAGTGTGGCTTACTCTTAAGAGGTCCCTGTGATAAAATGGTGCCTCTCATGCACTGTGTAGGAACACTTAGGACTGTTGTGGGGATAATACTTGGTAGCATTGACACTTCTGAGGTGATAACAAATAGAAGCAAGGAAGGGACGTAAATTTGTCTTGATTAATCAACTTTAGTGATTTAGGTTTTTATAAAGTTAACTGTAAAATCGTGCAGGGGGCCTTTTGGAAGCCATCCTCTGGAAATGTGTTATAGCATACTTGAGATTTTAATGGATAGAGCTCGAGTTGTAAAATGCCATGGCAGGAAGAGTGTCTTTGAATTCTCCAGCATTTCCATAAAAGAATGCATAGTGTTTGATATGGGTATAAAGTTTGGCTTATTGTGGAGGGAAAAGGGACAGCACAATGTGAGTTAAATATGCTGAATGTGATGGAGGGTGAAGAGATGCAGCATGAGCAAGGGCCTGCATTGTTTCTGGTGTTTAGCATCAGCCAGAACCTTGAGGTGGAGTTCCCTTCAGACTTTTTCTATTGGGAAATGAAAAATCTACCCAAAACTCCCAATTTTACGAATGCAGAAAGAACCCTACACTCCCATAATTTCTAAATGGAGAAATTCAGTTTGAAAAAGAACTTAAGAAAGGATTTGAATGCATCTATCCCTATACTGCTGTAATCTGGCAGAAAACAACTGTCCTGTATCTCCTTTCAACTCAGCAGCACTAAATGTCTAAATAAACCCCACACAGTTATGGTGTGGGTGTTATTGTTACTGTTTGGTTTTGATTTTTTTTTAATTTGATCCCTGACACAACCCTTTCTTTCACTCACCTTTGAGGCTTGGTGTCAGGTCTGTTCCGGGGCCCTTTCTGTATTGCCCAGGTTCCTTGCTTGCTGTCTTTTTCCTGCCTGCTCCATCTTGCATTCCAGGCAGTTCTGCCGAGCTGAACAGAAAGGGAAAATAGTCTTCCCCTCTGTCTTCCTCCCCAGGAAGACCCAGACCGCGGGAGACTCAGAATAAGGTAAACATTACATTACATTCTTCTTTCTGCCTTTAACTGGTGCAGCTCTTTTAACAGAACACCCCGCAATTGCACAGTAAACTGAATGAGGTGAAGCACTTCTGCTGTTTGTCTTGTATGCTCTGGGTCAATAGAATTCCATTCTGTGGAGGAGTTTGTGCATATACATCACCGTATGGATTAGGCTGAGAGAACTCCCCAGGAAGAATGTGACAGTGTTTGTTTTTTAAGGTGCTACAGGTAAGTAGCATGACTTCAGTTGAAGCAGTGCCCTAGGAGAAGCATAGTGGCATCTGCACTTTCTGTTTTTAAACACTGCAGGTGAGCAGTGTGGTAAGTTCCTTGGATAGTGTGAGATACTATGTCTGCTTCTCACTCTCAAGCTAGAGATGGAGCCCCTTGCATCTTCTGAGTAAATATCCTTGAGTGCTTTTGTGAGGTGAGAAGTGCCTGAGGACAAGCAGGGTAATATGCCTGAGGTCAGTGAGGAGGGCTCTGTGTTCCAAATTTCTCTGTTACTGGGGAAAAAAAATCACTCAGACAATCTGAGAGTTTAATTTTTGGCTTGAAACATGATATAGTTCATGTGGAAATTTAGGAAAAAGTATTTAATTTCTTCATTCTTTCTTTTGCATCAGGTGAAATCCCAAACAGAGATGAGGAAGACTCCAGTATCTGAAGCCAGGAAAACACCTGTAACTCAGACTCCAAGTCAGGCCAGCAGTTCCCAGTTCATCCCTATTCATCATCCAGGAGCCTTCCCTCCCCTTCCTAGCCGGCCAGGTAATTTGCATCATTCTTTTGGAATGTCAGTTATTATTGACTGAAGAAAATCCTGTAATAGTGGTTAGTACAGCCTCTGGAAGGTAGGGGATCTGTTAATGAAAATGGACTATCCTGTTGAACATCTTATCAAATAGTAAAAAGTGGCATACTGCTTGCTTTAAAACTCACTTTCTTTTGTAGTGTTGCTCATGTTTGAAACTAATTTGTGTGGTCTTATTTGCTGCTGTTGCTGCACTGCATGTCCTGTTTTGCTGTGGAGTCTGCCTGTCATACCTTGCTATCCTTGTATGCTTATGGAATAACTGGAAACTGTATCTTCCCTGCACCTGTTAAGTGGAGCTCCACATTATAAAACAGATGGGCATCTTCCCTGTCCCAAAGTCAGCATAAAATCTGGCCTGTGGGACACAGAATTAAAACTTGCCTTCCAAACCTGGCTTTTCAGTGTGAATTACTGGGAAGGAATTGAATTTATGGATATGAGGATTCATTTGGTTACCATCTGTCTCTCTCTAAATTGATCCAGAGACTGGTGATCTTCTGAGTGGAGGCGGTACATTTACTGTATTGATTGCTTCTCTTTGTTCCTGCAGAAGTTTAGGCCATGAAAATGTATTTGAATGGGAGGAAACTTTGGGGGTAAAGCATCAGAAACCCAAGAGCAGTGAAGGAAAAAGGTAGTGGAGGTCAGAAAGAGCAGGGAGATTGAGGGGCAAGAAACATAGGGATGTGGAAACATATGACCCTCAGATACTGCCATGGCTCACCGCTATCAGTGCCTGGAATGTTGCAAGAAAACTCCAAAACAAACTCGGAATCCATGTGTGATCACAGCCATGCACAGGCCAAGGTGAGAAAGGACATTGTAGTGCATGTGTGCAGACTCATGCTTTCTTTCCTAAATGAACAGCATAGGAAGAGAAACACCCACTAAAAGTTTTCTGGAGGGAGTTGTATGCTCTGCCAAATTGTGATTAAAGGTGTATTTTTCATCTTTTCCAGGATTTCCTCCTCCAGCCTATGTTGTCCCCCCTCCTGTGGCTTTCTCCATGAGCACGGGGTACACCTTCCCAAGTGGTGTTTCTGTCCCAGGAACCTTCCTCCAGCCCACAGCTCACTCGCCTACAGGAAACCAGGTGCAAGGTGGGAAACAGTCCCACATTCCTTACAGCCAGCAACGGCCCTCTGGACCAGGGCCAATGACCCAGGGACCTCAGCAAACACCACCTCCTTCCCAGCAACCCCTCTCATCTTTACCAGCTCAGGCAACAGCACAGTCCGCAAGCCAATTACAGGTCCAAGCTCTGGCGCAGCAGCAGCAACAGTCCCCAACAAAAGCTGTACAGGGCCTGGGGAAGAGCCCACCACACCACTCTGGATTCCAGCAGGTAAACTTGGCCTGTGCTACATGCTGGGCTTTATTTAAAAATAAGTGGCAACATCAAGCCTTGTCTTCCTGGATAACCTTTCAAATTTGTCATTAAAGAATTTTTTGATTGTAAACTTCTGGGAAAACTTGAAAATGAGCTGAAGTTTGGTGAGTGTGAACATAGGGTGCTGTAATGGAAATGAAGGTATGGAATGGAATGTCTTTTCTGTCATCTGTTTACTGTGTGTTTCTGATATAGACAAGATAGAGGTGGTATGTCTGTCTCAGGCTTTTCTAGTTTCCTTGTGTGAGTGATGAGGACTGAATGTGAGCCTCCACCTGCACTCTCCTTTTGGCTAACTGTTTGCAGTGTTAGTTCCCTTACAGCTCTTAGTTCCTTTGCTCACCTTGTGCTGGACAAAATCTCCCTTCTGGCAAATCTGGACCCGATGGTGAGACTCTGTGTATGTTCTGGGCAGCAAAATGCTCATTACCGTACTGAAGGTTTAGCTTGTAGGCTTTCAGATTAAAAGGTATTGGATAGAGTAAGCTTGACTAGAGAGCATTAGGTGCCTGTGGAAAATGCTTTTGATGAATTACACAGACATTCCACAACCATTCTGATTTGCTGTCACAAATGAGCCAGGCTGACAGTTTGAATGGAGTTAGGCATTCAGGTAACATGAATTGTTCCTCCCTGCTGGTGAAATCCTGTGTCTCTGCCTCAGTATCCACAGACAGATTCATCAAAGCAGCTCTGGAACCCCCCTCAAGTCCAAGGCTCCCTGGGGAAGATCATGTCTGTAAAGCAGCCCTATTACCTGCAGGCCCAGGACCCTCTAAAACTCTTTGAACAGTCATTACAGCCTCCTGTAATGCAACAGCAACCTCTGGAGAAAAAAATGAAGCCTTTCCCAATGGAGCCATATAACCAGAACTCCTCAGAAGTCAAGGTGCCAGAATATTACTGGGACTCTTCCTATGGCATGACTGACAACAGGATGATGACCCAGCAGTTGAACATGGACCGCAGAGGGAAGCGGCAGGGAGTCTTCCGCTCCGAGCAGGATGCTGTCTCCAGGATGACCTTTGAGGTAAGATCCATGCTACTAGTGGGAGAAACTAAGGCTCTGGTATTCCTGACAGCTCTTGGCATTTCCCTATTTCAGGAATGCCCTGTGGTCCCAAATAGGTCAGTGTGAGCTTAATTAGAGGAGACCTGTGCATCAGTACCTGGAGTTCCAGCACAAAGTAATGAATTCCCCATTTGAGTAGGCTGTGTGTAGAATCAGTCTCTTGAAGATTTGGTTTCAAGTAGTAAGTCTTGTTCAGTGTGGATGTGACATCCATCTCTGCACTGTCTGCCAGGTCAAGAAACATGGCAGCTGATAGTTTTGGGGAAGATTCTTATCTGGCAACTGATGAAAACTGTAAAAGCCACCCAAATAATTGCAGTTGAATTATGACACTAGGTGAACTCCTAACACTGCTATAGTGGATTTAATGGCTGAGACTGCAATAGGTTGAGCAGTCAAGGATGTCTTGTCTTGGATTTCTTTGTTTGTTCTTCCTGAAGATCCCACTACACTTAGAGCTAAATGGCTTCCTTAGTTCCTGGTTGCAGTAATGGAATACTTTACTTCTGTTTATGTAACCATGCTTCATGTTGCTGTTTATAAACCCACCAATCTCTTATTTATTAACAGCCCTGGAGTCATCTGTGAGTGCTTTTGGTGATGTTTTTAAGGAGCTTCAACAGAGGTCTTTTAAACCTTTGGTTGGGTGTGCCTCTGTAAATGCACTCAGGACATGGAGAAGGTCTGCTGATATCACTTGGGTCATCCTTCCAAGAGAAAAGCTAAACAATGTACAGGTGTCTGGCCCTAGCCTGATGTCAGGTTGTAGCTTTTAGATGGAGACAGGGTCAAAGCCTTTCCTCATTCCTAAAAAAGAAACCTTGCCAAGGTGCCAGCACATTGTGCTACAGACAGAAGCTATGCTTTATGCATCCCTCACAAAAGTAAAGATGTCCAGTCTGACCAGCACTGAGCAGATTTTACTGGCCCAGGGGGCTGGTCAACTGTGTGTTGGCATGGCAACTATCACCAGTGGAAAAAGTTTCATGGGATTTAAACCTCACAAGCAGGGAAAAGAACAAGATGCAAACATAATTCTACTTGAAACCTAAATTACTCACAGATCAGCTGGAGAAGAATGATTATAAGATTTTGTTTGTTGTCCTTGCACGTGGAAACAGGTTCAGTATAAGGCATGGATGTGGAAGCACATGCTCCGCTAATTAAAGCTCCATGCTATCATTTGATGTGTGATACTCTCTCCATGTGCGTTTGGCCATGTGGCTAGTGATTGTTTCTGCTCCAAGTTCTCTCAGTCTGTGCCTCAGCACCATTCTCACCTCACCCTCTGCATGCTGCCTTCTGCCTTCCTCTTGTTGTTCTCTCTCCTGCTCTGGCTGTTCTTTCTGCCTTCTGTTGTCTTACTGTGCTCATTTCTGTCACTAGGACCCCAAGAGCTCCCCTCTGCTTCCTCCGGACCTGTTAAAGAGTCTGGCTGCCTTGGAGGAGGAGGAAGAGCTGATTTTCTCTAATCCTCCTGATCTTTACCCAGCTCTGCTGGGACCTCTCGCCTCTCTTCCTGGACGAAGCCTCTTTGTATGTATTTGATGTAATACTGCTGCTTCTCACTCTTAACTGGCATCTCTTTCTTCTGTGAAATTACAGGAAATGTGAAATTCTTTTCTCTCCCCCATCTCTCCTCTCCACTTCCCTGCCTCATCTTTGAGGTAGTTTTCACAGGGATGAAAACTACAGCTTTTGAGCTGAATCCAGGCCTGCTAATTTGTTCAGAAATCAGAACTGTGGGATTTTTTTAAGTATAGTCCACAGAACAAGTATTGATCCATCATGATACATCATTTAATGTGCTTGCTTTTCTGCAGTTGTATGGGTTTATTAATAAAGGGCAGGGTGGCACTGATGGGGTTATGGGGAGTCATCAGAAAAAGGTTGTAGTGACAAGACAAGGGAGAATGGCTTCACAACTGACAAAGAATAGGTTTAGATGAGATACTAGGAAGAAATTCTTCCTTGTGAGGTTAAGGAGAAGTTGTGGCTGCAACATCCCTGGAACTGTCCAAGACCAGATTGGATGGGGCTTGGAGCAACCTGGGGTAGTGGAAGGTGTCCCTGGGCAGTGGGGTGGAATGAGATGAGTTTTAAGGCCCCTTCCAACCTAAGCCATTCTGCAATTCTATGATACAATTCTGTGATTATAATCTGCGTATAAAAATTCCATAGAGGCAGGGGGGTGCTGCCCTATTCAATGCAGAAGAGATTAAAAAAGAGAAAGATGGATTTGGAAGAAAATAGCAATTAACTGGATAAATACACAATGACTCTTATAGAAATACACTCATTTTTGACAGAGGGTTTTTCCCTACATTTTTTGTATTAAAACCTTCCTAGTTCACCAGCTGGGGTGTCTCAGAGCTGTTGAATTTTTAAGTCCCCTCTGAAAGTGCAGCATGCCTTTCTACTATGGCTACAAGCATGTTCATTAAATCATACTCATTCAGATAAATAGCTGTAGCAAAGAATTATTTGTGACTACTCAAAATATCTGATTAAGTATCTTCCTCAGTTAGTTTAACTGCCATCCCAAGGAGCCAGTTGCAAAACAGGCACTCATTTCTGTCTCATTAGATAACTTTGCTAAGAAACTAATAGCTGTGTTTTAGCAGTTTCCTTTGAAGCTCCTACTGTTGTGTCTGCTGAGAAATGGAAGGAAATGCTTTGCTGTGCAAGCTTGGTGGATATGCAGAGTGGGAATTTTGTCTGTCTTTTAAAACGTGCTTTCAAAGTAATGAGCTGTCACTTTGAAATATCTGACATGCTAGGGGCTGCTTGCTGAGAAAATCAGACTGTTTGTCTTAAGTGTACAGGATGAAAGCAAAAATATTCTAGGTACTGTGACTGTCTTAAAGATAAAGGGATGCTAGTACTGGTTTTTGTGGTTTGAATAATAAATTTAAAAACATCTCACATGCTGAACTGGTGAGAATGCAAGAGGGGGTTTATTTGTAACAAGACCACAGCTTTTATTTTGGTTCACGCATGTTTTCACTTGTGGTTTTACTAGTTCTGTGACTTGGTGATCCAGATCCTAGATTTGGTGATGTTTATTTCTACCAGCAAAACCTGGTAATTTTTTGTTTGTTTCTGTCAGTGATAACTTAGCTATTTCTTCTCTGAAGTAGGCTTGTTTCACAGACACTGTTTTTCACTCCTTAATCATAGTAAGAGCTCAACAACAAGACAAGAAATATTATGCTGAAAATAACAACTGTGTGAGAGAGAGAGGTGGCATGATGATGGAAAAAAGGTCATGGTCCATAATATCTTTACATAGAAGTAAAAAAGTCCAGAGGAGTTTTGGAACCTTTATTTTAAACACTTGAGTTGGGTTCTTTCCTTCCTCTCTACAATGGAAATGAGAGAGTGCTAAATGACACCTGAACTACTAAACTTAATTTAAAAAGCATTTAGCTGCTGTCATTATCTAAGAATGTCTCTATAGCAAGGATACTCACAGAACTGAAAAAATATTCTGTCAATAGCCACATACAAGAGTTTAATCTTGTCTGAAGGAGTCATTGTGTCACTGGGAGGGATCCTGTATCACTTGTACAAGGCTTTCTCACTTGTACAAGGTTTTACACAACCATAAGGTATTTTTGGCAGGAGTCTCCCCTTTTATTAGACTTGGCATTTGAAAACTTGTTCTGGCAGTGGGGTTTGTCTGAGATTCTCAGCTGTCATGTTTGTTGATTGGTAGATTATTAATTACAGGTAGTAGGAAAACTACTGATTGTTTTTGCACTTACTAGCATGCCTCCCCTGTCCTCCAAGGTGCTGGAGCAAGACAAATTGTAAATGTGACCAAAACCGCTTGGGCGTTTTCTGATAATAAACTTTCCCCCAGTCCCTACACTGAGCACTAACTGTGCTTTTCTCCTCTGGTTTCTGAAGAAGTCCCTGCTGGAAAAACCATCAGAATTGATGTCTCAGTCATCATCTTTCCTGTCCCTCAGTGGCTTTTCTCTAAATCAGGTGAGTGAAAACCAGAGTCCAGCACCTTTTGCTGTTTCAGCTTGTGGTTAAGGCAGTGGAAAACCTGAAAGAAATCCACATGGAAGTATAATTTCACTCTGTATCAGCCTTAATCTTTGCCTTTATCAGTTTTCTTCCTAGATTCATCGTAGCTATATCTCTGCAGATGTATTCTTATATCTTGCCGAGTTCACAGGCCCTTTGCTCTAAGCAAAGGAGTGACATTGACTGTGAACGTGCATCTTAAGGTGCTGTGGTGTGTAGGTTTTTATTTCCAGAGCAATGAATTATCTGTTCTCTTCCAGAGAATTTAGGAGGGTCTTGATACAACTTTTCTGAGTACTGGGAATCTGAAGATTTTGTGAAGACTTTACAGTCCAGCCAGGAGAAATCTGTCCTGATTCAGAATGTGATGGACTTAATGTTAGATTAAATGGTCAAAGAACATGGGGCTGGGAAGTAGGAAAGGAATTAGGAAATATTTTAAACTATAATTTTTTCCTTTGTACACTCTCAGTGTTTGAAATAAATCTAACACAGAAGCTCTTATATTGTTTGGTTTTTTTCAGGAAAGATATCCGAACAACAGCATATTTAATGAGGTATATGGAAAAAACATGAATACCAGCACAAAAACAGAAGTCACCCCTTCAGTTGCCCGTCAGGAGACTTCACTGTATTCTCTCTTTGAAGGGACTCCATGGTCTCCATCCCTTCCAGCCAGCTCAGGTAATCCTAGCATGGCATTTCTTGTGTCTAGTGATTTAAGAGGATTTGAGTTAGTTCTAAACCAACTGTAAGTTATATGTAACTGAATATTAAAAGAAAAAAAAACAAACAAAACCACCAAAAACCAAAGTTGCTTGACAAGGTCTCTGAAGGTTTCTGTTTCACTTTATGTATCTTCACAAATACAACTATATTAATTACAGTAATTCTGTAATTAATACAGAGTAAGAACCTGGATTTTAATTTAAGTAGTTGAGCAGGATGAATGTTGTTGGAGGTGATAAATCCTGAAATCTCTTTAACTTGGTTTCCTGACAGCCATTTGAGAGTAATGCTTTAACTCACATACCCATATACTTTGCATTGCTTCTTTTGGAAAAAGCATGAGGAACTGGATTTCATAATGCATATATTTGAAAAAGGAACTGTATGAGGGAAGAGTGGAAGAAAATACAACAGGAGTAGGCTTTGTTGCATTTGGTTTTTACTGTTAAGCAGTCCATAAAGCAAACCAGCTTCTTTGTTAGTAATTATCTTAAAGGCATAAACCATAACTATTATGTCATAATTTTATTTTCACTAAAAATCCAGAAGAGTACGAGGGAGGAATTAGTTGAATCTAAGAAATGAGTGGATTTTAAATAACATCTGCACTGGATGAGATGTTTGGTGGGACTTTTGCAACCAGCCAGGAAAAGCTGTTGTAGGTGAAATGGAGGGAGTTGCAAAGTGCTTTTATTCTAGCAGGATTTTTTGGCTCACATAGCTTCAAATCCCTCTCCCTTCACCTCTTCAGTTGTTCTAGTCTGCCTGTGGACAGCCTGATTCATGCTCACTCTCCTCTTCTGCTCCCTTATTGGGTTCTGGTCTGAATTATATCTAATTTTTCTATTGGTTTGTCAAGCATGGAGACAGTTACTCTTTTAGTTTGAGACAAGCTTTTCAAGAGACATCGGGGAAGCTGGCTTTGCCTAGTCAGCCCTCATGAACTTTCCAGGGTTTTGTTTTTCTGGTAAACATTAAACACAGTCATTCTGTTCTTGTAAATTTTTCGCTCAGAATTTAGGAATTTGCTTTACTCTTATATAATGGAGGGAATAAAAACTGACCTTCAGCATTGCAACAAACTGGATGATGGCAGAATTTGCAGCAGCACTAAGAAATTCGAAACTGGGAGGCTCCTGCTGTCTCTGCTGACCTTTTTTCCTCTTCCCTTGAAATCCCTAGATCATTCAACACCAGCCAGCCAGTCTCCTCACTCCTCCAACCCCAGCAGCTTGCCAAGCTCCCCTCCAACCCATAACCACAATTCTGTTCCTTTCTCCAACTTTGGACCCATCGGGACTCCAGACAACAGAGACCGGAGAGTCACAGACCGCTGGAAAACAGATAAGCCAGGCAAGTGCTGGGTTCCAGGTTAGCATGGAGCTGTCATACACCATCATCTGATGATGTTTGTTTTCCACTGTTTTTGCTATGTCTCTTTGAACTTGTCTTTTTGCCATTTTAGCAATGGGAGGGTTTGGTCTGGACTATCTCCCAACAACATCATCCTCTTCGGAGAGCAGCTGGCACCAGTCCAGTGCTCCCAGTGGTACCTGGGCAGTCCAAGGCCCTCCCACCATGGAGGACTCCTCAGCTGTGCTTATGGAGAGCCTGAAGGTGGGTTTGTCTGTGGCTGTGCTTGGGGACAGGTCTGCAGGCTGGACAATCAAGTGATGGGCATTAGCCTGTTGGAAGCATCAGAGTTCAGTGCCAGATGCCCAGAGTTATTACTGCAGATTCACTTACACAGGCTGTGTGGGAGGTGTCACCAATGCAGGAAGATGTCCAGTTTTTGCTGGTTTTAAGATTTTGTAGAACAAGCCCATGCACTGGCAGAACTGGAAGAAATTTTAACATTAACTTTGACTTGTCTAAAATTAGTTAATGTGGGATGATCTTTTATGGTAATCAGGTTTCTGGAGGAGGATAAAGTTATTCCAGGAAGCCTCTTTTTGGAAGGTCTTCTTTGAAGCCTGGTTAACTTTCATGATAAGCCAGGTACGAGTGATAAAGAGGGAGAATGTAGAACGTGGTGTCTGCTTTCCTATCTGGCGCAGGGACTATGTAATGCAAGGAGGTACTAGTGTTGGCTGTTTGTTTTTAGTCCATCTGGTCCAGTTCCATGATGCACCCTGGCCCCTCAGCCCTGGAGCAGCTGTTGATGCAGCAGAAGCAGAAACAGCAGCGTGGACAAGGCACCATGAATCCACCGCATTGAGACAGAGGAGACAACCATTACAATGACAGCTCCATAAACCATGGCATTTTGGGTCTGTGGGACTGGCACACACAGTCCTGTGCAGGTGGCAGCCCTCTCCTCTGTTCCTTGTCAGGAGGGCATAAGTGCTCCACCAACCCACTGAGTGTGCACAAGACATCTGCAGTGCAAGCAGACAACATCAGGAATTCTCCCATCCCCCAGACCCTTCAGAGGGAGAGAGGAACTGCTGTTTGGCTCACTCAGTAACCCAATATCACCGCCTCTCACCTTCTCCATTGTGCATGTCCCCAGCCACATGGGAAGTAAAAGCTGAGAGCAAAGGGCAGGTGGGAGAAGCCAATGAGAACTTCTCAATCCTTTTCCTCTCTTTGGGGAGATAATAGGAATCCATTAATGATTGCTTCGCTGACTGAGAATGTAGTTGAAATTACTCCTAAACATCTTTATTACTATCTCAGTAGTAAGATCACACTGAATTCTGTACACAGATGTGCTTCATAGTCAGTGTGTAGCAATGAAAGCCCCAGTTGCTGCTCTGGTCACAATGGGTGGTGACAAGGTGGGACTCTGTATCTTGGACTAGCAAGTAGTTTCATGAAGGAATCTGGCACTTGGCACCACTTCACCCAGAGGCTTTGAGTGGGTTAGAGACTCATGAATGAAATGCCCTTCTCTCAGAGGCTGTTTGAGCTATAAGGGGTGACATGGGACATTGCAGCACTCTGCTGAAAAGCAAGTTAACTGCTATGGGGTTTTAAATTAATGTGTGATTCCTGTATATTTTACTGTAGCATAGTGGCTAGCCCCACAAAGGGCAGGCTAGTCTGTACATTCACAGCCTGACTCATTTTAATAGGTAGGTAGAAAGCTTTCAGTGGTTTTTGTTTGTTTGTTTTGGTTTGGGTTTTTTTGTTTTGGTTTTTCTCTTTCCATCCCATCTTTGCTGAATGCTCGTAGTTTCATTACCATGGCAGAAAATAATCAGGGGTCCAGCAGAGCTGGGTGAATCCGACAGCCAGCCCAGATGGCCTGGGGCATCCGATGCGCACACCTGGTGAGGCACAGGTCATCTCTGCAGAAACATGTCCCAGCTGCAGCCCCAGGCTTTTAGTGCCAGAAACAAATCTAAGGCACCAGTGGATACATGGAAACAGCACAGTGCTGTTCATAGACGAAAAGGTGCAGAAGGGAAAAGGAAAAAGACATTTTATTTGCTATTTATTAGGGGGAAGGAACACTGGAAGTTTTGTTAAAGAAAAGAACAGTGTTTTTGTTAGATTTCCCAGGGAAGTTACAGAAACAGACTCAAATGTCCATTTGCTGTTTTTAGCAGTAAGGATTTGTGTGATGATTCAGGATCTCTGGGCTAGCATTCAGCTGCAGAACAAAGCACATGCAGGAGCCGAAGTGATGCTGGAATCTGGGCAGCCCCAGAGAATGCAAAAAGGGAAGGCGGAGGAGACACAATACCCTCAGGGGTACAAGAAGCTCCCTATGAGCTCCACCTTAGCAACATCACTGTTCTGTGTTGCATTGTTCAAAGCTGTATTTCCTTTAACAAGTCCAAAAAGTGAAGTTCCCACTTGGTGGTAATCTAGCCCACCCTGTGTGTCCCCTCCAGCCCTCCCAGTGTGTATCCAAGCTGTGCACCCAGGCAGCTGTGACATTCCCATGCTTGCACCACCACTGACTCTTGCACCCCAGACAAGCTAACCAGGGGCACCATCTCACTCCCAGCTGTACCAGGTCCCAGCTGTACCAGGTCCCAGCTACAGCGTTCCACTTGTGCATAAGCACCCAGCCTTGGGAATGCATCTGACCCCACCTGCCCTCCAGCACCTGGAGGAGCAAGGGAAGGGGCTCCCAACAAAAACTGGTTTGTGCTGTAAGCTGTTTGTGTTTTCTGTCTGTTTGTGCAAGAACTGCAGCTGCCGAAATCAGCTTTGCCTTTAATTAAACCATGTTCTCTCAATCCAGGTCTGTGTGTAGCATCTGTTCTCTGTATGACTTGGCTTCAGGCCTTTAAAAATGCATTACTTTTCTGTAGAAGCCAGAAGAATGTTTGAAGTTGTTCTTTTTTTTGTTGGTTGGTTTGTTGTGGGATGGGGTTTTTTGTGTTGTTTTGTTTGGGGGGTTTTTTGGGGTTGTTTTGTTGTTGTTGGGGTTTTTTGGTTTGTTTTTTGTTGTTGTTGTTGGTTTTGTTTGTTTGTTTTGGGATATTTTTTTTGTTTTGGTTTGTTTTTTTTTTAATTTGAAAGAGACCTAAATAAATCACAGCGATTCTGGCTTGGGTTTGGTACAGATAATTGGATTGTGGTTTTGTGCTGCCTATGTAGTGTGTTTAACATACTGAGCTAAATATGTAGGATGGGAGCAGCTTGCAAAGCTCCCTCCTAGTTGCAGACTCATCCTGGTACAGTGTGCAGATAGAGGGCACAGATCCTTCTACCACTGACTTGCCTGCAGACCAGGATGTTTACTGTTTCCATGCTTCCAGGTATATCACAGGAAACTCCAGAGATGTTCTGGTTTTGAAATATTAAGGTTTTTATTGTCTCCAGAATAAGTTCCTTTAAAAATAAATGTGATGTTTAGGTTAATGGGGCAGTGGAGTTTTCTGGACTTGTGTGATAGAATCCAGAATGAGGATGCCCCCTTACCACCTTTGGAGTAAAACTCTGGGGTTCAGGCTGTGTCTTTCTAAGTTACTGTATCTTCTGACTGATCAGGAAAAGCTTTGAAGCAGGGGTTCCAATACTGAAGAAAATGTGTCTTTTTTTCTTGGTGGGAGTTTTAAAGTCCCTGTGAATTTGAATTATGAGTTGGAGCAGCATAAGGCTATGTGGTGTCTTGGGGTTGGCACTAATATTTTCAGGAAGCAAATGCTTTCCTGGTCTATAGCTTCCTGAACTCACTTCCCCTTTGGGATCTGCTGGCAGGGCTGTAAATGCAGATTGCACCACCCTCTTGTGAGTGTTCCCAACTTCTGGCATGTCTGTATAAAACCTTTTTTTAAGGATGAAGGAACATGGCAAGTCTCTTGGCAAGCACAGAATTTAGGAATGAATGTACTCCTAACAGGAATTAGTGACTTATTAACAAGTTCCTGTTTATGAGAACAATGCAAAAGATAAGAGAAAATAGAAAGCTTTTAATACAAGTAGCAATAACATTTAAAGTTCATTTTCAGATGCAGGGATTAATATGCAGACTACATAATGGCAACAGCTGAATTCTTAGTTTCTCTCCACAACTTCAAGCTCTTTTGAAATCACTTCTCTGGGTGTTCAGTGTTAGGCTGTTAAATGAATGCAGATGGGAAGATGCCAGTCTTCCCTTTGCATTTGCCTTCAAACCAGTCTTCATTTACTGGAAGGGAAAATCAACACAGTGCTTATGACCCTAGGAATGAACAGGAGCATAATCTGGTGCAGACAGGCCTGACATCACCGTTTTATGGTGTTTCTATTGATAAAACTTTGTGCTGTGCTACACGCAGCAGGGAGTGGAATGTGGAGGAAAATTGGATCAACACACAGCCCAGGGGGCTTGGAAACTGCCTTGTGTTGAAATAAAGTGAGTGTGGAGAGTGAGGAAATTTTCTGAGACCTTGATGTGTCCTCTTCAGGATATATCTGAAGTGTGTCAGCTGTTTTCCATGTTCAGATATAAACTGTAAAATGACCTCCCAAAATCTCTGCTACCCTGGGTTAAGTAAAGCCTACGAGCTCTGGCGATTTTGCTGTGGGGGAAAAAAATGAGGCAAGAACCACCCTTGTATTGGGAAATATTTAGCTCAGCAGTGGAGTAGGACTTCGGAGTCATCAGTATTGTGTGGTGCTAAATTAACCTGTCAGAAGATTA
The DNA here is from genome assembly GCA_013399455.1 of Anthoscopus minutus. Taxonomy (NCBI): domain Eukaryota; kingdom Metazoa; phylum Chordata; class Aves; order Passeriformes; family Paridae; genus Anthoscopus; species Anthoscopus minutus. Next base: position 127,936 of record VWYI01037286.1, on the reverse strand, counting down.
GATGGGGGACTGTACTGCTGCCAAAGCCTGCCAGCCACAAATTAGTGACATAACAACAGATAGCAAAATACAAGGGGTTTTTGCCTTTAATATTTATTCCTGATGTCTTGATTTCACTTAGAGGCTCAAGTGAGATGTGGAGCATGCCCTGTGTATATAATTCTTCATTGATCTTGAGATTTAGTCTGTATTTAAGCCTCAATTCCCATAGAAACACTAAGAACTAATATTGAATGACTAATGGAAGATTGTAGCCTTACTAAAGAAAGCAGATGAAAAAAGGTTCCATGTGGAAGAAATGGGATTGAGAGCCTGCTCCCATTGTGGGGATAGTAGCTAAAATGAGGCCATCTTTCTCCTTGAAAGAATCCACTGTGATCAATAAGCTTAAACACAGCCCAAATGTAACTCTTGTCTTAGATGTTTGGGAGGTCCATGGTGGAAACAGGACTGATGAAAATAATATTGGAAGAAGTGTGTGTAACAGGGACATGTGGATGGGAAACCCAAGGCAGGGCTGGAGAGGCTCTGTTGCTGCCACATCACCCTCCCTCTCATCAGAGCTTGGGGGTCCCCTCCCCTCTCCTGTCCCAGGAGGAGCTCAGTTACCTTTGGATAAAACCAGGATTTTGTCGCCTGCATGAAATTCTAGGTCTTCAGGCTGAGTGGCTTCATAACTGTACTTAGCTACAACATGGGTTGTTCTCATCTCCCCTGGTGCTGCCTCCTGCAGTGACTCCTCTGGTTTGCTGTCTGGTACAAACCCCTCTCCCTAGGCAGGAAAAAAGCTGGTGATGACACAACCACTTGGTTTCCTTTTTCTACCGGGGCAAGAGAGATGAGCTCTGCTTCTCCACTCACTCTTTGCTCCTCTTGCTTTTCATGAGGTTGCTGGCTTCTACTGAAAGCCACAAACCTTTTTGCTTTTTGCAAGGAAAACAAAGGTGGGAGGGAATACAAGGTGGCTACCCCCTGTAGCTGTCACTGACCTCTGTGCCATTGCACCAGACTGTCAGGCAGTTGTTGCTCTGGCTCCAGGCCGCCTCCATGTTCTCTGCACTCAGAGTCACCAGCTCCTGGCCCTCCACAGGCTTGTACCTAGTGTGCAGGGCATGCAGGTGAGGAGCCCTGGAACACAGCCCTGGCTCACTGGGGCTAGCAGTACCTCACCTCAGCTCTGTGTACTCAGGCTGCAGCTCCAGCTTCTTGCAAACCAGCTCCAGGAGGTCCCTGCAGGAAAGGCCTCGATCGACTCTCAGGGCAACTGTGAATTTGTAATGCACCTTGAGGACATGGGGTCTGGAGACAGTTGGTTCAGCCTCCTGCAGGCAGGAAATGGGATGTCACCTTGTGTGGCTTGGCAAGCCCGGAGATTATGGTTGCCTGAGTTAGATTGTGCCTTCAAGCTGTGCTTGGACACTAGCTGTTCAGCAGCCCCAGGCTTGTGCCAGGAGAGAGCTCAGTAATAGATTAGGGACTTGGTACCAAATTGTGGCTTTGGAGTGATCAAATTAGAGCTGTGTCCACCCTCCAAGCCCCTCATATTCCAGCCAAGCTCTCTCCTATTTCTCCCTTCTCAAGTGCTCTCAGATTGACTAAAATAAGAGTCATGCACTGGCTCTGGTCACAGCCCGGGCTTCACCTGGGGCCTGGAGGAGAACACCCAAAAAGCAGCCCTAGGTCTCCTGGTAAATGCAGATTTGTATGACCAGCAGGACCCTGGGGTCTGTGTTCTCAGGATGTTACCTTTGCTGTGTCTCTTGGCTGTGCCACAGTTGCAGGAACGTACTCTGGGGAGGAGGAAAAAGGTGGCTTAGGAGGTGGGATGGGATAAACATTGTCTAAACACACAGCCAGACCTCCTGCAGGCCCTCATGACCTCCAACACCACCAACCAGCCCTGGAGCCAGCACTGGTCCCTCAAATGCATACAGCATCTGCCACAGGAGTTCTTCTGTAAGATCTACATACAACCACTGAGCAGAGGTTTTGGCTCTGTGCTTTCCCTCTTGCAGGGATGGGACATGAAGGGTGGGATGTCTTTCATGGGTGGATTCAAAAAAGATGAACATGTGGCTGCTGGCTTTAGTGTCTTTGCTCTCCTGATCTCCCTAGGTCCACCCTGATAACCAAAAGCAGTCCCTGTCCATCAATGGGGCAGTAAAGCTAAGCTCAGGCCTCCAGGTAGGGTGATTTCATGCAGCCTTGTGGAAGCCTCTTCAAGAGGATGTGATTTACATTTTGGCAGTGCTTTGGCACAACTGTGCTCATTCCAGGAAGAGCCTGAGCTACACTGTTGAACATGGTCACCCTAATAGATCTGAGATGGCTTTTGGAGTCATAAAGATGATCCATTGAGGTGGTTGTGTCCATAAGGTGTTTGTCCTTAATTCCATGATGCACAGCCTTAGTCTGTGTCAGCTCTACCCATGGACTCCTACAAGACTACTCTGTTGGGGACATGAGCTTGGGATGTGGGATTGGGTAGCACCCAGCCAGGAATCCCCTCCATACAGCTCCTTCAAGCCCAGCTCAGCTCACAGCAGCACTGAAACTATCATGGATGCCCTGCTTGAAGGATAAGCCTATAAGGAATCTTTTACTTCAGGCTACTTCTTGCCCCATTCCTATCTCCAGGCCCTTTTTCTCATTAGTAACTGTGCTAATTAAGAGCACAGAGGGACTTACTTTCCTCAGGGACCCCACAGACACTATTTTACTGCATCTTCAGCACTGCCGTTGCTGTCTCTACTTCCTGCTCTAATATCTCCCAGTCCTTGACTGGAAATGGGGCCAGGAAATGAGAGGGAGATGAACCTAGACCTGGTCTCAAAGGGTGAGGACACAGCATCTGAACCTGCTGTGGGTGATGTCACCCTGTGCTCCCCATCCCTTCAGCTCCCCACACTGACCTCGTGCCAGCCACTGTGGCTTCTCTGGCACAGTAAAAATGAGTGACTCAGAGTTCGCAGCTTCCACAGGCGTTTCTTCCTGTACCATGGAAAGAAGATAGTGCTGTTAGTCCCACCCATACAGAAGGGCTGGGGTGCTGCTGCCTTGTGTAGCCCCTCTCCAACCTGCTTTATTCCTCAAGTCTGTTTGGGGTCTTGAACTGTTGAGGGGTGATTTTGCTATCCATTATCTCCCCAGCATTACCAACCACCACTAAGGTGCCACCAACACGGATTCTGCAGATCTCTGAGATCATGATAAGGTGACCATGAGCCAGAAGAACCAACCCCAGCATCATGAGGAAGAGGGAGTCACATATATGATTCCTATTGGGAGGGAGGTGTCGGGTGAATATGAGGAGATCTGCCCTCCCCAGGACATCATTTCCTCCTGAGCCTCCTCACCTTGATATGCAGCTTATTCTGGAGCTCCACAGGCTCAAGGAAGTTGCAGGGGACAATCCCTTTCTGCAGGGGGAGGAGAGATGAGTGGTGATTGCTAGGCAAGAAGGCAACTCACTGCTGGAAGATACAACTGAATGTGTCCTCAACCCTCTCCTGCATCCAGGAGGGTTCCTGAGGCTTCAATTTTAGTTTCTGCAGGTTGGGTGGGTTTCACTGAACCCTATGGCCTAAGCCAGGGTAGACATAAGGGACTTCAGTCAGAAACTTACTTAATTGCTCTTGGCAAGCCTCTGCCTCTGCAGAACCCCAGCTGTAATCTGTCTGCCCCTCCTGTCCAGCATACTCCTGGTATACCTTTCCATTGAACATCACTGTAGCCCAATTGTCCTTCTCTTTCTTCAGGACAAAGACAATGTTTCCTGGCAGGACTTGCAGCTCCTCAGCAGTCTCAGGAATGAACTCATACATGACACGGTGTGGCTGCCCTCTGAGGGCCCTGGATGTGGGAGCAGTGGACAAGTCAGGAATATTGACCATGCTGTTGTTGTACATTGTAGGGAGAACCCAGACCTCTGCTTCCGTGTTCCTACATTGTCCGTTCATCCTGAGTTCTGGGTGCCAGCTGGATGCTCAGCTGTGAGACTGCAGGATGGGATTGTGCCTGACTGCATGGGTTATCCATCCTTCATCCAACTTACCTGAGGATTTCTGGGGTCTTGGGCCTGGGTGGAGGACCAGAAGTCTGCCAACAGGAAGACAAAGAAGAAAATACTAGTAATCCAGAGGATTTTGTTTGCTTTGCAGAAATGTCCTGCAGCCTTTTACCATGCCTGCCCTCATCTCAATACTGTTCTTTCTTCCACATGCAGGTGCTTTAAGTGCCATGTAGAGTATCACTGGCTTTGTTCCTTCTAAGGAACAGTTTCCTCATCCTTCAACACACAGTTGGTTTTCAGAGACACAATCTTCTTTTCAGTCCTGATTTTAGTTTCAGTTCACAGAGGACTGAAATTGTCAACATCTGTCTGCATTGAGAAGGTTCTAATTTATCTTGTGCAATGGTGCTGTGCTGTGTTTCCCCATATCCTCCCAAAAACCTCCTGGAAAAACTCTTGCCACACTTAGGAATGGTAAGATGTCACTACATCATCTGGAAAATGGCATGGGAAATGCAAAGGAGATCTGGAATGGACAGGAGAGTGCAAAGCAAGAACAGAACTGCTGTTGTCTCTCCACTCAGGCTTAGGCAGACGATCCCTAATGAATCCTTTAGGGAGGGTCAGAGATCCCCGTGCAGGGAACCAGCTTAACCTCAGCCAGAGCTGTGGATGGGTTTGGGATGAGCTTCATGATGCTGGAGAGAGCAGCTGATCCACGGAAGCAGTGCCCACCTCCTCCCCAAGCGGTGGCACAGAGTTCAGGGTGGTAAGGGTGCTGTTTGTTCCCCACTGTGGATGACAGCCACTCCATGTCATCTTGCACTGAGCATGCTATCCACTGATGGAGTCTTACCTGTGGCTGTAGAGGAGCAAATCCTGAAAAATCATCCTTGTCCACCACAGATGCCACCACCTAGAGCCAAAGACAAATAGTGACTTGGTGCCTGTAGACCTCTCTCAGACCTCTGATGTTCACCCTCCTCCTTTGCTGTTGGCCAAGCCAAACTCATCAGGATGCTATAATTTTAGGCTAAGCATATTGGTCTACTGGATGAGTGCTTCAGACACCAAAGCTTCCCTCTCAGCTGTGGTAAGTTTTCTGCTCTTGTCTTGGCTGTTTCTGTGGTTTGAGGCATTATAACCTAAAAGTTTCCCTTTCTGTTTTCATGACAAATTTTGAAGGGAACCAAAGTGTCCAGCTCAAGCCCATACCTCCTACACCTCCTACAGGTGACCTTAAATGTAATTTAGAAAGTTGATTTTGTGCATGTTTCTGGCACTCAAGGAGTTGCCTGGCTCTCAGCAGTCTGATTCCAGTGCCTGGTTCCTTTTCTGAACGAATTCTGCTTCCCAGGACCTGAACCCAGGCGTGGTATCCCGGTGACTGGATTTTGCACACTCAAAGGAGAAAAGCCTGCTTGCTTATCTAAGCTGAAAAGCCCTTTTCAAACACAGCAGTAGAAGAACCGGAGGTTGGTTGTGGGTGTCAAACGTTAAATAGCTCCTTTCCCTCACCTCTGAAAATGTCTTGGCTTGAGTTGAAGTTCTAGTGGTATCTTTCCAGCTCATTGCTGACTACCCCTCATGTCTCACTAAGGAGCTAAACCAGAAATAGGCCATGCTCAGCAAGAACATGCTTTTAGCTCTTGTATTCTTGCAGACTCCCTGTTTCCCATGAGATCCCTGTGTGCCATCCCTCTCTCCATGTCTGGATGATCCTTGAGGCAGAGACCAGCTCCCTATCTCTGGCTGCCCACCAAGCAGCAGACAGCAGCTCAGAGGGGTGATGAAAAGGCAGTCAGCAGTTCTTCACAGCCCACAGGCTTGGCCTGAATAAACAGTATAGATCTTTCTTACCATTGCCTTTCCCAGGTAGTCCTTCTTCTCCAGCTGAGCTACTTGCCTCTCATTTGGCCTGAACAGCTTCCCCTCAGGAACAGCCACCAGCTCATAGAACTTCTGCTTCTGTAGCACAGAGAAGTTATGGAGACTTTAGAGGTGAGAGCAGGGACTGATGAATGTCCCTTCTGCTCTGGGCTTGGGTCCTGCTCCATAAAGCCAGATCACCACCATGAAAGCCCAATCCCAGCCCTAGTATGGTCCACTAAATCTCGTCTTCCCATCCCTGTCTTCCCAGTGACTCAAAAGCTCTTCCCATGGACTTGTGTCCCCCTACAGTATCTATTGCCACTGCATATTAATCCTGCTAAAAGGTGGATGTGCTGTCAGTGGGATTTCCCTCCCTCTCTCTATGGGGCTGTGAGACCTTCTCCGTACCAGGATGGCTTCCATTGCCCTGTCTATCTTGTTGTGCTGGGGCTCGCTCTTCATGCTTATGGCCAGGGTCAGGTGCTCCTCAGCCTTCTCCCAGTTCTCTGTTGTGGCATACACCAGTGCGATGTTGCAGAGAATCTGCTGGAGGGATGGGAGCAAGTGAAAAAGCTCTTGAAGCAGCTGAACTGCTGTCAAGAGAACAGGAAAGGAAAGGACAGCAGAGCAGTGGCACTGCAGCTGTCTGCTTGGTTTTTGCAAGGTACAAAGAGAGGCTGTCTCCTCTTTTGATTTCTCATGCTGGAGAACAGATCTCTGGGACCAAAGCTGGTGGCCAGGTGTGTCTCACCTCACAGGCAAAGAGCCGGTAGTGCAGCCCCAGGATCTTGTAGTCGATGAGTTGGTTGCCTCGCAGCTGGGCCAGTGCCTCTTTGAAATCCTCAATGGCCTTTGCGTGGCTGTGGAGCACAGGATGAAGGCATCACCAGCTCTTGGTGGCAACCTGCTTGCCTCTAAGCCTGTACTCAGACTTGGTGAGTTCAGTCCAGTCTCCCCTCTGTCCTTACAATGTTTCAGACACCCCAGGGGAGGACAGAAGTTCTGAGGCTCATGTTAATCCCAGGACTGCAGTGCTAAAAAACAGGAGCCTGTTTGACCTTGAGGGGTTTCAGCCCAGGCTCTGGGCCACCAACCTGCGTGGGGCCATCCTCAGATGAAGGCTGGCATCTCTGTAAGCGGCAAAAATGAAACTTGAAACCCTTTCACTCACTTTTGCCTCCGGTAAAATACAGTCCCCCGCTGGAAATAAGCCACTGCCAGGTGCTTGTCACAGCCAATGCTCCGGGTGAACCCCTGCAGACGTAGGAGTGGGGCAAGAGTGGAGTAAAAAGGGGACACCTTAAAAAAACTGAGGGCATAGAGCAGTTGCACCTATCCTGCCTTAGCTGAGTGGCCTGAGCAGGGCTATGTGGACTGTGTCTCCCTGCAGCAGTGGGCATTGGGTGGGGAAAGCCTGTACCAGACTCCTGGGCTTTTTTGAGCTGGAGCCATCTGCCATCATGGTCTAAACCTCCTGGAGAGAGGGAGCATTTAACAGTGAGCCATGTATCACTGCTGCTGCCTCATCTCTGATTCACTGGCAGAATAGGTTTGTCAGCCTAGGGCTGCCCCCTTCCTTACAGCTTTAAAAGGCCCCGAATCCATCCCTTAGACCTTTTAATTCCTTCCTTCCCCACCATGTCCATGTATCTGGGCAAGTCTCAGAGGTGAGAGGATGAGCGGCTCTAGGGGCCATCCATACCTTACCTCCTCCGCCTCCACCAGCTTCCCCAGGACAAGCTGGATGCAGCCGATGTTAAAGCAGATTTTGGCAGGGGGGTTCTGAACGGCCGTGAAGGCATCCAGGGCAGCACTCCACTCCTTCCTGTCTGCTGCACACACCCCTTCTTGCCACAGCCGGATCGTCTCCACCAAGGACATGGCGTGGTGGGAGTGGAATGTGGGATCCCTGAGGTCGCGCTCCTCTCCCTGTCCTTCCTTGTGGTGCAGCTCGACCTCTCTGGCTCCCTTCTTCCTCTACTTCTGCCTTCCCCCCGCCCCTGTCACAAACCTGGCCGGAAGTGGCCTCGCTCACATCATCTGCCCCTGGATGGGGAAGTGGAGCAGAGGCTGCCTGTGACACAGCGGGTTTCCTTGGGGTGGTGCATCCCTGCCCCTCTTTGGCAGCCACTCCTTGCCTACTCGGGTTCTGATCTTCCGGTATTTACATTAAAAGCCATAGATTTTGTCATCTGGGTGGTTCATCAGGTCAAATTTCAGGTTTCAAAACCCCAGGATGAGTGCTGGGCTGAGCTGTTGTTGCCCTGCAAACAATTCCTGGTAGGCACAGTTGGGGCTCCCCTGTCTGCCTAAGTGGGGAGGTGAAGTAGAGCCCAAGGCATTGCCTGGGAAACCCTTGGTCCTTCCTGACCCCTTGTTGTCCCAGCATGGAGTTTGACGGTTAAGGGCACATGGAGCTGCCCTTGGATGAGGTTCCTGGAACAATGGCCATGCTGCACCATATCCCCAGGTCTCAGCCCAACATCACTTCTGCCCAGGTGTTTTAGGGCCAAAGAAGCATAACTGGCTCTGGAGCACTGCTGGGAGCACAGGGCCAAGATGAGTCCAGGACACGTGGCAACAGCAGGATTCTGACCTGCTGCTGATTCACAGGTTTGGAGCTGGCTGCTTCACAAATAGTTTTTAAGCATTTTTGGAAGTACTTTGCCTCTGCCCCATCTACCAGCAATATGATGTGTATTTCGTAAGAGTTTAAAAATACGTTAGCGAGACTCAGCCCTTGTGCCTTTACCAAAACTTCCCCAGCAAATTACATAACTCCAGGAGTGGGAGGGAGGCTGGGGAGGTGACTTCTGGGTACTGCTGATGGAAAAACCCCAGTCCCTGAGCAGCAAAGACTGGAGTTTTAATCCAAAGTAGGACCAAAGAGAACTCTGAGTCTTGGGCTCTCTGGTTCTCCAGCTGTATGTGTGCCCTCAGTATCCCAGCTGGTTCCTGTGGGCTTCCCGTGGGAGCATGGAAGACTCTCTGGTCTCCAGGAAAGCAGAGGGAGATGCAACCAGCTGAAGTGATGCTCAAGTAAAAGGGTAGGAATAACAACATGGTGAGTGTAAAAACACTTTTCTGATTCCTGTAAAAAGATGGGAGACCCCATGGAGCAGTAAAGGGTTCATCTTATTGGAGGCATAATTTTCTGCTCATTTAGTTATCTGAATTGGTGCACTTCTTGGTCAGGTTTACCCCAAAACCAGTACAAGGCGAATTGGAGGAGAATGAGATCATCCCCGTGGGAATGCTCACAGCAGCTGTCCTTCTGCCTGGGTACTTGCGATTTAACAGTGAGGAGATTTCACAGCTGTGATAAACACAGCCATTTTAGCAAGAGCGAATCCCTTGTTCCCCTTTCTCTGCCCAAAGCTGAGTCAGTAAGTAAACTTTTTTTTCCTATGATAACATCCAACAGGAAGTGAGTAATAGAGATGGTGACATTTCCTGTGGAAAACTCTTGGAATCCAGCAAACCCAGATTGCCAATAGGTGGGTCAGAAATAGAGAAATGTCCAAAATCCAGCTGGGGTGCACTGTATATTTTGACTTTGCATAGCAACAATATGTACAAGTTTATAATTTCTGAAGAGTCAAAAAAAGACTAATTCAGGCACAAAGAATCTCCCATTATGCACTGTGGAGGTCCTTGAGCCTATTAGGGGAACTTCTGGGGGGATGACCTGGAAGGGGGGATGACCTGGAAGAAGCTACCACAAACTTCCAGAAAGCCCCACTGCAAGGGGTGAGACAAAAGCATTACCCATGGTGCTCTGCAACACTAAGTTAATCCACCTCAGTTTCTGTACGTCAGTGCCCTTTACCCTGCCCTTGTGCTGCCCCTGCGTCCCCAGACCATTGGCTCCTGGCCCCATACTTAACCTGAGACACTGCAGTGAATTCCTGTTTTTTGTCACTGGATCCCTTTGGTGTACATTTGCAATAAACCTCGCTGGAATTCAATGGTGTGAGTTTGCAATAAACCTCGCTGGAATTCAATGGTGTGAGTTTGCAATAAACCTCGCTGGAATTCAACACAGGAGACCCTTCCCATCTTTTTTTCGCTGACCTATCTGTGGTGTGTGTGAGTGTGGATTCAGTGACTGTCTGTGCCAACCTGAGCAGCTTCCTCAGGAGACACTTCTGGAGTGGAAGCAGCAACACTGTCCATTTTCCATGCTGCTACGATGCACAAGGGTAGACCTTTTTGTAAGGAGTTTTATTGGGTAGGAGAAGCAGAGGAGCATGTCCAGCTCATTCCCAGGAAGGCAGATTGGAGCTCTCTGCACAGGACTTGGGGGTTTTGGCTCTCTTCCCAAACAGCAGCAGACACTGAAGTGGATGTGAGGACAGCAGCAGCTCTCAGCTAGCACAAAAGCAGGGTGTGACAGAGAAGGTGCAATTGCCACATGCTCCGGCTAAAGATGAAGGCAGCAGAGCTCTGCAGACCCTGTCACTCTTCCCAGTCTGACCTGCATGGGGCTCTCCATTGAAGGCTTCCCTCACTTAACAGGAATCTGAGCCCCTGTCATGGTGTCCATACCATCCACCAATACAAGCAAGGCAGGATTTGGAGGAAAGAGGCTGTTTTTTAGAACTAGATTTACTTTTTCCCTTCCCATCACTCACTACCCGCAGAGCTGCCCCTGCAAATCCTGCCCTATCCCCACATCAATGCATGTTTTAGCACATCCCTGAACAGAAACACAGATGTACGTATTCTGTAAATATTCTTAAATCCATCGCAACCTCACCCAAGGGATCTGCAGAACCTTAAGACCACTCATTTATCTAATGCCATCTAGAGACAGCTGATCTGCTTTGGCATCAACTGCTTTGGAAAATACTTTCCACTTCTCTGGGATTACAACTTATTTTTTTTTAAATAAGGCTCATCAATGTCTTAACCCAAATCTGGGCAACTGGAAAAACTCAGAGAAGCCAATCACAGTCCCTGGCAGAGCTGTAATGACAGAACCCTCACTGCACAACCAGGAGAATTTCTGTACATATCTATGGGTGAAACCTGAACACTTTCTGTAGCTTCTGTAGCAATGGGTCTCTCACTTGGTGATCTCAGTGCCCCCTGTGGTTGTGCCTTTGTTCTTCTGGAGGTGCTGAGCAAGCAGAAGCATCCTAAGACAATTAGGGAGGCATTGAATGATTTAGGGATAACCATGCTGGTTCCTGTCTCCATTGAAGGCATGTCAGACACTGAGTAAATATTCAGTGATGATTTATTGTCTGGTTTTTATTATTATTACAAAAACAAAGCAGATACCAAAAAACAGCAAAGATTTCACAAGGTCCCCAACAGTTTTACACAACTGAACTGTAGTAAAATAGTGAAATTAGAACACATGTATTTCAGTCCTGGCCCTACACCTTCTACAGTGATCTGGGGTTTAGGATGTCCTGAGCTTTCCTAATCCTTTAAAATACTCCTCTTCATTTGGGAACCTGACTGGCCCACTACCTAACATGATGAGGCATCATGCAACAGGAATGTGAGCTGTCTGGTTATCCTTACAGACCCTACACAACCAGAAAACAAAATAGGGGAAACTCTGCAAGGATGGTGTCAATACCAGGATATGTTTCTCAGACTACCCCAAGCAGCCATTTAGTTGTGCTTAACAAAACTAAATTACTTTCTAATTGCTGAAAGGTAATTTGCTGTTTAAAAGCTGCTTTTTCTTATTCTCCTCAGAATCTTTGCTCCCCAAAATAAGAGTTCACTGGGCTGGGTTCCAGTGTAAATAGACCATTAACCTTTTAAATTCCACTTTCTAAACTGCATGATGGACAACTCCATCTCACTGTGACCTTCCCACTGTGGACCCAGCATCAAACTGATAGCAAGGAACCTGAGCAGGTTAAAGAAAATTCTCAGCTCTCTGGAATGATAATTTGGGTTGGGAAAGTCTTTTTTCTCTCCTATTCAAGGGTGTAGGGTCAGTGGTTGACCAAAGGCAACACGGTCCAGTTACCTATGTTAATAATAGCTGCCCCACTTCTCAAATATTAAAACTTTAACTCAAAACACTCCTTGGCTAGCAAAAAATTAAGACATTGCCCTGTGTCCCTCAGCATTTGCTCAGAATCAGGTCCAAATCTGCCACGATTACACACAAATGCAAATCACTCTAAACACCGAATTGTTTACATCACTGAGTATGTCACTGAAAGGCCGGTGAGTACCAAATATTCCTGTTAGAAGTAAAATTCCACCTTCATAATTTTCCAGAATTTAACTACAGAAGAGATCATGATGTGCATAATTGGTGGGGTATGACAGAAGCAGCAGGGTGAAGGCAAAGCTGGGGGACAGGGCTGCCCTGGGGTAGCCATGCTGGGAGGGGGATCAGGGGTTGTACCAGCGGCTTCGTGCTGGAGTTACACTGTCTTCCTAGCAGTCAGAACACGCACAATGGACCCAACTCCTCCAGCAGCCAGTGCCTAGGAAGGGAAACATGACAATGAACACTAGGCCAGGGCAGCTACAGCCTGGAGCTCCCTTCCAGGAGCTGAACAGGCTGACAAGAACCATGGAGAGGGACTTTGGACAGGACTAGGGGGAAGGACTTCAAACTGACAGGGGTTAGGTATGAGAAAGAAATCCTTCCCTGTGTAGGTGGGGAGGCCCTGGCACCGGTTTGCCAGAGAAGCTGTCGCTGCCCTATCCCTGGAAATGTCCAAGGCCACATTGAATGGGGCTTGGAGCAAGCCAGCATAGTGAAAGGCGTCCCTGGCTATGGCAGGGGAGGAATGAGAGAAACTTTAAGGTCCCTTCCAACCCAACCATTCTGGGAGTCTATGAAATTACTTGGATCACATTTATATAGCGCATGAGTATCTGCCTGCCCTCCACAAAACACCAGCAGCCAGGATGCCAGGGTACTCAGATTCAAGAAAGCTATTTAATTTAATTAAACTTTCATTTCCCTGCACAACCAAGCTGCAAATTTTGCTTCCCTCCACGAAGGAAATTCTCCTTCAGCCTACTTGAATCACTGGATGAAACCATTTTGTTTGCCTCAGACTAAGAGAAACCCAAATTTTAACTGTTGGTTGTTTACCCAAGGAAGCAGCAGGGGGCAGGAGATAAAACTCAGCTGTGGGCTCCAGGGCCACACCCTTGTCACAGCCTGAATCTGGTACTTGAACCTCACCAGACAGGAAGGGGGGGTTCTTTCCAGGCTCAAGGCCTGGGTACTCTGGCAGGAGCTGTCCCCATGCACGCACCTTCTCATGCCACTGCAGCAGCACAGCACTGCTATTGTCGGAGGGACTCTCAAAGCCCTTGTAGATGTACTTCATGAGCAGGTCCACCCCATTCTTGTCCAGCGACTGCACCGCCTTCTCAATGTCATTGGCTTTGAAGGAGATAAGCACCTTCAGCACGATGCTCTCAGCGCGGTCCTGTCAACAGGCAGGCACAGACAGCGATCCTCATGTGAAGTGCAGCCAAACACTGCTCCTCTCTCAAAAAAAATGAATTACAGCATTTTTCTCTTTAACAGCTCTCAAGAGGACTGTGTGTGAAGAACTTGTCACAGTAAAATATAACAGACACGTCCTCCCAAGGATAAACAATGTAAAGGAGTTTAACACATTTGCCCTGCTTTAATTTTTCTAAAGTTTTTAGTTTTCTCTGTTAGTGTTTGCAATTCTCCGCCCCTTAATTATGGCTATATAGTAAAAGCTTATAGAAGCTCATGATCTATCAAGTTCCAAAATAATTAAAACAATCAAGTGCTTGCCTGTCCCCCCTTCCCACCAGAGCCTTTTCCATACTTCTGTAGTTTTTAATGTGACACAACCATTATAATACAGGGAAATCCCACTAGGCAGCCTGGAATAGGTGACCGCTGGAAGCCACATGTTTTCCAAGCAGTCAGCTGCTGTCCCAGGCACACTGGATGCAGACTGGCCATTAATACTGAGTATTCATAACCATTGATCTGGATGTCATTTCAGGCCTGGGAATGTGTGTGGTGTGCTTACAGCAGCAATTAGCCATGTAATCAGCAAGAAGCAGCTCTTCCTGTTCATCCATCACAAACTGAGGCAGGATGAGAGAAGAATGTTTCAGGGTTGCTGGTCTTTTGAATAATTCCATCACACAAACACTTCAAGCAGCTTCCCTCTACAGAAACTATGGATGCCAGTCTTCCTGACCAATTTAATAGCCCATAATCACTTGGCTTAGCAAGACTTCTCACATGACTGTAAGTAAAATTGTGTAAGTTCCAAAAATAACCAAAAATTGAGGCAGGTATTAATGTACAGTCATTCTACCCTCTACAATTCCATCACTAAGTGTATTCCTAAATCCTTCAATAGAGGGCTAATGGAACCAAGTCATTAGTGTGAGGACAAAGCTATACAGTCCTCTTAGTAACAATTGATTCTCAGAACTCTGTAAAACTCTTCAGGAAATGGCTAGGGCTCCAGGAACAGCTCTGCCAGGAACCATGCAGCAGGGAACCATGCCCCTGGGCCTCTCCTCAGGCAGGGAGAAGTAGCTGCAGGCACTCACCAGCTGGGCAGTGCCATATCTTATCAGCCTGTTCCTCCCACCACTGCAATCATGAGCTATTCAGGATTCATCCTGGGGATATTCAGAAATACATGTATCCAGCAGAATCCCAAGCTCTGTCACAGGGGGAGGGCTCACTTTTCCTGAGGTTTTAACAGCTTCATTTTGATTGAATGTGATAAAAACCAATTCTTCCTTTTTTTGTAGGCTGCTGCTGGTTTCATTAGTCAGAGGTGACAACTGCAACACTGGTTCCCTGAGCACACAATTACACCTGTGAACTGCCACATCTGCTCTGAGTCAGTCACAGGGACCTGGTGACACCTAAGGCACACAAAACACAACCATGACTGGTAGGAGCACCACAACCAATCCAGCACTAAGGTAAAGGTACCTGGACAGGTGACACCCGAGCTACAGTATTTTGAACAAGGTTAAAACACTTGTGGTCACAGATGTTTCAGCATCAGGGAATATCCTAAATTCGGCTTCTCTGGCCACCTCAATGTACAACTAGTGGCATAGAGGTAACAGAGACAGGAAAGAATTTTTGGGGAGTAACCCATGAGCAAGCAATCACTATTTTACCTTCACTGCCTGGTTCTTTGTGTTGATGGGAGGGTTCTTCAGAGCTGCCTGCAGTGCAGCCATCATGTTCCCTGTGCCAGACGTTTAAGGACCAGACACCAAGTACATGGACATCACATACCAGGACAGCCATACTTGTAGCTGGCTTGTGCATGGTTGGAAACACTCCAATGCAAGTATTCCCTCACCAGCTAAGGCTGTAATAGGCTGTCTTAGGCTAGACAGCAATTTTTCAGGCCATTTGAGGCAGGAGCAGTATCAACAAACAGCAGGTATTCAACAGGACTGTTGAATATTTCCTAGGCCTAGGAATGATGGTCCAAGTAAAAGAAACCATTCTCCATCACTTCTGCAACCTGAAGCCTTCGAGAACAGGTTTCAGCTTGGCACATCCAGCCCCAGCAGCCACTGGGACAGCAGCCCTACAGCAGCCCTTGGGAAGAGCGACCCGGAAGAGCTGGGCGAGGCAGCCCTGGTAGCTGGCACGGGGAACTCTTTGGGCACTACTGTCTATATCCCCCAGGACACCTCCCTGAGCACAGCCCTGGGGCACAGCGGCTGCTGCGGGAAGGGGAGGAAGCTGGGCCGCCTTCCTGCGGCCAGCTCCTTCCTCCTTCAGCCCCCTCCCCCTTCAGTCTCTTCCCGCTGTCAGCCTCTTCCCCTTCAACCTCTTTCTGCTGCCAGCCTCTTCCCTTTTCCCGTCAGTCCCTTGCCACCGCCAGCCCTTTCCACTTCCAGCACTTCACGCCCATCGCGGTGCTCGCTTGCAGATGTTCCCCTCTAAAGCCGCCCAGGCATCGGCCGCGCCCGCTCCGCCCCCGCCGCTCCCTTCAGGATATTGCCGCAGGCACGAGTCCACCTCGCCCTCATCGGGCCCCGCTTGCCCGTCGCCTCCGTCCTCCTCATCCACGAACTTGTTCTCGTCGTACTCGTCCACATCCACCCGGCGGAACCGCGCCGAGGACACGGTGTGCTTCGCCATGGCCGCGCCCGCCGCGCACAGCCGCCGCCGGCCCGGCCGCAGCCCCGCCCCGAGCGGCGCCGGCGCAGTGGGAGGGCTGCCAGTGAATCCTGCGAGGCCTTGCGCTGGAAGGGAGCTTAGGCACTGTTTTATCCCACCCCTGTCACGGACACGGACGCCTTCCGTTATCCCAGGTTGCTCCAACTCCAAGCTCGGTCCAAACTGGCCTTGAACACTTCCGGGGATAGGGCAGCCACAGCTTCTCTGGGAAACCTGTGCCAGGCCCTCACTCACGGGGAACACTCCTTCCCAATATCCAATCTAAACCAATTATCTTTCAATTTGAAGTTTTACGGATTCATAGGATATTCGGAGTTGGAAAGGACCCACAAGCATAATCGAATCCAATTCTTAAATAAGTGACCTGTACTGGAATTGAAGTCACAACCTTGATGCTCCTGTCACCATACTCTGACTGACTTTGAAGCCACTTCTGCTCATCCAGTCATTCCAGGCCCTTGTAAATAGTGCTTCCTCGTGATTCCTATCAGTTCCTTCAGGTACTTTAAGGCCATAATGAGGTCACCCCAAAGCTTCTCTAGGCTGCACAATCTGAACTCTCACAGCCTTTCCTCCCAGCAGAGCTGCTCCATCCCTCTGATAATCTTGGTGCTTCCTCTGGACTCTCTTCAGCAGCTCCAGGTCCTTCCTGTGCTGGGCCCCAGGGCTGGAGCAGCTCTGCAGGTGAGGTCTCACCTGAATAGAGCAGAGGGGCAGAATCCCTGCTGCCCACGCTGGGGGCTCAGCCCAGGGCATGAGGGGTTCTGGCATGGGCCAGGTCCAGCTCTCATCCACCAGCCCCATCAAGTCCTTCTCCCAGGGCTGCTCCATCTGCTCATCCTCCGCCAGGATTGACCCCGGGGGTTGCCCTGACCCAGACACAGCGCCAGGACTTGGTCTTGTTAAATCTCAGGAGATTCACATGAGCCATTTCTCGAGCTTGTCTGGGTCCCTCTGTCCACCCCCAGGACAGCACTAGGCTGGGAAGGACCCCGTGTGGGGTCCAGGTGAAGTCGGAGCTGCCATGCTCGGGTAGTCTGTCCTGTGAAGGGAGTCCCTACTCCAACAGCACCTAGTGACCTTGAGAGTTAAAAAGAGCCACAGCCCAATTGTTATTTTGTATAAGTTACACTCGGCCTATGTAGATAACAATTATCCTATTATTAAGCAGGAAATGGCACAGCTTTGTGAGGTTACTCTTAATAGAAAACAGGAGCTCTGGAGAAAAAAAAATAGACGCACACACAGACATATATATATATATATATATATTACACCCACCATCACCTCCCTTTTTATGAAGAAAGAAAACTGGTGGGAAAATTTATTCCTGTATCAGCCCTACCTGCAGGACCATCCACCTTCTTAACAGAGGAGGAATTTAGGATATGTCACATGTTCCACCAAAGTTGCCTCAGCTTGGGAAGCTGCAATTCAGCTGTAGCTGTGGTTGTAGCTTGGTGAGTACTGGCATTTTTCTGCTGGAAATTGGCTTAAGGGCAACAAAGTAATTGCAGGAGGTTGATATACTGTCAGAGAATCACAGAATGGTTTGGATTGGAAGGGACCTTAAAGGTCATATAGGTCCAACTGCCTGCCATGGGCAGAGAGTGCTGAGGTTCAGTGTTTACTGCTCTGGCTTTTAAAGTAGAGGATTAAAAAAAAGTATGTTCATAATCCATTATTTGAGACCCCCATTTATTCCATGGGTTAAATTTGGCAAGAGGGGACTTTATTGGTGATTTTTGCCATTTGTGATCTCAGTTTCACACCAAAAAGTGGATGGATCTGTGCCATCATCAGAGCAGGTGTGTGCCATAGGGAAATACTTCAGAATGAGGATTTCACTGAATTATTCCTTTGGCATTTTTAAATGCCTTACAGTATTTCTGGGTCTAGGGCATAGCTGTTCCCTGTGAAAAGGCAGAAATGCACCTGGGAAAAGCCCTCCTTGTCTTGGAGACACCAGAGGAAGCAGACTGACTTCCATGGCTTGGAAAAGCTGTTGAGAGCCTGGGCTGAGAGAGGAAAAAGCCTTTAAATTTTGCTGTCCAGCTGGGTTATCCTGCATTCCCTGGGGAAAGGCTGTCCTAAAATATGTTTTAATTCCTGTTAGGTTAATTTGATGTTGGTTTTGTGTACCTGCTGGCAGAGCTGGGTGATGAGGGGCTGTCCCCATAATGCCACACAAAAAGTGGCAGAGCAGGTATGGCCATGCCCCTCCTGGCAGCCTCTGCAGGGTCACCTGGGGCCAGAGGGTGCAGAGGTCCTGCAGAGCCTCGGAGGGACTGTCCCTGCAGAGATAAGGCTTAGAGAAGTAGATGCAGAGAGAGATGTGAGATGCCTCAGCAGGAAGCCGAACATTTTTCTCACGCAGCAGTGTTGAGCCTTGTTTCAGGTTAAGAAATTGGAGTAGAGGATGATGCAGCTGGTACTTACACAGGCGGCTGTGGCTGCATCCAGGCAAGTGCCCACCTCAAACAGCACGGCCTCGGGGTGCTTGCCTTGGGTTCTGCAGTTTGTGGTGTGGCCTTTTTGGAGGACTCTGCCTAAGAAGCTCCTCAACTCACAGAAGAGAAGGTTTTGGGGAGTCACTGAGGGTCTGTATGGGAAGCCAAAGACCTTGTGTAATTCTTTGAGACTCTGGCTTCTTCCCCCACCCATATGTGGTAAGGACACTTGGCACACACATCGGTTTGCCTCTGCCAACAGCAGGTCTTTATCACAGTGCCCTGGTGTGTTAGAAATTGTTGCAAAATTGCTTTCTCTCCTGTATTCACGTCGTTTTGAAAAATCTCCCAGTTTAGGTGCTATAGAGCTGACAGTCCTAAAACTTCTTGAAAAATAAAAGTAATATTTTAATGCAAACCTTCAGTTTGTTTTGCACTTCAACTACATAAATAATAGTAAACAGTCTCCTCAAAAAGCTACTGAAACTTGCAGCAGCATATGGAAAATTGGTTGATGACACAGAGAACAAAATACTTGGAGCCTGGGAGCATTATTCACAAGTCAGCCTTTTTGCTAAAAAAAAAAGTAAAAATTTCTCTTTTACCCTACAGAGGAGAAACTGCACAATAGAAACAGCCACACTTGTCAGGATTGTTACAGGTGATTCCATGATTCAATCTGGCAAAAAACCCCCATGGAAACACCATCAAAAAAAGAACTTAAAAAGGTGTAATTACCATGTCAGCAGATCCAGCTCAGGGTAATAGGAATTATTTATCAGATTTCCTTCAGAGGCTTCTTAAGTTACCACTTTAGGGCTCTTGCAATTTTTCATCACAAATTCTGTGATGCAGAGAAGGTTCCTCCCTGGTCTGGGCAGTTCAGTGCAGAAGGATCTTTTCCAGTGCAGGGGCATGGCCCCAGTTGAGATGGTGACAGCAGCAGGTTCTTCTAGGTGTTTCCAGGTGCCAGTTGCTGGGAGATGGGAACACAAATAGAATTTGCATTTGCAGGGCTAGGCATCTGCCTAGGGAGTTGAGCTGCCGTTCTGTGCCTGTCAATTTTTTTTAATTTCTCAAGTTATACTATTGACCTTTTTTATTAGTGAAGTTTTGCTACAAGATTGTTATAGCTGAAATCTGGTTGTTCTAAGGAATGTCCAACTGAGTTTCTTTCCAAATGATTTGTGTTTTTATCTGCCTAATGTGCAGCTGGACAGAAAACTCCTGTTGTATTTCTGCACCAAGGTTTTCCCTTTCTTAGGAAGTTTGTGTCCCCCTCCCTGAGGTTGTAATTCCAGGAAGCAGTAGTCCATTCTGTGAGTAAGCTAAATCATGCTTTGTACCAGGGTTTCAGAGGAAGGAAGACATAACTTTTTTGTGGATAAACAGCTTTTGGCTCAAGCAGGAAATTATTTGTCTTCACTGCTGCTCTCATTGCCCCTCATCATTCCTGGATCCTGTTTAATTCTGTTGCTACTCCATTGTAAAACATTGCCATCTGCATATTTTATCGCAGCTTACTTCTGCATTCCACACTGTTTTGTGCTCTGTCAGTATTTATTTTTTTTCTTAAATTCATCATTTGGTTAATTTGCTCTGCTTTCCACTGCTGATTCTGTACTAACTTCTGTATATTGTCCTCATATATTTCTGCATATAGTTGTGCTATAGTTCCTTCCCGATCCAGGCCATTGTGCTATTCTCATTCAGATCAGTCCTAAAGATTGGCTTCCTGACATCAGAAATGTTCCATTTGTCATTTCTGGTGTTTCTGTACATTTTGGATGGTCAGTTGTGCTCTGTTCTGTGTAGTGTAATGTCACCCTGGCATTGAGTGCTGTGCCTTGGGAAATAGAAAATGCCTCGGCTCTCTGGCATAAAGGAGGGCAGGTCTGGAGAAACGAGCGTTTTTCTTTGGAGAGGGATGTCAGGAGAGGGTGTCACCCCCTCATCAGTTCTCCTGTAGGCTGTCAGTGCTAAAGACAATTGAAAAAGCTGCAAATCTGGGATAACGTTCCGATTCCTCCTGTTCCTGCAGAGCTGAGATGGCCACATGATGGCAATGTCGCACCTCAGGGATGTGCGTGGTTTTCTGCTGGATGGAGTCGATTACTTCTCGAGCTCCGTTTAAGTGCCTCTAGAGGTTTTCCACCAGAAGTACTGGAAATTCTACATCCCTCTGAAACTTACCTCGTTTTCTTTGATTGGTGCTTTGCCCTGATAAAAACCCGTCAAATTTTCAATCTCCTCAATCAACAATGTGACATCCTTACAGGACGGGAGTCAAATCCCAAACTACCCCATTAGAGGGATTCTTTTGAAGAGTATTCCCACAACCAAAGTGCATTTCTGAATGTGCAGCATCAGCCTTTGGCTTCTGTGCCGGTGCTGTCCCTCTCCCTGAGCCACCATTCTGATACAGGAGATAGTGTCTCATGTATCTACAGGAACTCAAAAAGAGTGTTAACAGATCTATGTTTATCTATCTCTATCTCTATTTCTATCTCTTTATCTCTATCTCCATTTCTATCTCTATCTCTATCTCTATCTCTATCTCTATCTCTATCTCTATCTCTATCTCTATCTCTATCTCTATCTCTATCTCTATCTCTATCTCTATCTCTATCTCTATCTCTATCTCTATCTCTATCTCTATCTCTATCTCTATCTCTATCTCTATCTCTATCTCTATCTCTATCTCTATCTCTATCTCTATCTCTATCTCTATCTCTATCTCTATCTCTATCTCTATCTCTATCTCTATCTCTATCTCTATCTCTATCTCTATCTCTATCTCTATCTCTATCTCTATCTCTATCTCTATCTCTATCTCTATCTCTATCTCTATCTCTATCTCTATCTCTATCTCTATCTCTATCTCTATCTCTATCTCTATCTCTATCTCTATCTCTATCTCTATCTCTATCTCTATCTCTATCTCTATCTCTATCTCTATCTCTATCTCTATCTCTATCTCTATCTCTATCTCTATCTCTATCTCTATCTCTATCTCTATCTCTATCTCTATCTCTATCTCTATCTCTATCTCTATCTCTATCTCTATCTCTATCTCTATCTCTATCTCTATCTCTATCTCTATCTCTATCTCTATCTCTATCTCTATCTCTATCTCTATCTCTCTATCTCTCTCTCTATTCTCTATGTCTCTATCTCTAGCTCCAGCTCTAGCTCTCCAATTATACTTAATATTATAATTCTATCTCTGCCCTTCCCAACTATATTTGGAGAGAGACTGGGATATAATTATGACTTTAAGAAATTATTTCACTTTTTGATAAAATGCCTCTATGGGACAGAGTGCAGAAGGTACTGATTAGTGCCCCACAACAGGGTACAAATGTTCACAGGTGGAACTGGAGAGGAATGCTTTATCCAGTGGAAACTACAGGGAAAACAGTCCCTAATGACTCCATCTGGAAATGAGCCAGGGTCCAAGCCATGTGTTCTGCACTTAGAGAAAAACACCCTAATAATCAGGGCTGATTCTTTTTCTTTATCCAAATATTAGATAAACTTCGGTATCTCTCCAGGCTAAAAAGCATGCAGAAATTCTGATCCATCCCAATGTGGTCTGTTTGGGCCTGATTTTACTGATTTAAATGTGTGATTTTGGGATTTCTGAAGATGTCCTCAGAAGCAAAACTATGTGCATTGATTAGACAGAAGCTGATGCATCATTATATGGAATCAGGATGTTTTATTCCCCAAACTAAACCGTGATCTGCTTCCACAGGATAAGTGTTGCTGTTCTATTGTGGTGGGAGGCACTCTGGAGCCTCCCCTGAAACACTGCGCTCAGGACAAGGATGGTTCCTCTCTTTTGTGCCTCTAAAATGTTAGTGTTGAAATTCTGTTGCATTTCTTAGTACAGCCTGTGTGGAGGCTCTGGAGCCCATGGCAGTGGCAGCATAGTAGGAGCCCAGGTAGTGACACTCTGAGGTGTATAGTGGAGGAATATAGAATATAGCCTTCACCCATAGTTCTTTGCACAGCCATTTTGATGTACCCTGGTTCTATATACCCAGTTGGCCTGTTGGCTGTCTTTCCCCTTTTTATCTGTTACGTCTTTCCCCTAGAAAGTTCTACCTTCCCTGTTTACCCATTGGCCCCAGTTTGGTACAAACCTCTGCACCTATTATCCCACTGATTCTTCCTCTCCCTAACCCCCCCTATGCACCACTTTCCCCTATTCCTATCGGACCCTGACCCTCTGATCCACTCCCTTCTATCCGTATATAATCCTGGATCCTCAGCCCATCCTCGCCTTTGGTCCCTGGTTTCCCCTGGAGTGGTGATGAATAAACCTGGATGACCATACCAGGAGCCCGTCTCGTTTTTACTGCTGTGAGCTGAGTGTGTTGGTTCACGTGTACTCGAGTGAGTGTCTGCTGCCTGGCCGAGCAGCTCCCCACTGTAGACGCCTTTCAGAAGGTGGCGTCACCTCACCATCCTACCCATGATGCTACAAGCCTGGTGCAAAATCATTTCTGCTGGAAGCATTTTACATGTCTTCATTCAGTAGGGAGTTTATTTGAGTTCAAAGTCCAGGGTAGTCGCATGGTCCTGTAATGAGCTGGAGACTTGACGTTCCTGCACAGCCCTAAGGTTTTAAAAATAAGAAACAAAGGATATGAGGAAAGAAGCAAGATCTGTCCACAGCTGCTCATAACCATATACAGACAATTTGAACCTGTGCTGTGGTGCCGTAACCTGCCTCCACACTGCCTGTCTTCTTTGAACACAACAGGATATGGGATATCTCGTGCTGCAGCAGTGCTGCTCTGGGCTCTGGAGCAGGGCCCTGGTGCTCTTGCACTCTGTCAGAGGGCCATCAGAGGGCCATAAATATTAGCCAAGTTTTAGGTCCTGAGCTGGGAATGTTTCCTGCTTGAACTCCTGTGAAAGTCAGACCTTCACAAAACCATTCCACCAAATTTGCCTCATGCGACTTGTTTAGCCTCAAAGTGATTGGAATTATCGCCTCACTTCCAGAGATATTCCCAGGGCTTCATTATCTTGATGGTTTCCCTTTCTCTACACCTCTAAAGAAGTATTTTTTCCTTTTCTGTCTATATATCTATATCTCATATATTTCTGCATATAGTTGTGCTATAGTTCCTTCCCGATCCAGAGAGAAGCAAGCAATCTGTAAGGGGGATGACAAATAAGGACATTTACATGCCATAGACAGGGTAGCCATGTTAAATTAGATTAAATTCAATTAGGACGGCAAAAATCATAAGGAAAAATTACAGACATAACCCAGAATTTTGATTATTTAAAAAAAAAGAAATCCTGTTCTATTGAGTATGGACACACCAGAGATTATATGTGGAGAAATTTTTACCTTTTAATCACAAAATGTTATCGGGATGCTTTGTTTGTCAAACAATTGGACAGATTTCCTCTTGCCCTAAGAAAGAGCCATGGAATTCCCAAGAGCCTGTGTTTACAGATTGAAAATATAGAGGAAGAAAATGAAGGTTCAGAGATGGAAGGAGAAGAGACCTGTCCTATATTGCACATAACATATATATTTCACACACACACACACATATAACATATATATAGAAAATATTCTGCTTCATCTTCTTTCCTTTTAAAGGTGATTCTTGAGACTCAAAGAGGCATATTTCATTCCATAAGAAAATATCAGTTCAGATAATAATTTAAGATTTGGGGTCAAATTATTACTGTGTATACAGATTTGCTTCCATGCTGATCAGTGGAGCTCAGATGGTTTTCAGAAGCACAGGACCAGGGCAAGTTTTACCAATTACTGGTCTAAGTGCTATGAGACAGACAGTAACAGTAATTTTAATTTTGGTATGAACTATGAGCCTTGTACATGTGGAATATTGAACCAATGTTCAGTCCAAATCTGATCTCATTTCCACCTGTCTCCTTTTGGACCTTTCTCTAGGAGTGAGGGGAGCTTGCTGGCAGAAAACCCACAAGAGTTATGAATGTTCACAGAATAAACCAGGCAAATCCTGGTGACAAGTGCAGTAATTACATCTACCATCTCCTCCTTCCAGAGAAGCTGCCTGGTGATTCCTATCAAATTGAAAAATGCTGGCTGTATGTTAAGGAAAAAGAGAAGGTAGAATTTGGTGTTCTTTAAGAGCACCCAGAGTTGCTGGGGATGCTGTGAGCCTCGGCATTCTGAACAACTCACATTTCTCTATCTGGATACCTCATTTTCTTTCACAAGGCAGGAATGAGTGTTGGCTAAATAAAATTATTTAAGACCTGCTATTTTCTAATAGAAAAAGACTTTTTATAGTGTAGGAAAATCTGCTTTCAATTGCCATTTTTGGGCATTGCTTTAGTCAATGAAAATGAAGTGTGCTTGGGAAGCTGCCTGGAAGCCATGTGATTTCAGGGTATTGCTATTTCCCTTTTTAAGAGGAAAGAAAGCCAACTTTTTTCTTCTGTGTCATGGTTGAATACAGTGATGTATCCAGTACGGAGGAGGGGAATTCACTCCAACTCTTGTGATATTTTTTGTCTCTCTCATTTTCAGGCATTTGCAGACTCCCAGACCCACCTGAATTCTGCAGCACCTGTGGTGGACAAGTCCTGCCCAGGAGCTGAGGGTCTGTCAGCTCCTGTTCTACTGCTGCTGCAGGTATGATCCTTATTTACATCAATACGGAATTTAGGCTTAAGCTGCTTCTGGCAGCTTTGCCTCTGAATGGAGTCAGACTGCACAGGTGAATGCAAGATATATTTCTTTTTCTATATGTATATTGTACTCGCTGTGTGTTTGATTCAATGAATGTTTTTCTTCAGATAGTTTATTATATTTGGATGTTTTGTGGTTTTTATTTTACCTTGCTGCTTATGTACCAAAAACCAGGCCAATGCTTTGCAGGTGTTTCTCTGCTGCACACATTCCCCTTTCTAAGTGACTCTAGGTGATTATATCCCATTCTTACATCCCTTCCATCCCTGGAAATGTCCAAGGCCAGGTTGGATGGGGCTTGGAGCAACCTGGGATAGGGGAAGGTGTCCCTGCAGTAGTAAAATGAGATGATCTTTAATGTCCGTTCCAACCCATTCCATGATTCCATGAAAGAACCCTTGTTTGCTTGGCAACAATGTTTTATACTTCACTTGCCTCATTCTACATGACCTTTTGTATATTAATGATAGTGAATCACAAAATGAAATCTTTGTGTAAAGTATAAAATTATTTTTCAAGTTACACTTGGCCTATGTAGATAACAATTATCCTGTTATTAATTAGGGACAGCTTTGGGAGGTTCCTCTTAATAGAAAACAGGAGCCCTGGAAAAAAAATAGACACNTTTCTGCTGGAAATTGGCTTAAGGGCAACAAAGTAATTGCAGGAGGTTAATATACTGTCAGAGAATCACAGAATGGTTTGGATTGGAAGGGACCTTGAAGGTCATGTAGGTCCAACTGCTTGCCATGGGCAGAGAGTACTGAGGTTCAGGGTTTAGTGCTCTGGTTTATGGCTGAAAGATAGAGGATTAAAAAAAAGTATGTTCATAATCCATTATTTGAGAGCCATAATGGCCTTTTTGAGCTATCGTTGTGTCGGTCCTCTTTCAGCTGTAATGGCACCTTTATTTGCAGTGAAAACATGACAAACTGGGAAAATTCCCTTCTGGTCTTCATTAAACATTTTTTAAGATACCCTTTTCCCCACTCTGCACTGTTGCTGGTCAGAATACCTACATCAAAGGAGACTGTGAAACAATTTGTGGAATAATTGAGCAGGAAAAGGCAAACCAGTGACCTAGATAAGATACTTTTCCTGCAGCACAATAATGAAGGGAAGGGTCCTGAGAAGGGATTCCACAGTCCTTGGTCTATTAGTCTCCCCTGGAGATTAATTAAGTTTGCAGTGGGTTTTCTTTTTTAGCATATCTATTTAATATCTGTGTTTGATCTGGGTGGTGCATTGTGTTCTTTTATGAGCACAGAGACCAACAAAGATTAGAGAGGGCAGGTTAGCACAGGCAGAGGGTTGTTCTGGGAGGGGGCTGCTCCTGGAACTAGTCATAATATGGATGTGATACACATATTTTCTTAAGACTTTTGATTAAATATGTAGGAACAAGTTCATTAATGCCATCTATGTTACATGCAGGGCATTTCTTTAATGCATTTTTATTTTAATCAACATTTAATGAATTGAATATTCCTTTGTAATATATTTTTCCATCCTTCTTATCTAAATACTATTGGAGGAACTGCTTTCCTCATCCCTCAACTGCAGACTGAACCAGAGGAATCTCTCATTTGTACATTGAGTAGGCTGAGAGCTGGCAACAAGGTTACAGGGAAGGAAATCCATAGTGATTAAAGAAAAGGAGGTGGGAGAGGAGGAAGGGGACCCATTCTGTTATGGAAATGCAATCGGTGAGAACATTGTGGTGACACAGCCTCAGGAAAAGGCCAGACCTTCAAATTAGAGTTAAATTGCCTTGGAGGGGCAACACTGTTCCCTTCTCTCATCCTCTCCCCCCTCACTAAACCTTCAGTAGCCAGATGTTGTAAGGGTTAGTTAGTGTTATCTAGATCTGATTAGTGATTAGAGGCAACAAAAAAGGTCACCCTTTCTTAAAAGGAAGAAATGAGTAAAGCTGAAAAAGAGGGGAAAATGCAAGGCTGGAGTGTTATCCAGTATCACTGTCATAAAAACCCAAACATATATCCCTGTCTGAACCCAATTATCAGCCTTGCCTGACTTCCCTGGAGATTTAACTCTTGGGTCTCTTCCAGACCTCAGCTATGATCTCAGATTTTGGTATTTAATTGTAAGAAAATTGCAAGTAATCTATGGATTTTCAAATTAAAGCTCAAGGAATGGTCTGATTGAGAATAGGAGGATTTAATGGATGTAATCCTTAAACTTCAGCTTTCCATGCACTTGTAAACAGATATGTTTCTCAGGAAAAAAAAGTAATGTCCTTTAAAATAATCGTGAAGGCTTGGGAGATCGTTAGAATTGCTTGTGAAAAGGGATTTGCAGTAAATCTCTTGATGTTCAGATTAAACAGGTGTCTGCATGGCAGCTGTTGGGATTTCAGTCACAAAATTATCCATAACCAATCCACTGGCTTTTTCAGGCCTCTGGTGAGTCAAGTTGTTACTGAGTCCTGTGTTGTTGTGAGAGTGCTGGAAATAACATCTTACCAGAGTCCTTGTGCACTTCTTTGTCAATGATTCTCTGTTGGTTTCAGCCTCTCTTTTTGTAAGGCTTTGTTCTGAGGCTGCCAGTTGCTTTCCTTGTGCTGGCATTCTGAGCCAAACAGGAATCGCTGAGCAAAGAACATCATTTCCCCAGAAACGTTTGCAGAGTAGCACAAAGGCAGTCTGGTTTATGTGGGTTTTTTATTAAAAGCTCCTGCCAAATACTGTCATCAAGGGTTGGGGGAGAAAGGGAGAGAGGGAAAGAAATACGTGAGGTCTGGAGTCCACTTGGAAGAACAAGAAGCCTGCCCAGGAGAGTAAGAGCAGAACTCTGGCTTCTTAATTTATAACATCTTATCCAGAAAAGAGGCCTGGGTTTTTTTTTTATTCCTTCCCCCTTCCATGGATCTTGGTTCTGACTGTTATTTCTCCAACAGAATTGGAGGGATTATGCAACTTTGCACTTGGATTTGGACTAGCCAGTAGAACAAAAAGAAGCAGAATTCCTTTTCTTAAGTGGGTGCCAAGTTCTCAAGTGACATATCATGCCACATCATGGTGATGAATGCATAGCTGGCTCCTTGTGCGTCTGGAGCGTAAATGCTCAATTTTTCTTAAAAAAAAAGATAAGGCTGTGGTTTCTTTACTTTCTTTTTTCTTTGCAAAGGAGAGGTTTAGAAAACAATTCATCAAGAATAATTGACATGTATTTGGGGGAAGAGGAAGATATGGAGCCATTTCACTTCCTGTTGCAGGTTTAATCCAGGATAAATCTGTAATAACTGAAATATATTGGGACCTGATATTGTATGGTGCTGGATGCGGAATGCATTGGGAGGTTTATTCCATTCCTCAGTGCACTGGTGGCCACTTTATTTGTACTTTTGTATTATTTTGTAATATTTGACTCTTTCTTGTGTTCTTGCTGGCACTATTACCAAAGATTTGCCTTGAATAGGTCTCTCTAGCAAGGTGGCTTCAGGTCAGAACTGATTTGTAGATTAAAGATTATATGTTTAAGCTCATTTTTTTCAAGATGTTGCAAAATCCCTGTAATGCAGAAGGCAGATGTGGGTACATTAGGATTGAAAAATTGTCTGTCTTGTTCATATATATGTCCTGACAATGCACTTGTGGACAAGTAAGGAGTAACTTTACCAGAAATGTTCCTCCATGGATCTCTCAGTGTTCATCTTCTAACACAAAGCGAAAGAATGGAATATTCCTTTGACTTTTTGGTGCGTGGTTTAATGGTTTTTAATACATATTTTATAATTACCCACTCTAGGTTTTGATTTCCAGTCCAGCTCATTTCCCTGAGCATAGTAACATACTGCAAAATGAATGTGCTGTTTATAATATGTTTATTCCTGTGTTTCCAGGCGACCTCCATAGAATAAAACTGTGACTTCTGCGCCAACTTTTGTTACAATTTTGCATTAACAGTGTTCAACTTTCAGTTATTTTGAAGGTCTTGGGTTTTGTTGAGGAAGTCTTTTTGTAAAACCTTAGAAATACAAGTATGTCAATCCCAATACAATGGATAGGGTTTGAGTTTGCTAAGTAAGTTGTCAGTAGGCTAGATGCTACACCTGAATTTTCTCTAAAATTTTCCACTCTGTTAGCACTTATACAAGAGGATTTCCTCTTCACAAGGTTTTGGGTTTTATTTTGATTTTTGGACTTTGTCTAATTCTTTGGTAAAGATCATCTGGAAGAGAACTGGGGAAACTGTCAAAACACAGGTTGTTTCCTGTCATTGTCTAGAGTGTTTTGGGCTTCCATCTCCTTCCTGCCTTTTGTTCCTGGGTTGATAATGTTGTCTTTAAATAAGTTCAAACAAAAATAGATGTAATAGAGCTGGAAATAGAAACAAGTATCCTTAAATTAAAGTATTTGCTGCCTGAGAACAATGTGCCAATAATAATAAAGCCAGGTGATCTCAGAGGGAAGTGTTTTCAGCCTGTGGGTCTAATCCTGTCACCTTTCCCTTGCAAGTGAATCTGCTGAAGTCACCAGCGGCACTTCAAGGAAGTGATGGATGACACTTGTAGCTGCCAAGTAGCAAGAGGGATTTCTTTTTAGTGGGAGTGTACTGCTCTCAAAATATCTCAGCAATTTTTATAGGTGTTGATAATTTATTCAAGTGAGTTGTGCTCTATTATGCTACATACCTGTGGCACCAGTGGCAGGAATGTTGGATGTTGGACTTGAGGGATCTATTGGAAAATCTGTCCTTGCACTGTAACAGTGCCTAAAGTTCATAGTGAGGGTTTATGCCCTGTCCTGGAACATTTGCAAGTAGGCAGGAGTCTGTCTCAGAGCATGGCATGAAAATCAAAAGTTAGAACAGAAGTAGAATAAACAAGGGGAAGGATGTAGGGCAAAGGATGAAGGTAAATACCAACAAAAGCAAGTATTTTTAGATCACTGGTGATATGCCTGAAAGAGGACTGTGTATTTTCTAAGCATCTGTTAGTAAAAGAAATATTGCTTGTTTTGAACTACAGATGCATTTCTGTATCAGAATAAAGGTGCATTTCAAAGCTGGGTGTATAGTTTTGAAATGGGTTACCGAGGGTATATTGTTAGTATAAAAATGACAAAGCCTTTATCCTTGGGGAGCTTCTGGTAGATATTGATCTGTGAGAAGAAGCACAAGTAGAGATGAAAAGCTTCTCAAATGAAAATAAGGCAAATCAAAAAGTGAGACTGAGTTTTGAAGGGTCTTAAAAGTGAGTATTAAATAAGTGAATGAAAAAAGTCTTAATGCTACATTTTTACTGATCTGGTGGGTAAGAATGTGAGCTTTGGAAAGCTTGGAGTCTGCAGTAGAAGAGTCATAGCAGCAGAAAGGGAAAAAATGGGAGTTGACTTATACTGATTTAGGCATTTTTGCCTCTGCAACAAAATAGGCCACTTCCAGAAACATGTTTAGCACTCATTTATTAAACCAGAATGCCATTGTATATGTGGCTGGCATAGCATCTGATAGATATGACTGAGCCTCTTCCTTGTCTGTCTTGTGACTTTACTCAGCTGTTGTGTTTCACAAGAGAGAGAACATCATGGACATTAGAAGTAAATGTATTGCTGTCTGCAGTTCAAAACTGCCTTTGTCTTGTTTTCAAACAGTTACAGAATTTATTCTTCAAGGGTGGAACTTGCTGGAGAGTTTTTAGATGATGAAAGAACAACTAGTCTGAGGAAGATTCATGGAAGATGAAGAAGGCAAGTCACTGTTGTACAGAATGTTGTATGTGACTGTATGGATATTTTAGAGATGGAGGAGTTAAAACCAATCAAAGAAAAAAGTACCTTGAAACCCCCAAACCCCAGTTTCCCCAAAGCTGGATTTTATTGCACTGCACTCAAAAGATATAATTTCTAATTTAGAGATTCCTGTGTTCAAGGCTGCAGTAGTTAGTAAAGCCCTGAAATTTTAATTGTTTGAAGAGTATGTATGATGAAAATATTATGTGGTTGCAGAGGAACCACTGTATCTATTTCTAGAGTTATCTGTTACATATTTGTTTACAATTCTTTTGTTTGTGGCTCCTCTCTGCTCAAAAGAATGCTGTGGAGAAGCTTTTTGATTTAAGAGGAGTCTGGTTTAATAAGGCCTCCTGGGCTCTATAGAAGGGCTATAAAATCTTTGTAGGATTTGGTGAAGTCAGATAGAATGAATGTAGCATTAACAAAACCAAGATACCTGTAGATAAGATGAATTGTTGCTTCCTTTCAATTATTTCCCTTTTAACCCAATGAAGAGGAGAAAACATTATGACAACTCTGGCTTCCTGTTGCCTGAGTGCTAGGAAAAATTTTGGGTCAGTAACAAGTTTGCAAGACTTTGTTTTAGATCTGGCTGAGAAAATTGTTCATTGTGTGCAACCATCTCCAGCATCCAGAAGATCTCTGATATGACAGGCATTCAGCAGGTTCCTTTAATAAGGGTCTAGGAACTTCTGAGTATCCTGAAACATGTCCCACAATAAAGCAGGGGACATAGTTCTTAAGTTTAATATGGATCATTTAGACTAAAAAAAGCAAATAACATAAACTATGATAAGAATACAAGGATTTATGATTAATTTATCCCTGTTATTTTAATCTTAGAGGTCAAGAAAATGCAAGCACTAGGATTTTTTTGTAGAAACAGGATTTAAATTCAAACTCATTTACCTGTTGTGGAAACTAAGTGTATGGATGAAGGGAGTGAGTCAAACCTAAGACATGCTGCCATCTGATTATAACCCAGTGGGTGGGAGGGATAAAGTCCTTGGGCTTTGAACTGGTTAGATATAAATATAGAGCTCACTGGCAAAAGTCTCCTTAGAGGAACAGAGGCCTCAGACAGAAGGGGAAGTACTCCCAGTGTCCTAAATAACAGACACTCCAATATAATTAATAAGCCCAGAGTCTTCTGGGGAGTACTTGGATTAAAGGATACTAGAGTGATACAGGCTTCTAGGGGAAGAAATATTTCTCTTTTAAGAGGAAAAATGAAAAAGACTCTGTGCCAGAGTTAGGAGATGAAGATCCTTATAGCCAACAGAGATTCATCCTGTTTAAACATACTGTAACAGGTCCATAAAAGGCATATATGCATATATCTGCATATATCTGTAATCAAAGCAAAATGAAACAGGGCAGAAGGGAAGTTTTCAGAACTCAATCAAATAGTTAAATTTCTTATTCTGGAAATTTAAGATTGCTCGAAAAGAAGAGGAACCATGGCAAGTAATTTGGTAATGAGAGAGAGGATTGAGTACTATAACTAGCCCATAATATAAATGATAAATTTGTAAACATACTGAAAATAAGAAACTTCCTATGGAGAATCAGTGTATGTATGGAGACAAGAGAGCAGTGAGGGAAAATCAGCATTGTGCTAAATCAAATATGTTTGTGCGTTGGACAATTAAATTATTAAACCTGACTTAGGTGCAGAAAAAGAGATCTGGAACACAGTGGAGACAATCTTTTGAGTAACAACATGAGAGCCGTTTGATTTATTTTATATGTGACATGAAGATTTTGGCTTAGGCATTTTGGTATGTTCTGTTATGGCACTGTTTTGTTCTTGTACAGATTTATATGATTAAATGCTTGCTGGATATATTAACCTTCTGTTCTCAGTCTTCCATACCTTTTTGTTGGAGAAGGCAGGGATAATTTTCATTAGTTCTGCATAAAAACTGAGGTTGATTCAGGTCCCATGACAATGGAATTGATGTCAGGACAGTTACCCACAGTCAAATTTGTAATTGAGCAGTGCCTTTTTATATGATTAAAGTATTTATTCTTTGCAGAGTTTTAAAATTGTTCAAATAAGGCCCTTGGCCTCTGCTCAAAGGTGAACTTTTTGGAAGTTTGAGTGAAAACATTTTATCCATGTGTGAATATGAGGAGAGTAGAAAACTATCTTCCCCCTCCATAAGGACTTTTTGCTGCCTTCTTTTGAACAGCTCTGCCGTGTGAGTAGATGAGGTTTGTGGGCTAAAATTTGGCATTGAAATAGCCATAACTATGAAGTGCCTTAGTTTTAGCTTTGATTTGACTGAGCTGTGAGCCTCGGAAAACAATGTTCTCAGCATGCACTCCAGGGTGTTGTTTCTTCCTTCAAAACTGCTGAAATGTGCAGCAGAGAGGATTTACTGTGAGAAACTGAGGAGCTCTGTAGCACAAAATTAGAGAAAGATATTACTCTGAAGCTGCAGGGTCATGTGGGCATTGAACAAAAACAGAAGACCTTTCAAAGCACTTATGGTTTATAAAAAAGTTTCTGGGTGTTTTGTGATCCGTGAAACTGAAAGTTGTTCGAGGACCTGCAGTCTCTGCTCCTGCAGGTCATTTCCAAGGAGCCCAGAGAGTAGGGATAAGGTATGGATAAGTAGGGATAGGGCTAAGCCCAGACTCTTAGGCACTAGTTCTACTACTCTGGAGGCAGAGGCTCAGGTAGTAAGTACAATATGCTGCTGTTCCTCCCCATGACATAGCAGGGGTGCACTTTCCCAGTGATGTGCCTCTGGTTTTACATGCATGATTGTTTTGAAGGCTTTCCCAATGGGAGTTCAGGGACTTGTTGTTCCTGAAGGAGATATGCCCCCTAGATCTAAGATTATCTCTCTTTGGACAGCGCAGCCTGTGAAACAGTGCATGCCTATCTAATTGCAATCACATGTGAAATCAGAGGGCCAGGGATGGCTGGATGTGCTTCCTTAACTACATAATTTTTTGACTTAGCATAATTATTATACAGCCTTATGAATCATTAATTTAGTTTTATGTATGGGAGCTCTGATGCATTTCCTCTGGCATTTTACAACAAAGCTGGTTAATATTTGCAATTACTTGAAGGCTTCTATGTAGTTCTGGTGTCCAGGAAGACAGATTATGATGGACTTTTGTGTCTGGCCCTTTACTGAGCTGTAGCTGCATTGTCACATCTTTTACAGTGCAAGGGGAGCAGTGTTTTCCCTTTTGCACACGAGTGAGGCTTGCAAAGGTTGCAGACAGTCAAAAAGCAGACAAACAGTGTGCAATGTAGCATTTTGTTTGGTTTTATTAGTTAGTAGTTTTTAATTGAAATTCAATGTTTGATTCTAACCACTTTTCTGACTGGCTGATGTGTGATGATAGTGCATCTCAGTCATTTAAAGAATATATATGAACAAGTTTATTAATCCCAGATGAGGCAGATGGAAGACCTGGCTCACTTCTGCCTCCATGTACATCAGCTTGCAGCACATGCAGAGCATTGCCCCTGCTGATGGAAATGTGAGGTATGTGCCTGTGATGTGCTTTGTGCCCATAAAGGACCTTCAGGAGATTGCAGTGCTCTGAATATTAAGCAGCTCTAAAGCAGCCCATGACAAACTAACTGTTTAATGGAGTGGGAAGCTGGAACTTGGGTGCACATAATGTAAAGGAACACTCCTAGGTCAATCTCCTGTAGTGTCTACGGTGAAGAGCTCTCTGCAGCCAAGCTACATGTCAAAGTGGGCTGTCAAAGAAACACAATATAACACTCATTTGTGTTTGGATTTCTGTAGTGTCTGCATTACTTAACTTTTGTGGTTCACCTGCATATGATTTTTTTTTTGTTTCAATCTTCAGAGCTGTAGGCCATGGCAACTGTTAGTTATCAAATTGAGAGCATGTACCATAAACAGAATGCAAGAACTAAGTATGGTTTAAAGAAACCAGATGAATAATAATTAATGAGATAGTCTTAATAGAAACAGTATTTATTTTCTTTCATACGCACTCATTCCATAGGTATCCTCCATTGTAGCAGAGGTGTCTCTTTGGACAGGCTTTATTCTATATGATGGATTCTTGTATTTCCTATGGAATGAACAGAGTGTCTCATAGAATTTTCTTTTTCAATTAACAGCTAAGCAATGCCCTTGAGGTAGCATTGCTTTGGAGAAAATCAAATACTATAAAAATGTTGACTACAAAGGCATGGTTACTAGGAAGTGTCTTACATAACCAAAACACAACCAGTTCTGGCTCCTGGCCTACTCATGCACCAATGAGTGGAAATGGCTTAAGCTGGCACTGCTATTGAAAGCACCTTCTTGAAACTATGGCTTAACTTATGGCTTTTTTAATGCAAAGAGTGTATTTCCTCTTAAAGGAAAACTCAAAAAAAAGAAGAAAAAAAAGATAGTGGGGTGGGTTTTTTCCCATCTCCCAGGAAACATCCTTGCCCAGTGAAGGTAAGCTGCATGCACACCTCAGATACATGGCTTTGTCCTTTCAGGCTGTGTGATTTCTTTCTCTCCTGGAGAAGCTGTCAGGGATCATTCTTACATCACCTTGTTGCTTCATCCTTTTCCTTTGCTCTCCCAAATATTTTCCATGTTCAGATATCTGACTTCTGTTTTCCTCCTCTCCTCTGGTCAGGCCCTGAGCAGAGGCAGTCAGATGAGCTGTTCTTTATTTCCAGCTTCTTTATGGATCTTGTGTTTTGTCTTCCCTTGCAGGCATCTGTGTGCCAGCTGTAGCAACAGCTGAAACCCAGGGAAAATCATCACTCTGCCACTACCTTATTTCTCTATGGACAGTTGACCAGTTCTTGTTGGGCTGTAAGTGGTCAATGATCTGCAGTCTGAGAGCTTTCTAGACCTCAAAGTATTTTCTTATATAACATTTCACTGTAAGAAATGTAAAGTTGCATTCACAAGTGGATGTGTGCTTTTCTCTTGTTGCGAGTGGGAGGGAATGAGTGCTCAGATGTATTCGAGGAACAAATCTGCTTCAGTAAAAAAGGGCAGGCACAGGGATTGATTATGGCAGGAATGTAGCTATTGTATGTCAGGGTGTTTTTCCTCTCGGGGGGGCCCGGGGTTCAATTCCAGCTAGCTCAGGACCCCAGGTTTAACAACCCCAACAAGGACAAAGGCAAAAGACGAGGAGCTCTCTCCCTTTTAGGACTAAAAGTCCCACGGTTTATTGTAGAACAACTCATGTGGCATCCCAGAGAAAAGGAGGAGAGAGAGACAAGGGCTCCAGGCCCTCTGGGATAAACCCAGGGAGAGGGAGTGGGGAGAGGTCATGGCCAATGACACACCTGAAGGGAGGGGAGAAGGGAGGAGACACCTCAGGTAAACCCACCACCATGGTCTGGGGGAGGGGAGGGGGAGAGTTGTATGGGATAAACCAAACCACTAGTACAAAATAATAACTAAACAGACTGTTCTGTGCAATGCAACAATTGTAGTTATTATAATGTAGCATGTGAACATGATTTAGAAAAAACCAAATGTTTAACATGGTGTTGACCACACGGTTCATTAGTATAGATCAATTTTGTGATTAAAGTCTACTAAAAGAGCAAACCAGCAGTTCTACTAAACTGAGTTGTAGACTCTTCTTTCTCATTTTCAGGCTTCCTTCTGTCCATGAAATCTTTACAGAACATCTTTTAGATTAATCAGAGTCTGGTTGGTCTTCATATTTTCCTGTGCATTCGGACCCTGTCTCTTAGTCTTAAATAAGTGGTTGTACACTATATAATAGATTTGAAATGTAATTAAATGTTACACATGCTTTTTCTCTTTTCCAATATGAAATAATTTGTGTTTGCATATATAAGGCAGATTTTTAGGGGCATTGAAATATCCCTTTCCAAGAGTAGACAGTTATCAATAGAATGTCTGATTACTGCCCCTTCTGTAACCTTTCCCTGTGACATGACTGGCCTCAGTGATCTTAGAGATTGTCCAATCTAAACAATTCAATGGTTCTAAAGTCTGGGCATTGTATCTCCATAAAAATAATCTGCAAAGAAAATCTAACTCTGTGCAAGACTAATGTCCAATCCAATGAATAAAAATGGCAGCTTTCTGCTGCTTGCTAAACTGTATGAGGTCATCTGCTGCTCCTTCCCAATGGAGGTTCTCTCTGTCACTTGTCAGTGGCCAAGAGGATTCAGGAACATAATTTCTGAGAGGGTTTGTGCTCTGCATTGGATGGAAACTCGTGAACTTGTCTGTCCAGAAGGTGTTCTGTAACAATCCAGTATGAAACACGTGATTCAAGAGAACCTAAATTGAATCAAATACAGGAGCTCCTTCCCACTGTATTAGCTCGCTGCCATTTTTGTTATAGATGGCTGTAATAAAGTGAGTGAGCTAATCTAAATGAATAATTAACAATGAATTTATTAAATTAGTAAGCGGCAAAGTGAGCACACTGGGCGGCCAGGGAGCTTCTCTCTGCCAGGCTTGCGCTGCTTCTGGGCAGAGTTCTCATATTTATACACTTTGTATCTCTTCTCTTCCTGTGTACTCCGCTTGATCTCTGCAGCTGTGCGGGCTGTTGCTAGGGGGTTTTTTTCTGCCTCCTGGTGGTCGTTGGATGAAGGCCGTGGGTCTTCCTCACACGTCTTCCCTGTGCGAGCTATTCTCTGTTTTGCAACATTTATTCTCTGTTTCACAACATGCTAGGTGTAAGCATATCCTGTCTTATGCTGTTTTCTAGGCATAGGCACATCCTGTGCCCTGGCTTTAGCAAGATTTTATTAACAAACATTGTTTCTATCTATTACAATTTTCTTTTTATTAAAGACATAGAAATAAGTGCAATTTCTTTGTGACTGCCATCCAAAGTGATGGCAGTGTATGTACTGTGGCACCAGGACATTGTCACACAAAGAAGATTTTATTTCAAAGTAAATTTTTGGCTTCGGTGTTTTATTTCTTACGGCTGGATATGCATTTTCATATGCTGGTATGTTGGTCCTGCTCAATGGCAATTTGCTCTGCAGGTAATCACACACCTGCTGGGCTGGCCATGAGGTCATTCAATGCACACTCCGCTGTCTGTACATTAAAATTACGGTGTGGAAGAGTGGTTTGCAAAATCTAAAGCATTCAGAATGCTCTTTACAGTTTCGTGGGAGAAGCCACAGGACTCTGGGAATCTACACTTTGATTTGGAGGTGCAGTACACTTGAGTAAGGTTATCCAATGCCTGTTTATTCCAGATCACTTCAGGATCACACACGTAAACTAAAAGTACAGCCTGGCACATGATCAGATCAGGGCACCTGTGACCACACTTGGTTTTGTAGCTGAAAATAATGTTCCTTGCTTCCATATGGTTCCTCATATTAAGAGGCAGAAGTGCTGGCAGTCCCCGAGCCTACAATGCTCCTCAGGTCATCAGTACTAAAACTAGTGGAAATAAAAACAGGAACATGCTGGAGGTTAGTGTGGGGCTTTGGGAGATCTGAGCTCTATTTCAATTCTTAGCCCTTTTGCTGCCTTGCACGGGAATTTGTACACTTGAATCATCCCTATTTTAAGTCCCAACAAGCACGTAACTAAAAACAACTCAGGAGGCAAAGAAGTTAGTGGGGTTTTTAGGGTGTCTTGAGATCGTCGTATTAGCACACAGGGGCCTACAAGTAGAGCATCCACAGAGGCGCTTGTGGCTCATGGGGACTTCATTGTGAGCAATATAGAAGTGAGGAAAGTGTCGGCGATTGCTGGGCAGAGTTTACTAAAACCTTTAATTTCCTTACTTCCCAGCTGGCAGAAGTAGTTTTTTTAAGTTAAGCATAGCTTAAAAATTCGGCAGCCCGAACACCTGACCCGCGGTCGCCCCTGCTCCCCTCCATCCTGCCCGGGCACTAGCAGAAGGGAAGGAGGGGAAGATAAGAGATGAGGACGAGGTGCTTCCCTAGGAGGTGGGCAGGAGGCGGCCCCCGCATGCGGAGCCGAGCGGGGACTGCCGGAGCAGCACAGGGATTCGCAGGCAGGATGCTCCGAGCACGGACAAGGCCATAAACAGGAAACCCTGCGCAGGTCGGACCGAGGCGGCGCCAGGCACGGCCGCCTCCCCCTGTCCATCCGTCCCGCCCCCGGCCCGTCCCTCCCGCGCAGCCCCGGGGCCGCTCTGGTCGGTGCGGCCCGCGGCGGGCGCAGGGCGACGCGTCCGACCAGGCGCCCGGCAAGCCACCGAGGATGAAACTGCTGTGGAGAGCGAAAATGGTAACCGGCTGTCCCGTCCCCTGCTCTGCCGCGGGTCCCGCTGCCCAGCAATGCTCAGTGCCAGTGATGCTGTGTGCGATGCTGGACGATGCTGTGACAAGCGATGCCGTTCCCAGGCCCGGCGGTGCCGTTCCCGGTCTCGGCGATGCTATGCATAGTACCAGCAGTGTTGTGTCCGACTGATGCCGGCGATGCCGTGCCCGGTACCGGGATATGCTGTGCCCAGCGATGCCGTGCCTGGTTTCGAGCGGAGTCGCTACAATACACGCTCGCTAGAAGTTCGGGAGTTTACGAGTTTTGACCGCTCTTCCTCTTCCCCCCCCTCCCCCCACCAGCTCGAAAGCTTTTTCTTGTTCTTGAAATAGTACTGTTTTTTTGGAAGAGCAAATCACAAGCGCCTTAGCTCCCTCCTTCTCAGGAGAATTAAAATGTCGCTGTGTTTTAAGTGCTCTGTAGCTTCAAAGACTCAAGGCTGTCTGACGAATTAATTCAGCAGTTTTAAAAGTCCGAAGCCTGCCCTAAATGAAAGGCCGAAGAGAGTGATTGCTGTAGAAAAGGGGGGAGGAAAGAGACGACTGCTAATCAAAACCAAACTCTTAGAAGACTTTATGCAACTATTTAAAGTATGTGGTAGTCTGGGAAAAACCGTTAAATGGAAAGTCTGGGTACCTCGATACCACAGGACAGGACAGCTTGCCAATTATACCTCCAGTATTCCCTCAGCCTAAGGGTATCCTGGATTGCTTTGAATGTTGTGTTTACTTTATGCTGCCCATCTCCTCTGCTCTGCCTGGAGCAGCAGAGCACCTGGGATAGATTGTGGTCAGCAGAAGGGGGAAACATTCCTTTTCATCTTATTTTTCTTTCTCCTTTTCCTGGCAGACCACATTTCAGGATGGGGGTGAAGAGGTAGAAGACGGAGCTGTCTACAATGTCACCCTTAAGAAAGTGCAGATTCAGCAGGCTGCCAACAAAGGAGCAAGGTGGCTAGGGGTAAGTGAGGTTAGCACAGGGGCATTGCAGAGCGCTCCTCATGGACTTCGGAGCCGTCTCCAGGGAGCTGAATTCCACAGGAATTGTTACAATATTAACTTTTTAGCACTCACTGCTCTTGTTATTTAAAACCAAAAAAGAACAAACCAAACACTGAGCTAGTCTGCCTGGGTCATCTGAAATAACACTCTCCTTCTTTTGACTCTTCCTCTTTTCTTGACCTGTAAAAATAATTTGACCAGCTGTGGCCATGTATCAGGTGATTCTTGGTGCAGAAATAAGGATCTTAGCTTATGGTCCTAGAAGCTGAACATTTAACAGTTGTTTCAGACTGGACTCTAGCTCATTTCTGCTGTTAGGAACCTATTTCAGGTCTCCAAACAAATAGTTATGTTATTCTGACTGATGAAGGTCCCTGAAAGTCAGCAGAACTTCCTCTGAACTTAGAGGAATATTGGTTTGGGTCTTATTTCTGTATTGCTTTCTTAGCCAGATGAGAAATTAATTGCATTTCTGCAAGAATTTCAGCTCTGTGTTGTTTTTCAAAGCATGAAGGCTTTAATGCCAAGTAAAATCAGCTTAAATGAACACAGTTGATTTGACATGCTGCTGAGTGCCTTCACTTTTTTCAGGCCAAGTCCCCAGCTGATAAAAAATGTCCTCACTTCATTGGAATCAGTGCAGCTATGGCAGTTGGGACCAGGTCTGCAGGAGATGCCTATAACTTTCATAGTATTTTGTTATGTTTATTTTTTTTTAATTTGGGATCAAAGGCAGTAATATAAGAAGTTGGCTTGATGTAGTGCCCGTGTTGGTAGATTTAAAGGCTTTTAAAACTGCCCTGAAATTTGTATCCATTTTCATGTAAAGCTCCTGTGACATGAAGCAATACAGCAGAGCTGAAACCAGAGTTAGGAAAAATAAGCAAATTCTGTCCTACATACAGATAGTGCCTAGAGTCTCCCCTTCCCGTGTTTCCAAGAAGTACACAGAGTACTAATCAGAACAGATAATTTCAAATCTGCTTCCTTGGAGTGGCAGATTTCCCATTTCTCTTCCAGGAAAAATACTACCAAGTATATTTGAGCTCCTACAAACTTTCCTGGCTCATTTTGTGTAAGAGGTGAAGATCATTTTGAATGTGTCTGTGTCTCATAAACATAGTTTAGAAAGGTAGAATTTTTTCCTGCTTGGCCTGTGTTGTTCCTTGTAATAGAAGGAGTTTGCCAGGCCTTGGTCGTATTCCCAAAGAAGGGAGTGCATATATTCCTGCAGTCATCCCCACAGCTGATGCTGCCCATCCCAATAGGAGGACTAGGGACTACAAGGTCAAGGCAGTGACTTGTGGTTCCTGTGGCTGTCATTGTTTTTTTCAGGTCAGGATGTTTGTGAGGAAGGAGACGATGTGTCAGAAATTCATGTCTGTTCTGGGCATAAATCTGCGACTTTGGCTTCCAGTCTTGCTTCTTTCATGAGTAAAAAACCAAATCTTATATATATTATTTAAAAATATTTTGGAACCTTTGGGCTGTTGGTTTCCCTTAAGCTCTTCAGAACATAAAGTATTTTAAGCTCTTCTTGAGATCTTGTTTTATTAATGGCCTTTTTTGTGGTCCTTAAATCAAGAAATAGCCTCTAACCCGGAGCACTATTTATGAAGAGCCATCCCTGCCCCCAGCAGTTTGGCTTTGAAGTCAAATTGTCTCTTTTAGAACATCTATCAGGTGACTTCTATTTAATCTGGAGTTTATAAGGGTGTATTATTTTTTTTCCTATGTTTTGAAACTCATTAGCACTAAATTAACAAGGTGTTTGATTTAGCAATGTTGATCTTTATATTTTTTTATGGTGCTCTAAGTCAGGCTTAGGTTGAAGACTCAAGGTCAACAACCTACTTGTACATCAGCAGGTATTAAGCCTTCACAGTAACAAACATAGTAACTCTCTTATGGATCATATGCATGCTTGGATTTACTTTTTTAAAAGCTTTCTCTCAGTGTCAGTTTGTGTTCTGTAAAAGTCCACTTAGCAATATGACTCCTTCTGAGGCATTGAGCTTCTCCTGGTTTGTTGTGGCAGATCAAGTCTAATAAAGCTTCCTTAAAATTCTCCATCCTAAGAACCCATCCAGGGTCACTGAAAGGTTGGCCATGTAAGGAGAGAACAGATTGTTTAAAGGCCAATCATAAGATTCCAACTAAAGCACCATAAACACTTGTTTACTGAAACACAGAAATGTCTTTCTTGTGTTTCAAACTTCTACAACTAACAAAAGGAAAAGAGAAACAGGCTGCAACTTAAGCAGGCATCAGCAGTTCTGAAACTTTCAGAAGTGTGAAGCTTTTGGATAATTTCTTAGCTTTAAATTTAATATTGGACATCAAAGGATGCAAATAATAGTCACTGCTTTTGTCACCACATACTTAGTCACTAAATATTTAGTGACACTTGACTTTAAGCATTAGAGTATTAGGGAATATTAAGAGCTTTAGCGACAGCTCAGTATTCTGAGAGATGCTAAACAAAAGCACTGTTTTGACTTAAGAGAATGTGCAGATGTGATATTTAAAGAGGATTATCTGTACATATGTCTTAGCTGATGATTGGTATCAAAGCTGCAAAAATCAAGTGTACCTTTGAGAAATATTGAGAGACAATCCCTCCCAGACACAATGGATTAAACTAGAGAAAGCATGAATGCATTTTTTTGAAAGCAAAGTGGGTTTTGGTGTCTCCAGGGTAGATTTTGAGAGGTCTCCAGGATCCTGGATAGAGAGGAACAAACTACAAAAGCCATGGAAGCTGAGATACATGGCCTGACATCTTTGTGAGAGAAAAGGATGGAGAAGTAGAGATTTGTGCATATGGATGACATGCACTCAGAAGAGGGGACAAGGAGGATTTGGGGTGGACAATCATCATCAGTTTGGCATTGTCAGGCTAGAGAAAAAGGCATAATGATAACTGGAAGGGAAGAGCAAGGAATTTGAATGATGTGGTTAGAAAGAGAATGCTGTGTTTTAAAACTTTATTTTCAGGAAGAGCCTAAAAAATGGGATTCAGCTTCCCTCTGAGGATGATGCTATTGTCCATGAAGAAAAGGCACCAAAGCATAAGAGACAAATGTTGCAGGAGGGGGGTTGATCTTGAACTCACAGCCAGGTACCCGTGAAATGAAACAGACAAGTTGAGTCATACTGTAGCCAGAAGTAGGTAAGAACAGCCAAACGGTGGATATAAAAGTAGATCAGCCGTTAAATACCTGAATTTCTGTGGCCAGGAGAAATATGCTGATAGTGCAAATGCCGTGGGGAGGTGAACACGTGGGGTGGGGATCACCTCCCCAGCCAGTGATCTATGGGAAACAGTAAACAGTTGAAGAGAAGGGAAAAAGCAGCGGGTAGACAAGTACATGGAGAGATGGAGGGAACTGGGGGAGGGGGAAGAGTGGTACAGGAAGAATATAGAGGCATGGTTGTGGTCTAGGCAGATGGACAAGATTACTAAGATAAAAGCAAATGAGGCTTTTAAATGCTGTGAAGTGACTATTGTTGAGCCCCCTGTTAAGCAGCTGGAGTGCTTTATGTCCCGCTTGCAGGAGTTAGGGACGGATGGGCCACTGCTGTCCAGCCCTGGGAGAGGAGGGAATGGTGAGGAATGAGCTGGTCAGACAGGAGGGGCTTCTGAATACTTGCAAATGTATTGCTTTCCTATCAGAGTCCTT
This sequence comes from Anthoscopus minutus, assembly GCA_013399455.1. NCBI lineage: Eukaryota > Metazoa > Chordata > Aves > Passeriformes > Paridae > Anthoscopus > Anthoscopus minutus. The sequence goes on along the minus strand of VWYI01037286.1, from coordinate 84,027 downwards.
CATCTGGGAAGGAATGAGGAAGAGACCTACAATGTGTGAGTATTTGGGGCAGGTCACAGCAAATAATGGGGCAGGTCACAGGAAATGCAGCCAGGAACTGGAGTTCCCCAAGCCTCAGTGCAGATTCTCTACAACTGAAATGATCGCTGAGCTTTCAGAGTATATCCTTGCCGTCAAGTTTCTTGCTTTACTGATGGATGACATAGACTCCTCTTCCTTTGAGTCTTAAATATCCAGCTAACAGATAAATAGTCTACTCACTTATGGCCAGGCTGCCTGGTTTCATTAGGCATGGATTACACATCTAGAGGAGATTTTAGAAACTTAGTTTTTACTTTTTGCTTTCTCTTTTTGGCTACAGCTGGACTTCCGTCTCTAGGGTTTGTTCAGGCAGAGATGGATGCAAAATATAGCTTGTCTCAAAGCATCTTTAATATTATAATGTTTGGTGTATAGCAGAATAGGTCTTCCAAAACTGTCAGTGAACTGTTATAGAAGGGTGCTTTTCAGTACCTTAAAATGTTAAAAGAGGGAAAACATGAAAAATAGCAAATCTATCACTTAATATTTGTGTGGGGTTTTTTTTTTGCACTGCTATTATTTGGTAATTATTTTTTCTGGGAATTTTGCAGTGTTTTAAAAAGAAATTTTTAGTTTTATAAAATTCTCTTTATTTTCTAATTCTTATTTAGAGCAGGTGATTGCCTTGCACTGAAAACTGCATGTGACCACAAGTTTGGCTTCTAAACACTTCCACAGTCACATACATTGGCCGGAAGCGCGTGTTGGAGAGTTCAGATAGAATTACATTGCAAAAACTTGTGGCTAACTAATCTGTATCCCAGCTGGTACCTGGGACACAACCATCTCTCTGACTTGATCAATATGGCAGCAAACAAGTTTTAGTCTGGATTTCTTTCTTTCCAGCACAAACCTCCTAAATATGGGTTGAGATTTTAGTGCCTGGAATCATCAACATGTAGGAAGAAGCAAAACCTCTCATTTTCTCTGAGCCTGCTCCTGCCCTCCCATGTGCTCTTCTGAGCCAGCTCTGTGATTTCTTTTTCATCATACCCTTAGATCCCAGATGTTCTGGTCGAGTGTAGTTGCCTGTGGAAGCAGCAGGCAGTGGCTTGGCTAGTCGCCGTCCAATCGTGCAGCAAGCAGCTTACTGTTTTGTCTCTTGATTTAGAGCATGTGTTGGTCACTTTGAGCTAAAGCAGACTCTTTAATCAGGTTCCCTCAGCCTGTCCTGACTGCCCCGATGAAGGCCAGGGTATATTTGAGGGAAGCAGAAAAGCAGCTCCCAAGGAGCTGGCAGGCTTCATACAGAAACTGAGCTGTGCTACTGTCCACTCCAAAGTCTCTGAGGACCTATCTTGGAGAAGGAAGAAGGATGGGGTGTGCTCACATTGGTTTTGCTTGGGGAAAGATGCCTGCTGGGTGCTGTAGACCCACAGTGTAAGATATTCAGAGGGAACGGAATGATTTTACCTATAGACATGTATACAGTTATCCAAAAGAAAGCTTTAGCATCTCACTCAGCTTGTCTTTCGGTTTGGAGTAGACTCCTCCCGTCTGTCCTTCAGTTGTGGGCATAATAGTACCATGGTACTATTCATAGCTCTTCTTAATGACTTCTCTTGGAGTATTTTTCTCCTTGCTTCCTGGTTTAGGCTCCAGGGATATCCTAAGTAGCAGTCTTCAATACAGTCATCAGCTGGTTAATAGAGACTGTGTGTGCAACAGACACTCAAAAATGGAAACTAAGCCTATTAAGAGTTTTAAAAAGGAAACCTGAAAGACTACTGTCCATTACTTTCCCAGTTCCAAATCCAAAAGGCATAATGAGAAGGGTGACTGGCTTGGTAGCACAGTGTTGAGCTCTCAGTTGAGTGTAAAACCTCCCACTCCAAGCTGCCAAAGTGTGACAAGGTGGCAGTGCATTAATCCTGTGGTGTTACAAAGGGGTTAGGGCTGGAATACCCTGGCACGACCATGAGGAACTAGGGAGATACAGGGGTAGCCTCACTTCTTGGGGCTGTGCAGGGCACCTCTTGCTAATGATTCTTATATCAAGTGGAATAACAAGAGTTAAGGGAGCCTTTTGAGTAAAGCTGCTGGAGACTGTTCTGTTGCTGCACTGATTGTATGTATCTGCATTTTGGATATCTCCCAGCCAGCCTGCTCATGGAAAAAACTTTCCCTTGGCATTTTACCTGTGACATGCAGGATTAGAGTGACATCCTGTGCTGTAATTGCTTTCTACTGGGAATTCCTCTGGCAGCCAGGATGACTTTTTAAACTGTGCTACTTGGATGCTACAGGTTCTCCCTAAATTCCAGTGCCTTAACTGTCTTGCTGCTGGCATCACTGAATGTTATCTTGCTTGCTTTTTTAAGAAGCAGTAAGGAACTAAAAGGAACAACCCCCAAATTTTGCTTGCTCTGCAAAGGAACTGGCACTTTCTGAATGCTAGCTCTAGGTCACTTGTTGGATTAAGGAAGAGCTGGCAAGAAATATAGCTATGTATCATTGGAAAGCCTGTGAGATGCAGCACATGAACTGAACTGAGATGTACAGAGAGCAGCCCTGGAGAAACCATTAGTTTCACAGTTTGGGTTTTGAGGTCTTCATTTAAGGAACAGGCTGAAGCATTTCAAGTACATTAGTCACACTTGGATTTAAATTTAACCTTGGTAAAGCTAATAAAAATTTGTATGTAAATGCACACTTTGAATTTGCATCTTTTACTACTGCTGTTTTTTAAATATAAAATTTTATTTAGCCAGCACTGTAAGGGTGCACCTGTGTGAAGAAGGCAGCACAAAGCAGTCAAATCATGGCTTAGCCCCTTGGAGAAAACGGGGTTATTTTGTGTAACAGGGATAACTGGTTGTGAATCCTGATCTTATCTTTGTGTAGTCACTGTGTAGTGTCTTGTAAAGCAGGGGCAAAAATTACGTGATATCATAGTGTTAATACAACCTTAAGATAGTGTCAGGGATTGTAAAAGATGATTCCTAAAATTGAATCGAAACCTCATTCCTGAAGGGTTGAGCAGCTCACCAGCAGCTGTCTCTGGGAAGGTGTCACAGTTTGCTTCTGAAGTCTCCCAAAAGTACTTGATTCACCCCAAAAAGTGCTGTGTTAAGTGGCCATACGAGCTCTTTAGAAGTGACTTGTAATTCTTCCTGGGTGGTGCACTAGCATGTAGGACTTGACTATAAAGTCTGTGGTTTTGCACCTTATGGAATAAGAATTTTATTGATGTATAAGGATGTGTGTTTCATTTTTCTGTTATTTTATTATTTTTTAAAAATTTAAATAAAGTTTTAAAGCTATAGTGAGGATATATGTTTTGGACATGGAAATCCATTTACTGTTTATGGAAATCCTTTTATGTTGGACCAAACTGAACTCCTGCTAATGTCTGAATACTGTAGTTCAGTTTGGCAACATGCCACCAGGTGACAATTTAGGGACTGCAAGGAAAGCAGAAACATATCCAAGCGAAGTAATAATGGTCTTGCATTCTTACAGCATCTTTCACCCAAATAACTTTCAAAGCATGGCTGCAGATATATACTCCTCTGACTAGGTTGGATGTTGTAATGTCAGCACAAAAGTAGGGTTTGGGTAGGGATTAAAATTCAGCCTCAGTGCTGTGGCCTGGATTTGGGAGATTCATCTTTTTTTGGGGAGGTGGGAAAGAGATGGAGATGGAGAAAAAATGTTTCTGGGACAATGTGACTTCACTGGGGCTTTGAGGCTGCTGAAGGGTTTGAACCATTGAAAAAAAGTCGGAGGAGATGGATTAGCTGTCAGACCTGCATGGTCATATTTATTTTGTGGATTCATAGTGTTATTACATGGATAGCTTCTTTACATGTCATACATGCAGCAAGGAGCAGCTGCTTAGCAAAGCACAGCAGCACATGGAAACAATTTAGGACCAGAAGTGAATTAATTAAAAACATCTGGAGAGAAGACCTGGACTTCTGAGTCCAGAGTTCTGTGGAATGATTTTCTCCTCATGGAACAGCATTGTGAAAGGACGCTCAAATATTAAGTTACACCAGGGAAGTGGGGAGTGAAGTAACTCCTCACTTGTTCCTGGTGCTTGTTCCCTCATCTAAAAGGAAGAAGAACTAGAAAGGAGATCCAAAAAGGTAAGGACTATTAGATTTGTGTCTTGGTGCAACTGGGGTTGATGTGCAAGTTTAACAATAAATTCTCACAGGACTGAGGCTCCATTTTGGCAATGAATAGGATATAGGAAAAGCCTTCAAAACAGTGAGTGGAGAAGGGACATATTCTCTCCAGGGTGGTTTTGAAAGCAAGCGGGGAAAGAAATGAGTGATTTTACATTACATAATTAACCTGAAGGGACTTGCTGCTGGTAGAATTGAGTCCAGCCAAATCCAGGAGGATTCAGAAAGGATTGAACATTTATATCAATAACGAGAACAAATGCATGAGATTCAAAACATAAAACATTAATTTTTGTCATTTAGGGATAAAACAAACATGTCCTTCAGCTGAGAAGAGTCTTTTCCTTTAGATTTGTTATTCTGGATATTATTGGTGCTATTTCTTCACCTTCCTTTATAGCATGTGGCCATTGTTAGAGGAGGGAAAACCTCTATTTTAGTTTAAAATGACAATTATTGTGTGTGGCTGTTTATAAAGCTCTGGTTTCAATTTGTTTGCAGCAAATGTTTAATGTGGGAGAATATGATTGAACACACTTATCAAAAGAATCATGAAGACTTTAATGCCTAGGAGGAGTCAGGGCCATATTTGCCACATGGTACACGAGTTTGATGTGGGCTGGTTTTCCAGCAACCTCCTCCTGGTTAAGGAGAACTTTGTGTGCTCAGATCTTGCTCTTTTAAATGTTAAAGCAAAAGTTTGCATCTGTGCAGTTTTAGACTGCAAAAGTAGGAATTGTGTGGGTTGCCCTTTGCCTTTACCCCATTCAGCTTCACAATAGCTGCTTTAAAAATGAGGCAGCTTGAGCAGAACAGGGTACTCTACATGTGGGCTCCTCAGGTTTTTTTTTTGTTTGCTTTTTGTTGTCACTTCCCAGCATTGTGCTGAAATATGTAATGTTCTACCTACTGTAACCCTTCAGATCTTTTCTTGGATCTCTGAGGGTAGGACTTTCAGCAGACTTTTTTCTGGCCTCTCACATATACCTCTGCTTAGTTGCATAAGCCATCTGTTGCACATCATAGTGTAGCTCCCCTTCAGCAGCTTTGGTGAACAAAATGAGATTTTGTTAGCTCCACCTCAGGTGTGAAGCTTTGTGCCACTTGCATGGTGACATTCACTAACCTTTTGCTCTGCTTGGTTGCAGACTGATGGAGTTCTGACTTTTTCCTCTGTGCTAGCTCCATGGCAGTCCTGCACATGGCTGTGACAGCAGCCACCAGTGCTGCCCCTAGGCCACAATGGCACTAAGGAGGTGTAGACATTTCAAGTGCTTTTGTGGAGTAATCATGTTACTATAGTGTATTTCATCTATTTTTTCTCTTATATTCTTCTCACCTTTTTTGATCTGAAAGCAGTTTAAAGGATTATTTTCTTTTCCCCTCCTGTCTCCTCACCTGCTTTGTACTGCCTTTCTCCCTACTCAATCTTTCTTCCAGTAAGTAGCCATTTCTTCCTTTTTGGTGAGTCCATGGGCTCTTTGTGCAAGTAAAACAACATGTTTTTATTGCCAAGTGGCATTTTCCTTTGAAAGATCTCAGAATGATAGAACAATATGGAATGATTGAATGCTTTGAGATAGCCCTTGGCCTTTAAACGGGACAATTGTGGTAGATCTCATTAGACTGCTAGATCCCAGTGGCTCCTTATTCATATCTATAAATCCTAAAGCAGAAATAGACCATCATGTTAGACCTAGCTAGGGTTTTATTCCCTCCTAAATAGAGTTTTTGCCCCCACACAAGCTTGCATGTATTGAGTAAATTGAGTTTCTGTTTTGACTTGAATTGAGTGCACAATGTCCTTCAATTATTTAGAGGATTCCTGTGAATAGAACTTGTCAGATGTGGTTCATAACATTTCAGAGATCTGTTGATGTTGGGATGCTGTTGTCTTCAGTGCAAAAGAGATTAATTAACTAAATGCCCCTGAGGTGCATTTGAAACCTGGTTTAAATATTCCATGCAAATACATCAAGAAAATTATTATGAAGATATACCTCTGCTTTTGTTTTCTTGGTTTGTAGCAATCTCTGGCTGTACCTCTTATGTGTTTTGTGTTTCTTAGAGTAGAAGCCCTTTTGGGCAAGGTTAGTATCTTTGGTTTAGAGGTGGCAGCCATTGTTCTGCTGTTGGAAATGCCCCATGAGTAACAACAACATGTTTCACTTGGAAGGCAGATCTTAGGTCTTTGCATTCCTCCCATGGAGTGCTTCAGATTGAAGCACTGTGTTCTGGCTGTGTTCCGGGCTCCTGGCTCTCTGGAGCAGAGAAAATGTGAATGAACTCTTGCATACTTACTTAAAGCACGAGGCTTGCATTATTTCTGCAAAAACAGGCACTTTGTTCAGGAAAATATCAGGTGGACAGGGAGAACAGGACAGGGAAGAGCAGAGGTATGCTATTAACTCCTGGTGTGTAATTAAACAACAACCCCCTCAAAAAAGAAAAATCAAACCAGTGTGGGCAACTTCTGATTTATCTGGCATTTTTTTCCTTTTTTCGCCCCCTTACTTCTAAGCTGTACTTATTTTGCATTCTGACTCAATACTTCCACATAATTACGTGTTTTGATTTTTGTCCATTGCCTAAGGATTTCAGTCCAAGTACAATGCAGCATTCTTAAACCAAAACACAAATATCTGCAAAGGGTTCAGGGCCAGCTGACACTGTGCTGGGGCAGAAGAGGAGGGTTAATGACTGGTGCTATAGTTAGGAGAATGCAGTGATTTGTGTAGGTGTGTGGTAGTTGCGTTGTCACATGCTTCTGCTGATCTGGTGAAATGCAGAATTTCTCACAGAGAAAATACCTGTACAACTGGGACAGGGATGTTGCCAATGCTTGCAGACACACGTGTAGCCAAACATAGTCACTCCCTGGCTCTAAAGGGGTGTGTGTGTATACAGAGCACCAGGAGATACCACGCTCCATCCCTTGTGATGTCTAGATAATATAATAAAAATACAGTTTGGCCTGGAATAATGATTAAGTTAATATTTTTTGACTCTTTGAGCACGCAAATAAATATTCAAGCTTGTAACACTTAATATTAGGAAACATTAGCTTCCAAATCATGTTTTTGCTACTCAGACCCCCACCCTGGAGAGGCCTGTTAGTTTCAAAACAAAGGATAATAAAAAGCACAGCCATGGAAACGAAGTTTATAATGCCATTTAGGTATGTTTTCATGCTATGATCATAAAAGTGGTTAATGACTGCTAACCTATTCTTAAAAGCTTAGAAAAATTTGGCATTAGAGATTGCTCACAGTAATTATTATGAGATATGTAACAGCATTTCTTGGGTATTTGTTGTTCCACAAAAATACCTTGTTCCAAGTTCAGTTTACTTTTAAATATGAACCAGTCTTCTGCTAAGTATTTTCTCCTCTGTCAGAAGGCATTTAATTTCCTCTCATCTACAGTTTTAATTTCCAGCTATTCATACTATTAGTAATTTATCATTCTTGCTTTGTTGTTTACACTGGATACAGTGACAGTTTACTCTGATTTCCTGACTCAGTATAAATTTAATTTCTGTGTTCTGTTCGAGCAAGCTTTACAGTGTGAAAGGAGAGCCAACAATACAACTAGGATGAATAAAAGCATTTTGGGTTATGGATATGCATTTGTATGGCATCCTTAAATCCATTTTGAACTTACCCCTTTGCCTGCAGCCTCATACAGGACCTTCTTTGTTTCTACTGACTGAGTAGAAAGTAATAATTTAAATTACATTTCTGGAAGGAGATAAAAAATACTCACAGGACAAGTATTCTGTTGGAAGTCAAAAATCATGATGCCATATGAAATCGGTCTGATTGTGTTAGTGGTAATATCAATCATCCCCTCTTTTTGCTATACTTGGCATTTATTAAAAAGTGACAGTGTATTTTAGCATTTTTCATGAAAGAAACATGGCAAAGGGCTTTGCTGACCACTGTTTCAAAAACAACATTTAAATAATAGCTTTCCTCTGGCATTTCTTAGGGTAGGCATAGAGTTGTCATTTTTAACATCAAGACAACTTAGAAATATTGTATATAAATACAGAATTTGCTGTGCTATGAGATTGAACCTCTCAGTATTTGCCAGATGGCAGGTGCATGCTACCTGTCCCTGTAATCTATAATCACAAGAAGCTGTTTCAGACTCAGGTGAAGAGTTTGAGCTGTCTGATACCTTTTATACTTGTTTTCTCTGCTCAGAACCTCTTCTCCCCTATGGTTCCCAATAATGGTTCCTGAGTGCTTTGACACCTCCAGATTTCCGGGGCAGACTGGAAGCTGTGAGAGTGTGGGGAAGGAGGAAGAGGAGTTAAGATAAAGGCTGTGAGCAGAAGCAGTAGGTACTGTTTCTGGGGCACAGGGGAGCTGCCCCAGCTGCCTTTACCTCTTTAGGGATCCTCTGTAATTCATACCTGGAAAAGCTGTTAGTAGTTTTCACAATTAATCACTGCTTGCTTTATGCAAGTCCTGGGAGACTTCGTAGTGCTCTTCTCTCAGGGAGACTTCCTTTGACTCCAGAAGTCAAAATACTTTAGAAAATGAGCTGATTGTACTGCCAAAATGGGCACTAAAACCCATTTCCTTGCCTTCATCCTGGTGCTCTGCTCACTTAACTGTTTATTATTTTGAATAATTATTTACTGCTTGGTTTGGAGATTGGACATTTTGGTCACTGAAGAGAGGAGGATACCAAGTTTTAAAAATAATTTTCTTCTAATACAGAATGGCTTTGGGAAGATACTACGTACAGAACACATTTATTTACTGGATTATAGGAGTGTTTGTAGGAAATGTCATTTGATGACAGATATTCCTCCAACAATGTAAGATGCACATGACTAAGAGTCTTACTGGTTTCTTTTTCTTGCTTTTCAGTTTTAAATTAGGAACTTGCTATCTTCAGTGTCCAATCAAAACCACCACAAGGAATATTTCATAGTACAAGTTATGAAAATAATACAACCCTGGCATGCCTAAGAGGGTTGTGGTGAACTGCAGATCTGTGAAACATGACAAACAATAAAGAAAAATCAATAATCTGATGATTCAGGTTCAGTTAACTCAATGATGATACCAAATCAGACAAGAGAAGAGGATGAGAGGCCTTGTATTGGTTTTGTTAAAAGTCTTTCCAGCAAGAGAGGTGAGAGGAAGGATCAGAGGGAACTTTTTGTAGGTAGGAAGTGACAAGAAGGTAAATTCATAAATCATACAAGGTAGAGATATAGATCTGGAGCTGTTCAGGTGATTTTTCTTTTTTCTTTAAAAACCTTGTGTGCTGCACTGTGAACCTCTTGGATGATCTGATTCTCAGTGAGTAGTATGGCTATGTTCCTTCACTGCATCGATGCTCCTGAGTGGGTAAATTCAGAGCAGGAATTTCTATGTTCCCATGGCTAGATAAGCTCCAACATTTGTAAGAGCTGCATAATGCCATTTTAACCTAGACATTTGTGAATTAGGCTTCTTTACTCTTGCTTTGATTCATGTAGAGCTGGTCCCACAAAATTCACCAATATCCAAATGAGTCTAAATTTGCATCACTTCAGTAGGAGAATGCACAGCTCAGCACCATGGAATGCCTCTTGTTTCTTATTTTCCCTAGAGTAGCTTTAAGTAGCTGCAAGGTGTCTGAGTGAAAAGGTTCTAACTGAGCAGCAGGATTTGTGTAAGAGGCTTTATTCCTTTTCTCTTTTTCCCTCTAAATCTGCCCCACAGCTTTTGTGACTGTTTGCTAGTGCTTCAGACAGATACCAACCAGGCTGTGAGCTCTGAGCAGAAAACAAGAATGCCTTTTGTGTCGTGCTCATGGAATTAATTAGTCCTGGAAACTCTGGATTGGTGCCAAGAATGGGTATTTATGTGGCAAGGAAGGAAAGGAAAAGGGCAGAGCTTTGGAAATACAGGAATCCAGAAATACCTCTCCTTTTAGTAGTTTAGGAAAGAGTTCATAAAGTTATTTTGGCTTTTGAGTTTGGTGCAGTCACAGTGTGCAGAGTTCTGGTTTTTGGTAGTTTTTTGAGGTGCTTTTTGTGTGTCTTGTTTGGGGTTTTTTGTTGCTGTTGTTTTTGTTTGGTTTTTTGCTTGATTGGATGGTTTTGTGTGTGTTTCTTGTTTGTTTTGGTTTTGTTATTAGTTTTTATACAAAATGAAAAAAATGAGAGTGGAGAGAGTTCTGTGGAGAGCTCTGGTGTCATTCCCTTCCCTTCCCTTCCNCACAAAATATATTTCACTCTGCATCCCTTCCCTTCCCTTCCCTTCCCTTCCCTTCCCCACTCTAGGATAAAAGCATCCGCCTTTGTCTGCAGGACACCCAGTGCTGCCCACCCAAGCACTGCACTGCCAGCCATGATTGCCTAGGCTGGAAATTCTGCTCGAAATACACAGTTTTCCCCCATGCAGACTGTTTTTCAGTGCTGGTGGCTGGGCACAGAGCACAGTGGTGGGATCTGCAGGGCTCTAACTCTGCTGAGCCCACAGAACCAGCGGCAAGAGGCAGCAGGGATGAGAACAGCTTGGCCCAAAACCACTTGACATACTTGTGACTCTGTGATAAGAGTAGCCCAAGCGCTGCTGTGTGGTATTGTTTGGGAAAAATCACCACTTCTCAGAGAATTATTTTGTTCAGCAGTCATGTGGTAGAGTTGGGAGTCCCTGCAGATGAATGTTGGCTACTGCGGGTCTGTCTGTCCTGCCCCCACAGCTCAATCCCGCTTACATCCCCTCAGTAATAAACTACATCAAGGTCCTTTCTGGAAGGAAAGGCTTTGTCAAAAAAGTTGTCAATGTCTTTGCAGTTGTTCTTTACCAAAATACTTGACTAAGACCACTAATCAACTTCTATTTCATCTGTCTTGTTGTTTTATTTAAGTGTATGTACATGTTAAATGAGGGATATTTTAGGTTTTTCTTCTCTTAGACTGACATTATGGATCCTTATATTTCTGGAGCTTTTCAAGTTCAGTTTTTCCATGGTTTTATTTTTTTCCCCCCTTTTTTTTTTAGTTTTCCCCAAGAATGTGTGTAGATATTAAAGATATGTAAGGAAGCAATGTGAAAAAAATAAGGCTAAAATCACAAATATAATCTAATTCCTACTTTCAGAAGGTTAAAGCAGACTCATATTTAGACAAACAGTGACAATCTTGATTTGAGTGCTTTATTTTGAGTTAATGTGCAAGTTACTACACTTCAGGCACATTTATTCCAAAACAGGGTGCCTGTCCAGTAAGGTAATAAAAACAGAGTGGAAAGCTCTCCATCTGGAAAAGCTGTAAGTTTCAAGAAAAGTGAAAAGCATTTAAAAATCTGTCAAAACTGGTAAAAATGCATTTAGAGTCTTAGTTAGGTGCTTCTGAAATTAACTGCAGAATTTCTGAATAAAACAAATCTTTAGTGTAGTGGTAATGTTTCAAATGACTGACCCTGAAGAATATTTGTTATCTACTTTTCTTATTGTTCATCCCAGTTGTTCTAGTGTTTTTTCCAGTCTGTGTAATGAAAAAAAATTAGATTGATTTCATTCCACAATTCTCACTTCCAGAATCTCAAGAGATAATACTTACAAGGGGAACAACCTGCAGAGCAGCGGGTTTTTTTGGGTGAAAGCAATTGTTTCCAGTGATACTTTTAAGACAGTGGCTACAGTTCTGTATGTCTGATTGGGTAGCAGCCTGATTCTGTACTGATCAGAGTTTTAACTTTCCTTTTTATCTTGACTCTCTAATCCCTTTTGCTAGGCTGTGGCATTTATTTAGGAGGTGATGGCCTTTATAGTTGATTTATATTTCCACTGGAGCTTAACAGGTAGTGTTTGGAGGAAGCTTTTCAGTCTGCGTGCGTTTTGGTTTGCACAGAGCTCTACTGTTTCAGCAAGACCTGTGTATGTAGGTAATGTTTTGTGCTGTAGAGCTGTGAGATGGTCGCCTTAAAGACAGTGGGCCCCTCTGAAGCTACAGCATTGCCAAGGGTTAGTAAAGTTGTTGGAATTACGCATCAGTACACACAAAACCTCGGAAAATAATGATTTGCAAGGATATACCTCTGTTTAATCGTTCTACGTTGACTTTAGAAAGATGTTGTCTGTCTTGTAGGAAGCTACTTGCTCTTCACTTACACTTGCAGATTATCAAGGTTATAATCTGTTGCCTGAAAAATCAAAGTGAGATTTGAAAAGACATTAATCAGACTATAAAATGCCATATCTGTTTGTTTTAGAGGACCAAGAAAATGTTACTGAAGCCCTGAAATATTGAGGTCTCTGTTAGACTGCTGGACACAGTGCTGATGGAGACAAAGAGGAGCTGGAGAGCTATTTTTGTTCTTTGGATGCACAAAACAGTGCAAAACTGGTGTCATTTGTTGATACCACTAACAGTGCATGGTCACCATACACCCCTGTCAAAAATTGAAAAGAGCTTTAGGAGTGTTTTTTCATGGCAGTGAGTGTTCCTCTAGAGCAGAGAGCTCTAAAGCAAACATGAAAACTCTTTTGCCTTTGGGTAGCCTGGTTGTGTCAGTGAAGAGATGCCCTCTTGATTAAATCCAGACTTAGTGGTTTCCTGTTAGCGTGAAACTCAGCCCACAAGGTTGTATTCTCAAAGCCTGTTATGGAGCTTGCCTGCTGAGTCCCTTTTCCTTTTAAACTTACAGGCAGAATTGTTAAAATAATACAAATACTAGCAATCTCAGAACTCTTACAATGATTTCTAACAGTTTGATACTTTGCTGACAAAGTTTAAAATTTTCAGAAACTGGGTTGGTTTTGTTTTGCTTTGGTCAGATTTTTTTGGGGGTTTTGTTTCTTTTTAACATTCTCCCAACATGATGTCTTGGGGAAGTTGAGTGCTGCAATTAATGGAAAATTTTGTGCATGTATCAGTCTTGGAAACAGATTCTGCATTTGTTTTGAATATACTCACATGAGTGAATGAGAAGGTTTTATGTGCCCTGAATAAATATGCCCAAAAAACATTACACTGTGAGTAGGACAATCTGCTGGATCAAAAATTAAGAGTTAAATAGAGTGGTGCAGACTTTCTGCCCTGTTTGAAAGTGGTTGTATTGTGCAACAAGTTCTTTTCAAAAGTTATAATAATTGTCAAATGAAGAGTTAGCAGGAAAATTGCTTTGGTTTTTTTTTTTAATGCAACCAAGTTTTGCTTAAGGAAAATTTGAATGTAAAACAATTACATAGTGGTGACAACATATCCTGTTAATAATGATTCTGTAATGGCAGTGTCAAACATAATTCTAGATAACACTTTTAGTTCATTTTTATATTTCATATGTTTCCCGATGCACCTTTAAGTCAGATATATTGCAAGTCATACGCTTTTTAAAAAGCTGTAAGTTCCATGGAAGAAAATGTAGCAAAATATTTCCCTGTCTATTCCATTTTGGGTTGGTTTTTTTTTTTTTATTTTTAAATACAGACAGTAATGTTGTATTTTAATGTTGCAGCAAGGGTTTGTTGGATCTCATTAAGCTGGGAAATAAGATTGCAGAGCATTGTAAGTAATATTAGATACAGAGCTTTAGAATTATGTCAGAGACTTCTATATTGTTTCAAGCAGAAAAGGATGTCTGTTAGAAACAATTCCAAAGCAGTGGAGGGTAATGATGTAAATAGGAAGTGGGTGGGGTATCTCTTCTTAATTATCCTATTAATAGGTTATTTTTTTCCTTTGTGTTTCATCAAGCCAGGGTTAGTAGTGACTGTCATTAACATGCTGTCTTCGTGCCCTCAGTATCAAGGTGTTTGATTGGACGTTTTTTATTTAAAATCCCATTTTTTATCCTGCATACTTTACAAAGTAGGAGTTTTAGTCACAAAAATACTTTTCTAAACTGTCCTCTAAATAATAGCATAATTTAAGGAAATGTTCTTTCATACTTAAGGCAGACTGTAAGCATTTGAAACAAATGCTATTTAAAAAACATACCCACACACAATCCCAAACTCTAGATTTATAGACAGATATTGTGCCAAGTGAAAACTCTAAGAGCAAATTGGAATGTTAGAATGCCTTGTTTGCAAGATGAGTTTGACACCCTCCTTGCAAAAGTATCTTGGAATGTTTTTGCACCAAATATGTTATAACCTTGGGTGCTGTGTGACACCCAACGTTGGTATTTTCAGCGAGGGAATCATAAGTACCAGTGCTTAAGTTATGGTCAGTTTCATGTTTATTCAGAAGTTAAATGAAACACCAAATTATCACTTTTGTTCCCTTCAGTAATATTACTCTTTGTAGGATAATGGATTGTCTTTCAGATAATAATATATAATAGAATCATGACTTAACTTGGTAGTGGTCACACTGTAAAATGGTTTTTTTGAACATGTCAGAGAAATGTTTTAAAATAAAATTACTTAAAAACTCCATTATTTCATACAGCATTTGGCGCTTGGAGAGCACCAAAAATTGACAAAATAATTTAGTAACTGGTGATGGCCATCTCCTGGCCAAAGATAGGATTTAATCTGTGTCAGAGATCTGTCTCCTGCCTGATTTTTCTACTTTTTGTTTCCTTTTGTAGGGTGAAGGAGACCAGTTACCCCCAGAGCACACTGTCAGACAGTACGAAACATCCAAGATCAGGGCTATAAAAGCAGGAACTTTGGAGAAACTAGTGGAGAACCTTCTCACAGCTTTTGGAGATGCAGATTTTTCCTACATCAGTATCTTCCTTGCAACATACAGGGCCTTTGCTTCTCCCAGGGCAGTGCTGGAACTTCTTCTGGACAGGTAAGGACCACTGCTGTCCAGGGAAAATGGACTCATAATTTACACAACAGGGGAGAGTTGTCAGGAACTTCTTCCGTTGTTTTCAGTGAGCATAGATTTAATAACCTGTTGTCAAGAATACTGCAAAATTCAGAATTTCAATGTAAACATCCATTCTATAAATGCATTGCTGCTCACATCCCAACACTCATCAAAGCATAGGTAAGGAAAGTGTGCCATGTCTGTCTGCTTAAGAACCCAACTGGACTAACATAGCAAAATTAATACAAGTTTACTCAAAAAAAACCCCAACTGAATGTATGGGCTGCAAAGTCATATCTAGAATAGATTCCAAATTTTTGTTCGGTACCAATATTTTCAAACCTAAGTCTTCTATTTGCGGGCTGCTGATTCAGAACAGGGATTGTACAAATACAAGAATTTGCTCTCCCGTTCTATTATATCACATGATTATGCAGCCATAAATTTTTACAGATAGCCCAAGAACTGCTAAATGTTATAAGAATAGCTTTTATGGTCAGACTCTTAAATCACGGCTGCTGTGTCTGCATAAGTGCTTGGAAAACACAGCATTAGTTTCTCACCCTAAATTCTAACTGAGACATGGCTGGTTCAGAGGTGCTTTTATTTTGGTAGTGTCATATTTGCTGCACTTTCAAAATCCATAATTCAAGGAAATGTTTGCTCTGTCTTGAAGTAATTAGAAGAGAGAAGTGACATAAGAACTCTTAGGGTTTAATTTTGGCTCTCCCACTAGATAGATAAGGAACAAGGCATGGATAAATTATCTGTGCTTTTGTTTTCTATCTGAAAAGAATAATCCTGGCTGCTTTGTAGGAATGTTGTCTGGCTCAATTAGTAAGGATAATAACCTGACAATAAGGTAAGCAGTCAGCTGAGAAATGAGCAGCTGTCCTGGAGAGCATACTTGGTTACAGTTACATTGACTGGTCTGTGTTTTATCTCTCATGAGGTTCATCCCAATTCTAGTTCAGAATGTGAGAAATGATAAAAACTGGCAATGGATAGGTACAAGAATATAGAAACATTGAGGCTCTAAGGAAAGTTTGCCCTGCCTTCCTCCTCTCACACTGATTTAAAGAGGTGAAAATGTCTGGAGAGGACAAAAAAGCCCAGGAGAACTGTCTCCATAGAACAGAACTCTCTTCTCTGAGCCCAGTTTTGATCTTACTGGCTTGTGTATGTCTCTGAGCAAGTTACAGTACCCCCTTCAGAGGAATGGGCTGCCTGCTCTTGTCAGCATCATCCCCAGCCTTTTATAATACATGACAGGATCCACAGAAAATCCTAGGAGGTTACCACTTCCTTCCCTTCTCTTCTCACAAACCCTAAGAGTGTAGTGCTTAAGAATCCATGGATGTTTCTCATGGCTTTTTATATATAATGGATAACCTAGAATTTTATGGTTTGGGAGAAAATACAGATTAAATTTAAGCTATAAAAGTTAGAATGATTTACATGTAGCTGAGGAATATGGACTTATGAAGAAAAACAGATGTTTTAAGAAAAAAAATTGATAAAAAGATCAATAGTAATTGATTTTAACCAGCTTGGTTTTCATCTCTAGATTAGCTGAGAATAAGTAGCCCAGAGCCTGCAGTTTTGCAGCTTTGTTTTTAGTGACACTAGTTAATAATCAGAGTACAGAGGCTAAAGTGGGTGACAGTGCATAATTTGTGTTTTGTTTAGTGTGCTAGTGGAATAATAATGGAAAAGGCAATCTCTTAAAAAAAAAAAAGGCGGCGCAGTATTGGCATTTGTTGTCAGTTTTAGTTTCATCTGAAGAGCTTGAGCCCTGTCTCTCATTCTTGGGGACAGAGCATGGTTGTGGAGTAAGGGAACAATTAGCAGTGTTGAGCTCTTGTTATTTGGTCCAAGGCAGAACAGTGATGTGACCAAATCAAAAAAGGCCCTTCCAGCTTTTTACGAGTGAGCAGCTTCTTGGGAGAGAGGAGGAGGGAACAGCATCCATGTCATTTGCAGGATATTTTATTTTGTGGGGACATACTCACTGAAAAACTTCCTCCACAATGTATTTGTGGAAGCTGGATCGCTCTGAAGCCCAGTGCATTCAATTTATGCTGGACTTGCTGTGGATATAGTGCTGCAGAATTGTCTGATGAATGTGTTGGACCTACACAAAAATCCTGAGACTCTCGGGAAAATGTCCTGGGAAACGTGCATATCCTGTACCTTAAGTGTGTGGGGAAACCCACTGGTTTTTTAATGCTGTCTGCAGAGTATCCTGTCCAAGAAGTGCAGTGCTGACTGAGTTTGGGGCACGAAGCATTTATGGTGTCCAAAAGCAGGTGAGATGCTCTTCCATGAGTCAGGGAAGCAAATAAAAAAGCTGATGCTGTGCTTAGGAGAAACTTTAGTTTTAGAAACAGTTTTAAAGATCTGGTTGTTGTATTTTTTTATTTTCTTTCCGCCAGGACTTCACATTACCCTTTTGCTTTTGATTCAGTTTGAGACAGAAGCCTTATGAATTTTTAGCCAGATTCAGCCTATAAAGGTTTTTTTCTAAGATAGCTTAGAAGTCACTAGACAAAATCTTGATGGGTTGGTATGTTGAGAAGTGAGTGGGATGACTTGTATTTCCAAAGTTATTTAGTAGTAATTGAACATCAACATCCCTTCAGCATTCATGGGAGTTCGGCATCTAAGTGCAGCAGACAGCTTTGGAAATATGTCAAGCTTTTAACACTGTACCTTCTGATATTTTCTAGGTGTTTGGTACAAGTGGGCAGGGAGAGTTAAAAGAAAAAGATCCTGGTGGCATTTTGATGTGGAAGCTTTCCATGGAAGTTCCTAGAGGGAAGGAGAGCATCTCCTCCTGGCCCTGGATGTGGGGATACAGTGTGGTGCCTTTGGTATTCCCAGGGCAGTATTCCAAAGGGTGATGGAAGCCAGAGTTGGTTTGCTATCCAGATGAGGTTAGAAGGAGGCCAAATTCCTCTCTTCCATAATGTATTTTGCCCTGATAACCATGTTCCTCAGAAGTGGAGCTGTGCTTGGCGCAGGCACAGAGAAAATAGCAACCAGTCGCTGTCTGGAGCAGTTTTCAGAGGAGGGAATTGAGATTGTTTGGGGGAGACTTGGAACTGGGTAATGACAGCAAAGAACAAGTTAGATTTATGTTTCCCATTCATTCCTTTTGCAGAAGGATGGTTTGCTGGAGGGTAAGTGGAGAGGACAGGGGAGGTGGAGGGGGAGAGTAGCAGAGCCACTCGTTTTGGGACAGCAGCTTTGTGGTGTTTGACTCACTGCTGTTCTTGTAGCATCTATTATTTTGTCTCTTTTTCCTTTATATTAGGTGGCTTGTCTACTCAGCTAGAGAAGTTATTTCACTTCCATGACTGCATGTGTGTAGGTATCAAAACAACTTATTTTTCCTGAGGACCTGGCCTTCCAAATTGCTTGTTTCAATGCTTACAAGCTTATTTAGGGCTTTGTTTGGGGCCGTTGCAGAGACCATGTTTCCTTATTATAATATGAGTTATTCAGATTATTTTCCACCCCCAACTCTTAACAGATATGTAGGGATGCATTTTCCACTCTATTTTCCAGTATTTAAACATTCAGTATTACATTCTGGTCTCAATTGCTTAGTCAGTCTGTTTGAGTGCAGTCTGTAACTCCCCAAATGCAAGGCTGAAAAGTTCTCTGGGCTACAGGATCCTTTTATTTCTCTTGTTTCTTTTTGTATGCAAAGCATTCCTACAAGGCTGGGCAGTGAAAGGCTCTTTGACTGGGAGCTGGTGAGAACAGAGTGCTGGAAGGCTGCAGAAAGGCTGTTCTTTTCATCAGCTGTGTTGTTAACTCCTCCTAACCCATATTTAATGACTTGTTGTTCATGGAAAAATGAGAGATAGGCAGAGATTTACATCTGGCAACATAAGGAAGCATTATATCCTTCTCTAGTTTTGCACAAAAAACTGCCTGCTCTTTATAGCCGTCTTGCAGGATTTCTCCTGTAAAACTCAGCTTGTGTCTCTAGTGGGATTTAAGGACAAGTGCCTAATGTTATGCAAAGACATATTTAATATTTCACACAATATTAGAACAATGACGTTGGGGCTCATGTCAGTGAATTTTCCTAAAAAATTAACTGCAATTTTGAAAACTGAATATAAAAATGAAATTTTTTTTAGAAAAAATTCTCTAGAAGGGGGGAAGTGCCTTTTGTCTACTGGCTAAGATGCGTTTTAGATATCTTACAGAGTAGATGGCAGTGGAGAGTGAAATCCTCTCCCTTTAACAACAGGTCTGTGATTCTTATATATGAAACCTTAGACCAGTGCTTGAGAGGAGCATAAAACTACCACCACTTCCATCCATTGCAATGTTTGTGGATCTGTTTGTGACAGTTTTGACATGAACCTTTGGAACAGAAACAGCTCACTGTGTTCTCTCTGATGTTACCAGGTTGTTGTAGCACTAGCACTTAAGGATGCACTTGTTTTAACTCTTCAGACTAATTGAGATGTTTAAACCAAAGTGGATAAAATGAGCTTGTCCTATTCGGGACAGTGAGTAATTTTTCTGTAATATATAGAAACAATGTTTGTTAATCAAATCTTGCTAAAGCCAGGGCACAGGATGTGCATATGCCTAGAAAACAGCATAAGACAAGATATGCTTATACCTAGCATGTTGTAAAACAGACAGCATGCTGCAAAATGGAGAATAGCTTGTGCAGGCAGGGAAGACGTGTGAGGAAGACCTATTGTAATAAATATTACTATTGCTTTGTTAATCAAAATTTGTAATTGCTATTGCTGTGTTGATCAAATTCAACATAATGTTGCAATGTGGTTACTGAACCTGCAGGAAGGCCAAAACCTCAGACATCCAGCTGCACAAACTAAAGTCAGACCAATCCCCTTATCAGGAGGAATATGCTGTAAGTGGCATAACTGATACAGGAACAATGCCTACACACTTTGAAAATAGCTCATGATGGAGGAAGACTACAAACCTTCATCCCACGACCACCAGAAGGCAGATTAAAGATCACCTAGCAACTAACAGTGCAAGTGCAGATGCAACCCGGAACGAGGGGAGCCATGAACTGAATATAGAGGAGAACTTTGTCAGCCGAGGCGCGGAGCCCTCGGCAGAGCACAGACTCCCCGGCCGCCCAGCGCTGCTCTGCTCACTTTGCCGCTTGCTAATTTAATGAATTCATTGTTAATTATTCATTTAGATTGGCTCACTCATTTTATTATGGCTGTCTATAACATTTCACCTTCATTAAACCTGCTTGTAGGGAGCTGTGGAATTCTTTGTGGCTAATTCTGGAGTCATATATCTGAAACAATAGGCACTCTTGCTGAAAATGAAGTGCATGAGCCTGCCTGCAAGGCACAGGGTTGTGCCTTGTAGGTAAGAGAATTCTCTTTGGCACTGTTGGAGTTGTGCCCAGGGTTCCCTCTTTCCCAGTGGTGTTTTCACAGCATTGTGGGCTTTTCTCACTGATATTGGGAGTTTGAGCACAAAGTAAGCACTTGTCACCTAGGAAACCTTGAAATAACACCTCTAGCTGTTAGGAAGGACAGGTACTAGAGACATGGAAGCTGTATTTGGGAAGGTGGTTTAGTTACAGTCTCATTGTGCACTGGAATATTGCTCTGGGAAAGGATGGAGTAAAAACAGGCAGAAGGGTCTTGGAGCTGTGAGCAAAGACATTGTTTTGGTTGATTCCTTCTGTGTGCAGGCTAATTCATATAAATTAACAAATTAGGTTGGAAGATACTGGCTGTTTTTTTAGGATATTTTCCCTCCAAAATGAATTAATATTCAAGGTCTGTAATTCTGCCCACCTGTTAAGATTCCTAGTACTTTGAGCTGGAAGTGCTTTGTAGTTGTTTATGGTAATTGTATATGAATTATACTATTTGGGATTTTGCTTTTTATTTGCTAGATTTTTTTCTAAACATCCATCTCCATTTTCAGATTTGGAAACCTGGAGACCTCAAGCCATGGAGAAATGGCAAACCTGAATTCCTTGGAATCTGAGATGGTACTCAGGGCGTAAGTATGGATTTCACTGTGGAGCAAGCTCCACACAAGATTTGGTCTTGGAGGAGGATGTGAGCAGCAGAGCTGTTGTTTTCTTTGAAAATTCACAGCACTGTTTGCATATTTAAACAAGTCTGTGGAAAGGCCAAATTCCAATTATCTTGTAACATATCCAATAATACAATCCAGGCATCTTTTGCAGGGAAATTGTTTTGGAATTAAACATGAGATGAACACATCTAGGCCAACATTTTGCTGATGAAACAAGCAAGGAGTGTTTGTTTCCTCTGCCTTATCTGCAGCAGTAAGTGATTATTGCTTATGAGTGATTTTATTGTCATTACGGCAATGCCTCCAGAGCAAAGCTGAGGGTGACTCAGGCAACGTGTGTGCATGATCTTTTCCATTAGTGCCCTGTGATTTCCAGTGCTGTTTTTAGAGTGAAATTTACATTCTGAGGTCATCTTCATTTGCAAAAGAAATAGCAAAGCTGTTTTGAACTGCAATTTAAATGAGAAAAAGGCAGTTTGGCTATCCTCCTAGGGTTTTATCTTTAGATGTTGGGTGTAAAATGTGCCTTAGGTCATCAGCATTTATACTTTGACATCTGTTGTTTGCCTGCACTCTAGCATGCATGGTTATATTTGATTACAGAATGAAGATGCTTGATTCTTTTCAGCATTACTGGTTTTCTGTTCCTCTTGCCCCATGGTACTTGACATAGGAGCTCAACCCTCAGTCCTTCCTGGCTGGTAAAATATTTTTCTCCCATTTTGCCAAGAGAACTCCTCAAAGAACAGCCGGTAGTTAAAACTTGGTTACAGGCACCAAGGAGGCATCATTACATCATGGATAGATGCAATAACAGACAGCCATGCTTATATACAATAACAGACAGTTCCCACACTTCCTTCCAGACTGAGCTGTAGGGTCTCTTCCAACTTTGGGAAACCCATGTGACGTCCCCCCATCTCAGTCATAAAATATGAGCTAAAGCTGTACCCTTCATGCAGAATAGCTGAAGGATTTATACTAGGGATGAGGAATTAATTTTACCAGTATCAGCCATGGTGGGATAAATCCCCCAGCTTCCTTTTTGTGGACCCAGAGGACTTTGGTGATGAGATGGAGAGAAAAGGGGTGAAAGTAATCTTGATGTTACCTGTGTCACTTGGGCTTTGGGCAAAATGCATAAATTTTTAGTTACACCTGCAGGTGAGTGTGCAAGCAACATTTAGTAGGAGGGTGTTTGTTTTGGTTTGTTTCTTTGTTTGTTTGTTTTCAGTGGAATTATTTTCCTCCTGACATACATACAGTTTACCAGCCTGTCAGTTGCTTCCTGCTGCATCAATGCTTTTTTCCCTCTTCACACACAACACCTTTGCACAGCCAGGGATGGACACCTGAATGGAGCCTATGGTCCTATTCCAGTGCTGGCTCGGCTTCTGATGAATTTTATGACAGATTTTTCATTGATGTAGTTCAGAACAGCTGAACTACACCTGGACCAAAGGATTTTGGTCCTTTGGCCTTTGTAAGATACCCTTTATGTGTGAATTTGATATCTTTACTCAAATCCATATCTATAAGTTCAACAATGAAGTTGTCAACAAAGTTACTTGTCAGGTATATTTAAGCAGATATTTAAACAGATCTCATATTAATATGAATTCATATTCCATCCCTGAAAATTTCCATTGATTTCAGTTGCTCTGGTTACATGTCTCTTAGATATGATTAATGGTATCTGGAAAGTGTTTGGCTTTGTAGTCTTATTGTGAAACATGTACTCCTGGTAGTTCAGGTTTTCTCTTGTCTGGGATAATTGTATTTTCCCTCTTTTCTCATAGAACAGAAACATGATATAATTGTGCTCTTGGTTTATGATTAATTGTATTAAGATTTAAAGAGAGGTTAATAAAATTTCTACTATAATTCAATTAAGTTCTTGGCTTTTAAATGAGGTTGTATAGTTCAAATATGTTGTTTGGTACATGTCACCTGACGAAAAGCAAATGAGGAAAGAAAGTAAAGCAAAAAGTGATTCTTTCTGTTATTCATGTCTGATGTGAAGGCTTGTTGTACCTTATCAGGCAGAGTCATGGAAAACCTGAATGGGATAGTCACCTCCTCGAGATCTTCTGCACCTTTATGTATTCTGGGAAGGGGGTCACTAAGCCAAGCAACTGATGCAGTGTAGGGCCTTCAGTCCTTCCCAAATGGCCTAATGTACTGCCCAGGAGATGGAAATAATATCACCAAAGTGTTGGGATCTATCACCTGATCTTGCTTTGAAACAGACCAGTTCCTCAGTTAAATCTGTTAAGAGGTTGGGTTTTCTGTGCAGGGTGATCTGTGGGACAACTCATGCTGTTTTCATCCTCTAGTGAATGAGAATGTTAATTTCGATTTCTGGAACTTTGATTTCTGGGCAATCAGTTCACTTCTGGCAGACAGCTGCTCCCAAAGCACAGGCTTGATGAATTTAAGGAGGTGGTGTGTTAAAAGAGCGGACCCTGCTTTCCCCGAAGGCTGACATTGAAGACCAGGCTGAGGACTGGAACTGAGAAAGGAATATAAAGCCTTCACAATCAAAAATATTGTAGTTGCTTGTACCTTCTGAGATTCAGTAGCTCCACAGGATCCTGAGATGTCTCTGGGTATTGTGAGGATCCAAAGCCAGGCCATGGCACTTGAATCCCTTGCTCAGCCTGTGACACCTGAGCAGCTGAGACGGTACATCAGTGAGAGGTGCTGAGCTGGCTGCCACCAGTTTTAAAGATTTGTGTCAGTGCAGTATCTAAAAGTGATTAATTCCTGTCCAGACACAAAAACATCCAGGCTGGCAGTCCAGGCTTGCACTGCAATGTTTGCATTTGGTTTAAAAAGTTTAATGTTAACTGAATCTAGTTCCTTGGACACCTTACTCAAAAATACAGGAATACAAACCTGGGATTACCTGCAGGAAAGGTTTTTCAAGAGGCACACAATGTTGCTATGTTGGTCTGTGGACTTGGACCATGATTATTTGTTTGTTTGCTTTCCATAGGTCTAACATTAGTACTGCCATGGCTTTTGAATCCTTGAGTAACAGCAAAAAGTCTTTTCAAGCCTCCTCTTGGACTACAAGGCTGTGGTTTTCTTCTGTTACTGGCTTTGGTTTGCTGGTTTGGAGTCCATTGGTGGTGCTTTCCCTCAGATGGATGACAGGCCACAGAAATGAATTAAAATACTTGGGGCTTTTTCACTTGTCTTGAATGTCAGCTTGTAGTTGCATTGGCTTTATTATCAAAATGTAGAATTTATTTGTTATTAAAACTTGGAATGTGGCACAGTTGAAAACCGCAGACAAACCAATTTTAAACTAAACTGGAATCTTGTTTCATTCCGCAATATTTGGGGGAAATAGTTCAAATAGAGAAAATTAAGAAATTATTCAATGACCACATGGCATTTCTTGCATGTCTTGTTCACCTCTCTTCTTCTGCATTAAAATAGCAAAGAGCAAATAGCAAAACTTTCAATATAGTACCACAGCATTTGGAGTTTTTCATAGCGACAAGCAAACATTCTCCCTTGGCTTTTTGTGCATTCAGATCTTCCTGACCAGAACATTGTCTTTTGGTTCCTTCTAAACCAAATAGTCTTTTCAGAAAACAATGTGCACAGTTACAGCATTGCAGAAGTAAAACTGGGCCTGAAACATTGTACTCCAGGACAATAGACTCCAAAGGAATGTGAGACAAATTGAAGAAAACTGGCTGGAAACTTCTGATGCCTGGGAAATTCATTGTGGAGAGTAGTTAAGATGCTTTTGGGAGAGCAACAATCATTCATTCAAGTAAAGCAAGTTAAGCTTAAACAACATCAGAAACCAGTGTGGTTATATGAGAGGCAGAGTCAAATACAGGGCAGTGGAAGAGTGAGAAAGTTATGAAAACAACTAGAACCAAGCATAAAATTTAATAATTAGAAAAATAATGATTGGCATCTCAATTAAAACAAAGAACAGCTAGCAGAGCTCTTCCCTTAGCAGCTTTACATGTGTCCCAGCAAAAGTCTCCCAAAAGTTATTGAACAAGTTTTTTTCCAAATCAGAAAGAGCTGATAATTTGCTGGAAGTCATTGTCAGGATGGTATTTATAAACAAACTGGGTGTGAGAAGCCACCCTTGGAGCAGACTTTTCTTGTGGTTTACTTGCATTTTACCCCTGCTTTAACAAGCAAAACAAGAAAATACAAGGTGGCTTCATTTAGTCTGTGTGAGCAAGCCTGAAAGTTACTGCCTAGACAGTGGAGGAAATGGAATAGCCATCTGTAATGATTATTTTCTCGAAGGACTTAAGAATGTATTTGGCAAATTATATCTAGTTTTGTGCACATTCTTAGAGAATTTAATAAGAACTTAATCATTTAACCTCTTTTTGCAACTGAGGTTCTCCTTATTATCCTTAAGTGTTGAGGTTCCCTTCTCATTCTTTAGAAATAATAGTCATGGGACGAAAACACCACTTTTGCCTTTTTTGATCAGAAATTGAGGTTTAATGAGTGTAAGTGCCTGAACTTTGGCTACAACAACCCCCTGCAATGCTACAGGCTGGGGTCAGAGTGATTGGACAGTGCCCAGGCAGAAAGGGATCTGGGAGTGGTGGTTGACAGCTGGCTGAACATGAGCCAGCAGAGTGCCCTGGTGGCCAAGGCCAATAGTATCCTTGTCAGGAATAGTGTGACCAGCAGGAGCAGGGAGGTCATTCTTCCCCTGTACTCAGCACTGGTGAGGCCGCACCTTGAGTGCTGTGTCCAGTTCTGGGCCCCTCAGTTTGGGAAGGACGTTGAGACGCTTGAGCACGTCCAGAGGAGGGCAATGAGGCTGGGGAGGGGCTTGGAACACAAGCCCCATGGAGGATGGCTGAGGGAGCTGGGGTTGTTTAGCCTGGAGAAAAGGAGATTCAGAGATGACCTTAGCACTCTCTACAACCTCCTGAAAAGTGGTTGCAGTCAGGTGGGGGTCAGTCTCTTCTCCCAGGCAACCACTTGACAGAAATAGATGAGTCTTAAGCTATGCCAGGGGAAGTTCAGGTTAGATATTAGGAAAAAATTCTTTACTGAAGGAGTGATTGGGCACTGGAATCATCTGCCCAGGGAGGTGGTAGAGTCACTGTTGCTGGTGATGTTTGAAAAAACACTGGACATGGCACTCAGTGCCATGGTTTAGTTGATGAGAGTATGTTAGGTCATAGGTTGGACTTGAGGATTTCAAAGATCATTTCCATCCTAGTTAATTCTATGATGCTGTGAAATGCTGTCTTTAATTCCTATCAGATCCTGTCAGGACTGTTAAGAGTTGTCTGCCCAGTAGAGACAAGGCCAGGCAGAATTCCAGTGTGGTGGGAGTCTCATTTCCCACCTCCACTGTGCCCTGCTGAGCTGACAGAACTGTTGGACTTGGAGCTACTACAGAGGGGGGCAGAGGAGGGTGGATGAGTTCTTGGTCCCAGTTTGTGAACAACAGGCTCAGATACACTTGTCCACCTACCTGGGTAGATTTTGGAGACTGAAACCTTTGGATATGGGCTCCAAGCAAAGCTGGTGTAGAAAGGCTTTCTTATAAGTGTGAAACTTGAAAGCATTGCTTAGCAGAGCCTGGAGCAGCAGGCACAGCTCAGTGGTCAGCAGCAAAGGAATTAAGCATTGAGGGCTTTTTGTATGGACAGGAAAGGAAGAATTTATAACTCATGATCAGCCCATGAAAAATGTAGTGTATAGTGTTTCTTTCCTGTCTGAGCTCTTAGAAGGCCCCTGTTCCTATCTGAGTTTGTCAAGTACAGAGAGTTTCTTTGCAAGAGCAGCAAATATAAAACTACTGCAAGATATGGGCAAGTGTCCAGCCCATTTATGGAAAGCTGCATTATTCTCTGACACTCCAGTAGAACAGCTGGGCAGCAGGAGGTCACTAGGGCACAGTGTACCTCTTTTCTCTTTCCTATTTGCCCTCTTGACTGAAATAATTTTGCTGGCAAATTCAGTGTCTGTAACAGCTGTGAACTCTTCACCCTGCTCTGGGAGACTGTATCTGTGTTTATTGTTCAGCTTAAGAAAGTGCCCACCAACCAAGCCCCTGGAAACTAAGCTTAGCTTAGTAGAGATTGTGTGAACAATATTAGTACAAGAGCTTGCCCTGTGTAGAGGCTTCTCCTTCCATATCATGGCTGAATTGGTAAATGGTTGTAGGAATAGAATACCTAACATGGCTTTTGGTGTTGGGACCAGGGGGGATGATATTTGTGATGTGGATGGGGAAAAGGAGTGTGGAGGAGGAGGAAATACATTATTTGGGCATGGAGTGAGGCACAGTGTTCCTTCCTGTGGTGGGAATGAGAGGAAAATGCTGTGGGCATAGAAGAGTGATGTTTGTGACTGTTGCTGCTGTGACAGCATTCTGGGTGTGTGTGGGGCTACAGAAGATAACTGAAACTGGGAGGGTGGTGGGAGAGTCTGGCAGCATCACTGGAAGCATCTGCCTGTTGTGGTCTTTCCTGGCCTTGGGATGTGGAGCCGGTCTGGCACTGTTGGCCATTTTACAGATTGCAATGAAACCTGAAAGACCGACCATGTTTGCATGTTAATTTTTGATTGTAAATACTTTTTGTAGCTCTGAAATTACAATTCTAACATTTCTCCTGCCAGCAAGCCTACCCAAAGAATATTACCAACATATTTCCAAATACTTTAACTGAAAATTCAAAATTGCCACATTATCAGAACAAGAAGGGAAAGAAACAACAGACTTAAATGGATGCAACTTGTATGAAATCTGTCTGGTATTAAAAGTATATTGAGTTTTGAGGAAAACCTACACAATTCAGATGAGACACAGAGATTGTGAAAAACTCTACTGTTTCTTCACTATTGATTTATTTTGGATGCTGCTGAGCAGCTGTGTTAACCAGAGACTTGCTATGGTTTCCCAGTTTGCGGCATGAATGTGCCAGTACATAGCTCCAATAGAGAGTTTCTTGTGCTGGAGGAGACTTGAGATATAGGAATGGATTTGGAGACATGGAAAGTTCAGGGCCTTTTTCTCAGGAAGTTTAGGTGTTTTTATTGTGCCTTTTATTCTGAAATAAGGAGATTAAAGTTTTGAGAAAAATGGTTATTTTTTACTAATTTTCTATTTTTGCTACACTGAATTGAAAATTGTCAACAACATTGCAAATTATTTCTGGAAAACCATAGCTTAAATTGTCTATTTTTTTTTACAAAATCAAGTTGAAATGATGATATATCCCTGCAAATATAGGATCTAAGGGCATTCCTGCAAGCATATATTGTGCAGTATCTAAGTACCAATCTAATAGATGGGTGTGGATGAAAACCTGCATAAATCAGGAAAAGCAAATAAACAGCATGATTTCCACCCTGCTTCAGGCTTCAGGATGATCTGAGTCATCAGCTCGCTTTCCCCTTAACCCCCTCAGTCTGTAGGATTATCCATGGGTTGGTGTTCTTTTAGCTGCATGTATCTAAGAACGTCTGAGATAAGTTCCCTGAACAAGATCCAGGGGTCCTACAACTCCTTAAGCATCCTTTTCCTGCTCTGCCAACATGAGTGGGGCACTCTTTTTGCATGCTGTAATTTAATGGCCCCTCCTTGGTTTGTGCTGAAGATGAAATCGAGACTCTGCAGACATTTTTACACTAAGATTAGCAACATCACTGTGTCTCTTAGGCTCAGCTCTCTTGGCACTACCAGGCTTCTGGCACAGGCAGCCTTGTGCTGCAGTGAGAGTTTTATCCTCCCAGATGAGGTAATCCAACTTACTGTGTGTGCCTGTGGAGGTTAGGTTGGGATTGGCTCCTTTTTCCTCTATGAAAGCCAATTTCATGAGCAGGCTTTGTACTAAGACTGTAGATAAGAAGGAACGTGGTGTGGAGGGATATGCAGCTCTGGTATGGTCCCCAGACTGTGCAGCTGATGAAAGGCCATAGATGAAGCGTGTGATTCAGCATTTCCGCTGGGAAGGAGCCATGAATACCTTGTTTCCTCCCTGCTATTTTCCCATAACATCCTAGGGAGTGGTTATGGAGCAAACACTGAGCTTTTTCCAGTGGCCCAAGATGGAATGTAGAAATGTTGTGCTGTTGATGGTGTGTGTAATGTCTAGTGGTTGTTAAACTTGGCTGTGGTACAGCTCAGCACAGATACTTCAGGTGGGCTGTGAACATCTTGTGCTTGTTCTGTTGGATACAGGTACACTCAGTTCCATCTGGATGAAAACACTGTATTCTCTCTGTTTACTTGTAGTGAAATAGCATCAGTTTTACGGGCCTGGCTTGATCAGTGCTCGGAGGATTTCAGGGAGCCCCCTGACTACATGTGTTTGCTGAAGTTGCTGGATTATCTGAAGAGCAATATGCCCAATTCTGACATGGAGAGTAGGGTGCAGAGCCTCTTGAAGCAGTTTCAGAACCAAGAAGTAGAAGCTGTTGGTGAGTTGCCATTCCCTTCTCTCTCTTTCCTCCCAGACTGTAAGATGCCCTAGGGATTTATGTGCAGTACATTTTACCACCTCTCATGCCTATCAATAGTATTGTGAGGCTCACTTTTGTCTTGCTTTTTTTTTGTTTTTTTAAAGGGAAACCCAACCTCTATGTGAGGCTGCAGGCTCTGTGTGGGATGAACTAGTTTTACAGTGTGAGGTGCCTATGTCTTTTGTCCTGAGTGGCTTGGGAAATCCAACACTTCTCTAGTATTTAGCCAAAGCTTTGAGATTGCAGCAGCAGCCAAGTGGTTAATTGTCTGCACACTGAGTGCTGACACTGAGCATGTCACTGTTCAGTCATGTCACTGAGCAGTCACTGAGTTAAAGCACACAGCTGCTCTCTAGCTGGACTTCTCACTTAATTCCTCCCTCCTCCCCCTAAAACCCCAAGCAAACAAAAACCAGAACACAGAGCTGCGACAAAATACAGCTTGAGTCACAAGCTTTGTCCTGCAGCTTTTCTTCCTAATTACAGTCTTGTCAAAGGAAGTGTCTGTGGGTGTTTTTTCCTATTGGAGTGGCTGGCTGCTGGTATCCATGGACAGAGGAAAATCTTACATTATTAGGGGTCACAGTCTGCTGGAACAATAGTGAACTGTAGTCACACAGACCTGACACATCCCCGTATCCTGGTCAGAAAGCTTCCTGTGGCAGAGCTGGGAAGTGGAGAGAGCTCACATAGGGTGTGGATGAGAACTGGAATCAACTTCCAGCTTTGGTAGATGGGTGAGAGGGAATAATTCATGCCATAGATGATAAAGGAAATGCCAGAAGAAAAACCCAATTTCCTTCCATAAAAGTAATGTCTGCCAGTGTGAAATGCCAAAATAACTCAGTCATGAACAGAAAAATAAGTAATGCCCAGGCATTTTTTGAGCACAGATAAGGGAACAGGGTGGCTAAGATGTTGCTAGTGCTGACATTTCCTGGGTTGGGTTCCCCCAGCTCAAACAAGGAAAACTCATGAGAGCTATATTTGAGTTCATCTGTTCTTCAGAGTGAGCAGAAGTTCCCAGGAGCCTGGCTTCTGTATTTGTTTCCTCAAGTGACAGCTGAAAACATTATTTTTTGAGTCAGAGGTGGGCCAATAGGAATTATAACATTTTCTAAATTGTGGCAGAACAGAGGCTGGTTTTTAGAGTAAAATAAGAGGAGAGCAATAAAATTAATCTCTGGGGTCTGCAGAAAAGAGTTTTAGGATTGTCTTACTTTTATCAGAGCTCCATCTTTGTACATTTACTTTCAAAATTCCTGTTACATTTTCTGCAATTGTTGACAATTACTATCCCAAAGCATTCCTGCTGGGTTCTGAATTTTGAAATTTGGGCTCTAATCCTACAGCATGATTTGGTTAATCTGTTCTGTGCTTCCATCAGCCATGCCAGTAGGTTACATTGCAGTACCAGATAGGAAGATAAAAGCTGCTTCTAGCCTCAATTCTTGCAGGCTGAGCAAGCAAAACAAGGAGAGGCAGAGGTTGCAGGGTCAGGAGGGGCACGTGCTTGCTTTCAGTGCAGTTAAGAGGCAAGTCAGGCTTTGGAAGGGCTGAGTGGATCCACGGGGTCCTAAGATGATGAGATGCTTGAGTACAAGGGGATTCCACCTTGTTGGAGAGTAGGGAAAAGAGCGCTTACGCATCTATGAAGGAAAAAGAGGGATGAGAAAAGAAAATTTACACTGTGCATCAGGACCTCGTTTCAAGCATGCTGTGAGGTTTTGGGTAAGACTCCAGCTCAGTGGTGAGGATTTTCAGTTGAATTTCAAGAGCCAAAAGGAAAATGAGGTTTTACAAAGGCAAAAGAAGTGAGATTCTTGTAGCAGTCCATTCCATGTCCATTTAATTATGCAAATTGTTACAAAACAGAAAAAGTAGTGCTAGAACAGAGGTCTCCATTTACCCCACTGAGTTCTGCCATTAAATTGTACAATTCAAATGTACAGATGGAAATTAGCCTGTAGACATAACTTGTTAAATCAAAACTGTAGCAATTTACATTGGTGATTATGTTCTGTTAATTACTGGAGGAAGGAATAATGAAGTATTTTGAAAATCAGTGATTCTCTATCACATTATCTGTTGTTGTTGCTTTAATGCTCTGCTCTAACTAGGTATGAAGTCTTGCATACCACCCTTTGTTTTTGTAAATGAAATCTCACCAGTAGTAAACTCCGTACTTTGGTTGTTGGTCTTCAACCTGTCCCCATTTTTTCTCCCTCCTTGTGGAGTCACTGTTGCCTTACAGTAAAAGGGATTAGGTTTCTTTTCAGGGAGTTTGTTTGACTTCCTCCTCTACCATGTGAAACAAGGGCATATTTCTTGGTGTTTGAATTTTTTTCTTCCCAGCTTCTGGGAGCCAAAAGGTGACGTGGCAGCAGCTGTGGAACCCTTTCCTTTCTGCACTGGGTCAGGTCCCCCAGTGAGGGCAGTTCTGTCCTCACCTACTCTCTGCTGCCTAGATTTAGAAGAACCATTCAGCATAATATTTTAGGTGCTTACTGTATTCCATTTCCTGGGAAGAATTCCCTGAGAGAAAATGTGAAGGCTGCTGGAATAAATTCTCTTCAGTATAGCCCATGTAGCCACAAAGGGTGCCAGTAAATCTTGTACCTTCGTTTATTTCTGGATAGAAGAGCATTCCTAATGCAGTATTTTGGGGGTATAACTGCAGCCTCATGCCTTTGTAGTTTGAAATATTTTTTTCAGATTATAAATACTGAAAAGTAGATTAACAAAACCATGCAGTTGTCAGTAAGGAATTTTTGTTGGGGTGATGCTGATGTTTTTTCTTTCAGAAGAATATTTAGCAAATGGGTCAAGCCACTTCTCTGCTAAGATTTGTTTTCTCTATTTCTTTTTATTCTACCTTTTCTTTGTCGATTTAATCTTCTGGTCATTTTTCTCACTCAAATGGCACAGTGGGGCCATTACATTAGGCAGGACCCTTGGGGCGTTCTGCTGTAATACAGTGATGATACAAAATAAATACCTTTGATTCATTGTCTGCTGTATAAATTTACCAAGTGTTGTTTTCCATTCTGGCCAGATGGGTTTTGTAGCATTTCTTCCAGTGACCTAGTTGATGGAGAGGAACTGGTGGTCAGCAATCCAGAAGAATTCTCCTCTTTTCAAGACCACATTGTGGCAGAACAGTTGACATACATGGATGTGGTATGTAGAGTATTACATATAATATAACTTTATAAAATAAATTTTTTAAGTTATATTGCTTTAAGGATAGGGTTCCAGAATAGGACTGCTGCTGGGACACAGAACACAGCTCTCTGGTTATTCCAGCTGTTTCAGCCATTGGAGTTTTTTCTTCTGTCTTTTTTTTTTTTTAATGTGTAGTCTCTTTTGCAAAAGTTATTGACACTGAGAAGTAGCACATTTTAAATACATCACTATTTGGCTTAAAGATGTATAGGTACTCTGGAATGTAATGCTCAGATTTTGCTTTGTCTGTGTCAATTCCCTTCTAAATATCATTATATAAAAAATTTTTATCTTGGTTATGCAGCTGATATAAAGGTGTCCCTAATTTTCCCAGTATTGTTTAGCTGACAGTTCTTTTGGGGCATCAAACCTATTAAGAGTATGCCAAAGTATATTTTAAACTAAGAGAACCTGTACTTACCTTTAAGTACCATATTAGATTTAGATCAGATTTATCCTCTAAACCTGTATTTCTTCTTGTGGATAAAAGAGATTTGGGAGAGACCTACTGGCTTACCACGCCTCTGTTTCACTCTAGATGCTCTTCAGAAGAGTTGTGCCCTACCACTGTTTGGGATCCATCTGGTCTCAAAGGGATAAGAAGGAAAACAAGAACCTGGCTCCAACTGTCAGAGCCACCATCACTCAGTTCAATGCAGTCACCAAATGTGTCATCAGCACTATCCTGGGGACCAGGGAGCTCAAAATCCAGCAAAGAGCCAAGATCATTGAGAAGTGGATTAATATTGCACATGTAAGCATTTATTCTGTTTAATGTTTTTTGGGTGGGTGCCTTGGAGTGAAGGAGTTGGGAGAGGAGAAATGGGTTGTACGCATTGGTCCCAGGCCATCTTAGCTCTAATTCTTTCTGGTTTTAACTGATTTTT
Source organism: Anthoscopus minutus (assembly GCA_013399455.1). Classification (NCBI taxonomy): domain Eukaryota; kingdom Metazoa; phylum Chordata; class Aves; order Passeriformes; family Paridae; genus Anthoscopus; species Anthoscopus minutus. The sequence continues at coordinate 50,365 of VWYI01037286.1, read as the reverse complement.
TGGTGATACCAAATGAATATTGCCCTTTGTTTCCTCACTTCTTCCCACCATGGAAATGGGGTTGATACTTGGCCATGCCAAAGCTTTAGAGATGTCCAAATGGCTGATATCCGTAGCTCTTCCCTTGTCCACTAATGGAATCATTCCATTGTGGAAAGCCACTGGTCTGGGCAGGCAGGACATCACCAGCATGTGGAATCACCTCCCTGTCCTCCATGTGCCTCAGCAGGGCTTCCAAGAGGATCTTGTAGCAGATTCCATGTTTTTATCATGTTTTTCCTAATCTTTGCAAGAAGAGGTTTTTCTATGCCTGCTTTACTTAACTCTAGTTTCTAATTTCCTAGGTTTTAATATTTTACTCTAATTTTCCTAATTCCCCTCGGGGCACTGGGCAGCTGGCAATAAAGGAGACCTCTCTAGAAGAGACCATTTCAAGCACTTCCATGTGGATGTGTGTTGACTTGCAAGAATCACATGGATTCTCTTTGATCTATACAGAACAGTCAGAAAAAGCTGAAGTCAGAAAAACCTTCCAACCATGGCAATGTCTGTGCTTCCAGAGGCAGCATTCAGTCATGGCACCTGAGGTCTGGCAACTGCATGATTCAGGAAGCTGGCATGGGGAAGGTCTTGGACTTCTCCTGTTGCACTTAAAACTGCTTGTTTTTATCATCATCTGATGGATACTTTATTGCCTGTGTGACAGGATTAAGAAGTTTGATTTCCAATTTCTACATGCAGATCTAAGTTGCAGGGGGCACCAACTGAAAGGACCCTTCCTCCTGGGGCAGGCTGGATAGAACTTTGTCATCATCCCAAAGCAGAAAGGAGGCCTGGGGAAGTCAGGAAAGGCACTGCCCTCATCCTACTTACTCTGTGGATGGAGAACTTTGTTCTACCCCCATGCTGATTCTGTGTGTCTCCCTTTACTTAGTTCATATCTTCTGTGCTTCTCCCTTTACTTAATTCATTAAATTCTCCAGTCATAGCATAAAACTTTGTAGAATAATGGCACATGTACAGCAGTTTTGAGCATGCAAATGAGTGTTTCGAACAGTTAGGTGCTTGAATTAGAAAATAATCCACTCATTAAAGTGGAGTTATTCACTAACAATTGAACATAGCGGCATGGAGTTCCACATTTGTTATCTATTCATGACTTTTGGATCCATTTCTTTTGGTTCAAAAGATAAACGGAATAGTTTCTCTACTGCCAGCCCTCTGATCCATATACATCTAAGGTTACTGATCAGGAGCAGCCAATTTCACTCAAACAGCATTTTCTTTAAAAATAAAAAGTAAAAAATAAATCATTAATGTCCTGTTATGCTTACATTTTTTAAATCAAAAGTGTTTCTGCACAGGATTCTTTCTGGTTTTTCTTCTGTGAAAGACACAGCATGAAACAAAGTTATTAAAACCAGTCTTAAAAATTCTTCTTACATGCAAATGGAAGCTTGCTCAAGTTTAGTCTGCAGTCAGTTGAATCACTGAGAATACTAAATCCAGTATTAAATAAAATTCCAACTGTGTTCTAAATTATACAGCGTCCATTTAAGTCAGGATGGTTTCAAATTGGATCTTCCAGTTCAAACACCTGTTGTACTGGAAAGAAAGAAGAAAAACTGATAATTTGTGCTGCTAAATTCATGTTCTCCACAACCTAAATTTCAGGTTGAACAGAAAGAAAGGTCTTATGCTTTAGCATGTCAGTCTCTGTAGAAGAGCTGTTATGTGGCTTTGGTTTTTTGGCCCCTAACCATGCAAAAATAGCTTTCACATCTAGTGAGTCCTGCCCCATGATATTAAACATGGTCTTTATCTGACCCAAGTGTCCACCTGCTTCAGATACTGTCCGCCCAGGCTCTCTGCTTAAGCCACATTTCTATAAATGTCATCTTCCTAATTAGCACAGTTTTTTGTAGGTCAGTCAGTAGTAACTGGGAGTGTCTCCTTAGCTGTTCAGTCACTTTTAATGCAACTCATGAACAGAGATGCTGATATATTAAGGTCCGACTTTTGCATATTCTGAGGTTGCTTTACATTTGTTCAGTCCCACAGAGGAAATAAATCTTGTCTGTTTTCACGGTAAGGATCCTTTAAAGAGGCAAAGCTTAGTTTTCTCCCTAAGGGGTAAAAGGGACTGGTAAATATAAAGAGCTTTTTAAGAAGTATAACCCTTGTGCCTTTCACCACAGCTTCATGGACTCAGTCCCACTTTTATTTTTACTTGGAGAACTGGAAGCTGTGACACCACAAATTCATGAAAGTGAGGAAAACAAGATCTAAATGCCAAAGCTTGTGAAGTGTTTGGTGGCCGGAGAGGGGTGTGATGTTTTTGACACTCAGTATTTGCACAGCTGCTGCTCAGCAGTGAGAATGTGTAGCAGGCATGACAGGGCTCAGAGAGAGGAGCACTAAGGTCTGCATAGTGCTGACATTTAATGCTCCTATGTTTCCAACTGCTCCTTTCACAGGAATGTAGGATCCTGAAGAACTTTTCCTCCTTGAGGGCCATCATTTCAGCTCTGCAGTCCAACTCCATCTATCGGCTGAAGACCACCTGGATGTGTGTTTCAAAGTAAGTCTCTCCCTCAGTTCCCAAGACCCCAGGAAAGGCTCAGTGCGCCTTCTTTTCTTCTCACTCTTCCTGTTCTGTTCCTCCACTGACATGGGTCCTGTCAGAAGAACCTCCCATTCCTGGGAGGCTCAGACTGCTCCTGTGAGCTCCTCTTTCCTGCTGAGGGGACAGTCAGCCCTTGGGGATAGTGGATTCTGTCCTTTTTAGCATATTGGTTCTTTCACAACCTCTCTGGAAAAATTATGGCACTGGCTTCTCACCCAGCTCATGGTCACCACAATCTTTACTTATTATCTTCTCTCCCATAAAGATTGAGGAGATCCAGCTTGCTACAAATCCTCCCAACTCTTCTCCTGGTACTGATATTTGCATAAAATATATTCCAAAACTACAAAATCCAGTATTGAAGACAGTATTTCTTCCAGGAGTATACTTCATTGTGTTAATAATATTTACTGCCTGCCCCACACAGATGTCAGAAGTTGCTGTCTAGAAAAGACATTCAGTTTGGGGAAACCAGATTTCTTTTTCTTTGGTAAATTAAAATATCACTTTGCTAGGCAGTATCCTTCAATTTCCTCTCCACAGAGGTGAGATTTTCCTTCTGCTGCCCTGTGTTTCTGATCAAAATATTACCTATCTTGTGTTTATAGTGTTGTGTAAAAACGTACTCCTACACTCAAATGCTTCTAGTTTTCCAGAATGCATGGAATAGGGCAAAAATCAAGAACTTGGGTTCCCTTTCAGCTGTTTTTCTGTTCCTTTGTATCCCCCGACCCATTCTCACACTGCGCAGACAGTTGAAAGCCATGCCAAAGGACTGCTGATGGTGTTTCTTCACTGTCAGATAAGACACAACTTTATTGGGAGCACCAGAATATCCCTCCAGGGCTCCCAGGAGATATGCAGTATTTCACTGGATGCATTTTGATGCTGTTATCTTTTATAAGTTGAACTGTTAATGATTGATGAACAAGAAACAGAAACTTGATTGGATGTTAGAGTGCTTGCTAATGACGCAAATGATTTAATCTTCTCCTGTGCAGGGACATCCTGCTGATGTATGAAGAGCTGTCTGAGATCTTCTCAGACCATGACAATTATCTGACAAGTAGGGAGCTGCTGATGAAGGTGAGAACCCGTGTGAGTTCAAAGCTTGTGATCTCAACGAAATCTGAGGTTTAACCCTTTTAAAAACCAGCCACCAAAGATCATCTCTTCCTCAAGGATCTTACGTGGTGCTTTAGGGAATATCAGGCTGTAAAACCTGAACTTTTTGCTGGGCTGAGAGTTGATTTCCTTGTTCCTGGATGAATCAGTAGCTTTAGCCTGGATAGTCAGAAGCAGCAGGCGTTGGCAGCATGATCTGGGTGGACAGCAGGTCTTGCAGCCTCTCAGCCAGTGATGTCACTGGAACAATGCCACAGCTTCAACTGAGGAATCAATCCAAGATATTTATCTCACTATCCTGTACCTTTCTTAGAACTAGGAAGCAGAGCTGGGAATTCCGAAGGAACAGGCTTCCTACTCTGTGTGTGGCCAGCAGGACAACAAAGCGGGCTCTGTCTGGAGCAGTTTGACTTATGCACTCTCCTGGGTGAGCCCTAGTAAACTCAGGAGCCTGAAAGGGGTAAGGAAGAAGGGCAGGGAAAGGTTATGTTCTGCAAAAAATAAGGAATGTTTGTGGCAGGTTTTTTCCATTTACATAAAAAAGTTCTGATAAACTCTCTAATCAGTTCATTCTTTGGCAGTTCTGTCCAGCCAGTCTGGCATTTTTCCCTCAGCCCCTTGCCTTGGTATCTGAAACACTGGTTTTTGCTCAGGAATGGTGGGTGAACATATTCACATTTGTCAGTCTCTTTTGTTTATCATCCATTTATCAACATCTGTAGGTAAATTTTAAAGCAGGTGAGACCATAATAAGCATGGAGGGAAAATGTATGTTCAGAACAACCTATTTAACTGAGTATGAAAAGACAAAACAACTCAGTCTGAGCCCAGACCTCTGGCTCCCAGTAAATCACCCTCCAGCTGCCCTAAGAAGATTTGAAAAATATTTTGGAAGCAGTGAGAGGAGAAAAATCCCACAAAAAAGCTAGAATCTCTATACTACTTTTCATTTTGGACCATTTGGAGGATTAATATCCACTGAATCCTCAGGAAAGACTTAGTTTTTCTTTACTATAAATAGCCTCTGTAAGGGAAGTAATGTTTGACCTTGCCTGTCCATCCTGCAAATCCAAGTGTGGAGCAAACAAAATGCCTTGGAAACAGATTGGGTGGCATGGAGAGGGAGCAGTGTTCTCTCCTTCTGAACAGACATTGATAATGATTTGTGACACATGTATGCAACCACTTGAAGAAACATGTAACTCCCAACATCCCCTGTGCATCCAGGGAAATAAAGGTTTAAAGAAGTGTGGTGAAATATGTTATCTCTTCATAGAAAAGCTGGAGTTATGGGGATGGAAACCTATTCCTTTCATTTCCTGCATGGTTTTGGATTAGTCAGTAAGCCACAGTCATTGGATCTTCGTGTTGCAACTTAAAAACAACAAAGCATTACATAAGATGGAGTTGTTTACTTGTAGCAGGCCTGACTTGTGAATTAACCAGAAATCTTGATGTCAGGAGTGTTGGGATAGAGCATCTGGACACCTAAAGTATGTCTGAGCTTCTTTGATTTAAACTCCGAAGAGATGTTTCAGCAGCACTTGGCTTTGGCCAGAGTCATTCTACAGAAAAATTCTCTCTCAGTCATCCTGTGTGACTTTTGTCCAAAATTCTCAATCAGCATCCAAGCCCCAGGAAATCAACATGTGTTGGTTAGACACATGTGTGTCTGCACAGCAAGTATTTTTTGCTGGCTTAACTTGTATGGTAAATGTACTTACTATTTTGCATGCATGTAGTTGCCAGTTTATATACCACTTGGATCCTCCATTAATTGCCATTAATTCTCTTCCACCTCACAGGAGGCAACATCCAAATTTGCGAATCTCAACAGCAGTGAGAAAGAAAATCAGAAAAAGTCACAGAAGCGACTTCAACTTCAAAAAAACAAGGTGTGTTTGGAGGTTTTCCCCCCTTTTTGAACATTAACTCTAATTGAATTTGAAGATTAACTCTAATTGGTTAATTCTATAAGAAACAAAATTTAGAAAGGTCTTCACCAGAGTGAGTGGGCAAGAGGGGATTGATGGATATATACATGCCATCATCACTTCCAGCTCTCTTGTTTCAGTCCTACAAGAAAGAGTTCCATCATCTACTCTTGTTACACTTTAGAGAGAAACACAATTTCCATGTAGTAAAATATGTGCTGCTGTAAATACTGGAGCTCATGTGATAAAGAAAATTAGCTCTGGCAGAGAGAAGTCTCATTTACTATAAAATATGCTGATGAAGCTTCTGACATACTAGCTTCAGCAGATGTAGAAGCACATGCTTCTACAGAGATTACTTTGTAAAATGTGTCTGGGTTCCAGTCTGATGGTGAAAATGGTTTTTGTCTCAAAGCTGGCAAAGATTTAAAAGGACAGGGGGAGAGAAATCTGGAATAGGGAGGCAAAAGTGCTGAATATGATTTTTGTGTATTTGTTTGACTGGAAAAAATACAGATCCTTCTGGATGGTAGAGGCAAGTGTTTCCTTCCCAAGTGTAGAGCCAGCCTGTACTCTGTAAGTGCTGGAAGTGTGAATAATTAGCACTAAAATGCAGTGGATGGCTGGGGAAGATTTTTTCTTGGAGAGAAAAAAATTGTGGTTGATTTGACTCCACTATGACAAGGTATAATCACACATCAAATCCACAGGGATGAAGCAGAAACTGCTCACACAGGCTGGCCAGGACTATTCCCCAGCTGCTTCTCTTGCACCAGGTGACAGAGGGATCCTGTCCCTGGTCCTCAGTGCTTCTCCCAAAGGCAGGGTTTCCTGGGGACCCACTGTTGTGAATCAGTGGTGGCAATACTGTAATGCAGAACCATTGGGTGATACCTGTGAGAGCATCCTGGTCTCACTGGAACTGGATTTAAATTCTAGATTATCTAATATAAATGATGTAATGAAAGAAAACGTAATTATAAGACTGATACTTAAGCAGATTACTTTAATTTCATTTTCTTACACTGGAGTGTTCTGGAATTCTAATTATTCTCATTTTTCAGTTAATTAATCCAGCATTGCTCTGCTCACTTGCAGGGAGTGATGCAAGGCACAGTCCCTTACCTTGGCACCTTCCTGACTGATCTCATCATGCTTGACACAGCTCTTCAGGACTATGTTGAGGTAACTTGGGACAATTTTTTGAACCCTAAATACCCCCTCTGCCTTCCCAACTGAGTTTACTTGTTTCTGTATCCTCTCCTTCTGCAGCTCTTAAAATATCTGTTTACAAAAAGAAAAAGGAAGCAATATGCAGTGTTATTAACTAGAACTTGTGTGAATTTGTGTCCGTTTATCTCAAGCTACATGTCTGTCTGTGCTCTGATTCCTTCTCTTTCCTTCCAACAGGATGGCCTGATCAATTTTGAGAAGAGACGAAGGGTAAGCTGAGTGTTCTGTGATTTTTGGTTTATTGATACCCTCTGGGCAAGGGCATTTGTCTTTAGCAGCTGAACCAGATCTGGTGGCAGGAGACCTTTGCTTTCCAGAACACACACAGTTAAGTAAAGATCTTCCTTCTCCTGCACGTAACTCTTTGTAGGTAAAAGGCTGCAGAGAGCAAACCAGGTACAGAGGACTGAGAAATAAATGCTGTCAGTTCTTTTCCTTTCCAGCCTGATCCTTGTTGGTCAGAAATAAGGAATGTCCTTTAGGAGTAAAGGTGCTGGGATTACCTTGGCCTGAATGAAATGAGGCTAAATCTCCACCCTGGGGCTTGAAAGCAGACCTGGAGTTGGCTGAGATGGAGCAATTTCTTCCCCTTAATTGCTCAATAACCTGGCAAAGTGTGTGTACCAGTGCAGTTACAGAAGAGCAGAACACTCCGGTCATGTGCCTTAAAAGCCTCTGGAGCAAGTGTGATTGCACATTATTGATCCTAGGGAAAAAAAATCACCTTTATTGTTAGAAAACTGGTTCTCTGGGGAAGAACTCAACTGAAACTGAACTTCACATCAAACTATGTTTGTCCTGGATCCCTTGTGTATGTTTTTAGAGTATGAATGAATATAATATTGTTTTCTAATTTGACTTTCTATTTGATTATTTCTTTTCTTAGGAATTTGAAGTCATTGCCCAAATCAAGCTCCTGCAATCTTCATGCAACAGCTATTGCCTGATACCAGACCAAAAATTCATTCACTGGTTCAGGAGGCAGCGACACTTAACAGAGGAGGAGAGGTAGGTCCTCAGTGCAGCTAGCAAACCTCTGTTCTTACCCCACACAGGTGGGGTGACCTGGGCAGGGCATGGCAGGGACTTACAAATACTGGAGAGCACTAGTTTTAAAACCGATTATAAGGAGGTGAAATATCCCCTTGGCCCTGGTAAAAAGCAGGCAGAGCAGTGTTCCTCTTTGTGGTGCTGCAACCTTCTGTGAGGTGGGAAAATCTGAAGGATTCTCGGATTTCTTGAATGTTGCTGCTTGTGAGATGTACACTTAAAAAACACTGTACAACTAAATAACATTGTCTGTAAATATTCACCTGCTGGCCTCTGCTCTGCAGTTACAAACTCTCATGTGAGGCTGAATCAGCTGCTGATGTCAACATCCTGTCTCCAAAATCCCAGAAAAGCATGGTGAAGAGGATAAGCACGTGAGTATGATGGGGCAGAGGGGTTTTGGGGTGGGAATATGGACCTGGATAACTCAAACAAGCAGTGCTCATTAAATCAGCTGCAGAACCTGGCTGGGGATTCACCATCTTGCATTGCTTTAAGGAGAAATGCAGCCTTGTGGCTGAAGCTGTCCCTTTCTGTTGCTAGAAGCAGTCATGAAGATGATTAAAGACAGAAGAGCCTAGAATAAAGAATCCTTCCTATAGTGTCAAAAAAAGGAACCATTTTAGTGCTGGATTATAATTCTGTACTGAATGCAGCAGGAAAAGAGAGTAAATGAGGATAAATTCTGGTCTGTTATTAGTCTAAACTGCTATAGACATGCAAAAATTCCTTGCATGATTTTAATATGAAAATTACGGTTAGGAAAAAAGTATTTAATAACTGAAGCAATTTGCCTTCCAGCTGGAGAAGAAGAAAAAGTCATGGGGACATAGTCCAATTTGGTGTAATACCACAAAAACTCAAATAAGAGATGGGTAGAGGACAGGGCCATGCAGCTGGACATGGGAAACAAGAGGCTATCAGGAATGCAGGGAAAGCTGCATGGAAAAAAGCAGAGCTCAAAGACTGAAGTAAAAATGTCTGCACTCTGTGTTTTGCAAATGAATACTGTAGAAAAGCAGTGAGTGACACCTCTCTAAGCTGTATTAAATCATAAACTGCACGCTGATACTCCCTGCTCCTCCTCTTGGCAGGTGAGACCAGCTTGTTTCCTTTGACACTTTTATGTCAGTTGACCTGCATTTAGAAATGGGTCTCAGAGAGGGAGTGCCTTTAATTTACACTTTATGATCTCCCTATTGTGTGCATCTCCAGCCTTCTAGAGAGAACCTGGTACCTGTGGGGCCCTGTTAGAGGGCAGGAATTTGCCCTTTGAAGCCCTTTTTTCTATTAAATGAGCCTGAAAATGTGAAGAGACTGAAGGAGATTGTTGTTCTAGTGGGGCACGAGCTGGTTGTGGCCTTGCAGCTGTGGGTCAGGAAGGGCACTCTGGGTCAGGAAGGTGTTGTGTTAGCCTGTAACAAAGCCTTTGGACAAACCGTATAAACACCATAGAGGAAATAAAAACAACAGGCCACTCCAGAGAGGTAAAAACTCCGGAATGTAAGAGCTCTGAACCAAGGGACAGCTTTGCTCAGTTCAGCTCTCACTTACTGGCTTTTATGCTTTCTTTCTTTCTATACTAGACTTTTTCTGGGCGCTGATGTATTCACCCCACCCAGAGAACAACCCCCAAAGAGCTCTCCTGTAGGAGTGAGCTCCGGGGAAAGCACGGATTCAGCCAGTGTTTCATCGTGTGAGTTTAATCACTCTGAAACTGAGGATGTGTGTGTGACTCCCGTCTCTAGTCCTGAGGACCCTCTGAAAAAGGTACAGCTGAGGCCTCTGCACGCTGCAGACAGCCCCAAGACACTTGCCCAAGGCTCTTGGTCTTGACTAGAGCATTGATTTTGTTGAAATAGAGAGAAATGTGTAAAAATGGAAGTAATCCAGTCAGAGCTCTTGCACAATGTTATGTTGCCCCTTACAGTGGGTTTGTTCCTGTCAGGAAGCTTTTGAGCAAGGCAGAGGAAGAGAAAGGCAAAGGCTAAGCTGGAGAGGGAAGCGGGTAGTGTCAAGAATGTCAGCGAGGGAGGGGGGTGTGTATTTCCACTTGAGTACCAGCCGGTCTCAGTTCCTGCCTGCAGCTTCATGCTGTTTTTTCGATCTGCTGCCACCTCCTGGGCTGCTCTTACTCCGAGGCCAAAGCAACCCCAGCAGGACAGAAATTGTCATTAAAATGCTGTAATCAGTCAAGTGAAGTTCAGTTTTCCTGGAGGCAAGGAATCCCCCTGCCAGCAGGCTGGGCAGTGTGTGGGTGACTGAGGTTTTGTCTGTGCCTTCTGCTTTTTCCTGGTCCTCTGGCACAATGACACACCCAGACACAGGAAATGTCCCCTTTGTGACAGCACTTTCCTTTCTGTTGTGCAGCTCTCTGGCTACCCCTTATCCTCCTGTTCTCCTGACTCTTCCATGAACACACCTTCCTCAGGGGTGTCATCTTTACCCTCATTCCTGCTGGCCTCCAATGATGACAAGAGCTCTGTGGGCTCTGACAAGGGCTATGACTCTGACAAGGGCTCCATCACCTCTGACAAGGGCTTCAGCTCCAGCAAGGTCTCCATCTTTAACCCTGGCTCGAGCTTGGACAGTGGCTCCATCCCCACCAGGGACTTGGGGTCAGTGCCAAGCAGTGCCACCAAACTGCTGCCAGTGTACAACCGGCAGAGCGAGGGCTCATGCATCATCCGGGTCAGCATGGATGGGCTCCATGCCAGCGTCTATAAGAGCATCCTGGTGAGTGGCATGACTCTGGGCTTGGCAGATGTGTCCATGGTGGGGTGACTGGACCTGTCACTGTGTTTTGAGAACACCCCTTCACTGAGCTGGCTCATCAAACCTGGCTGGAAAGGGAAAATGGCACATGGTGCCATGCAGAATGTGTGGAGCCTGGTAGGAATGAGATGTTTGAAAACTGGCTTAGGGAAGTTTCTGGTCTGGAAATTGAAGTTTGTGTTTATCAAAGCAGTGCTTCCAGGTGAAACTATGAGAGCACACTGAGGTTTTGACATAAGATGGTACTTTTTCCCTGGAGCAGCTTTCCCCAGGAGCTGGTTTCTGGAAACAGGGAGCTGCAGGGGAGAGAGTTGATAAGCCCTTCAATTCCACAGCTTCTCCCTGTGAAAAAGGGAAAATCTCCCTCCTCTTGCCCCAAAATTCAGGCATTTCCCTTTCTGCTTATTCCACAGACATATCCCAGCAGTGCCACTGGTGCTGGACCACAGGTGATGTAGCTTAGCTCAGCTGGGGACACTCAGAGCCTGCTGGGGAAAAATAAATGCAGGGTAGTTCTCAGCACCTTTAGTTCCCAATTTTAATGGTCTCACTTCCCCAAATCCAGCAAGTTGTTCCCTGAGGGCCTAATGCATTTGGCTCCTGGTGAGACTGCAGGAGGCTCTGGAGGGAGCCCTGTATCTGCTTCAGATGCACTTCCACAGCACACAACAAACAAGGCCAGAGAGCTTTGCAGGATGTCCAAGGAAGCGTTTAGTGCAGGAGCCTGTAAACAGCAGCAGACACTGGGATTTACTGCTATCTCTACTAGTACTGTATCTGTCAGCTTGAACTAAAAAGCCACCACCTCTAGATATTATAAATACTAAGTTTAGTATCTGTCAGCATCTGCCCCTTTGTTACTGACCTGTTTTTTCAGTTCCAAGAATAAGCAGTCAGGTTTTTGCTAACTACTAAATCACGAGTGAGAAAAATCTCTCATTGCACCTTATCTTTCCAGATAACCAACCAAGACAGAATCCCTGATGTCACCCAGCGAGCCTTGCTGAAGCACAACCTCGAGCCTGATGCAGCTGAAGATTATGAGCTTGTGCAGGTCATCTCTGAGAACAAAGGTAGGGAAGCAGAACTCTACTGCTGCCTGGAAAGTTCTGTTGGATTTCAAAGGGAAGAGTAAAATGGGAAGCAATAGAAATGCTGTCCACAGGTCACAGCTGCCAGTGAGAATCCCCTGGCTGCTCAGGGTGGTTTCTGTCAGCACAGCCCCCTACCCACAGGCAGAGCCAGCTCCTGGGCTGCCAGGCTGACTTCGTGTGTGCCTTGCAGCCATAGTGACCACAGGATATTGGGTGGGGTTGATGTTTTGCCTCTCTGGGACCAGGCTCTCAGATCCCAACCACCATCAGCCTTCTCTGAGAGAGTCTGCCAGGGTCTCTGCCAGGCTGAACATGACCTGGGCATGGTCTCCCCCTCCTGCCCTGCTCCCTTTCCTGCAGGAAGCTGCTCCTGATGCTGCTCTGGCAGAACAGGGAGACAGCCCTGCCCACACTGTCCTGCTCCTGCTCCCTGTCCTCTCTCAGCTCTCCTGCTGCTGTGCACTCCTCCTCGCTAATACTGCTCTGGCCCTGTTCTGCAGAGCTGGTGTTCCCCCGTGATGCCAATGTGTTCTATGGCATGAACAGCCATGTGAACTTCAACTTCATCCTGCGGAAAAAGGCAGAGCTGGTTGGCTGAGGCTACTCCTGCACTGCCTTCCTGGATTACGGGGAATTTGTCAGAATTCCCTTTTGGAAATGTGCAATTGGAGCAATGGGCAGCCCTGGTGCAAAGGCTCCAGGCTGCTACATTTGTCTTGAGGACACTCCATGAGCCAACCCTGTTAGTGAGAAAAGAGAAGAAGATCATCTGAACGTATGAATGAACTGCATTTGCCTTTGCATGAACATCATGAATGGGACAGACACTTCTTGGTGTTGGATGGAGGTCTTAATATCATGACAGGGTGGTTTCCCTTAGACTTGGTTAAGCCATGGACCAGAACTCAATGCCTTTTACGTGCATTCCCTTGTGATGGATGGACATCCTCTCAATGTGCAATTCCTCTGCTGGAACTGAACTTTGAACCTCTTTAAAAGCCATAAGTAAGACATTGGATTGTAAGTAGCCCTGATTTGAGACACATGAAATACATACAGTATTTCTGGTTCTGGTCGTAGCACCGTGCATCCCTGCACAGATCTAGGAGTTATCCAAATAGATAGCTTAGGATTGTTAAGAATCATTAATTAAAACAGTTTTTACCCATCCCTGGGCCTTTTTCTCCCAGTTTTGTGGCACTAATTTGCAAAACTGGGCTCAGGTAAGTTTTACACTACATTTTGATTTATCACTTCTGTTTACAGGTAGGTAAAACAGACCGACTTTAGGTCTGCTGTACATCCAAGAGTCCTATGGTAAGTCCCACAAGCCTGGTGTAGGTCCTAGTCCGAACAACTTATAAATTCGAGTTGTTTGTTTGTTTGTTTAGAGGGTAACAGATGAGGGGGTTGTTACTGAGCCTTAACCTGTGCCCAGAGTTAGGGCAAAACTAGAAGTTCAGTTTTTTCTGCTTTTGGTGTCTGTACAGTGCAGTTCCTTGTGTACATAGCATAGCTCCTAATGTATATAGTACTGCTCACTCAGAGGGTGTATGGCAGTGTTGAGCTGAAACGTGAATGTTCTGGATTTTAAAATTACACTTTCCAAATGTTTATATATGTTATATTTTTAACTGCTTACCTGTAATCTTTATATGATAAGTACATAAATTGTTTTTCATTAATATTTGCCTGGAATCAGTCAATTTCCTTTTATTAGTGCATGTTATTAGTTTATTAGTGCATGGTGTGTAAAAACACCTCACACCACTTCTCTTGCTGTCACTTTCTTCAACTTCTCCACTTTTACTCTTTAACTACTTACTCAACAGCAAAGCCAAAGCCCTCCCAGTGCATCAGCTATGCACACAGCCTGTGACAGGTAGGGATATTGTGTGCTATTTCTTGAGGTTTCAGCTTAAAGATTTCTGTAACTGGGTAATTTAGATTGCACACCAATTTTATGTCTTCTGCATAAAATCATTCTCAAATCACTGAATTACTTCTGAGGCTAGATAATTCAAAAGAAGTGCTTTTGAGTGTATCCATTTCTGTCCATTGTCTCAATCATGGTGTTTTTTCTCCTGGTCTCCCAATCATTACCTTGTGTTTTTCCCTCCCTGCACACAATACCAACATTGTGTAAACAGTTTATATACTACAGCCCCTTCTGCCATTTCACAAATAACTTCAGCATGAGGGGAGGCTCCTAAAGCTGCCCAAAAGTCTCACACTCAGTCCCTGAACTACAACTGCCCAGGCCACTTAAAGGCCTCCCATGTTACACTAAGGAAGACAAAACAAAGAGTACCTGAATATAATTTTTAAACTACCTCAGGCCACAAAACTCAACACCAGAACTTCACTCCATTTCCTTCATGATCAATACAATCAGTTGGTGAACTTGGAATTTCACATGCGTTAACTGCACTTTTCCATCCATAATCCAAAGCAACGACCAAGCTGGTGGGTTCCAAGCAGTCTTACTGTAATTGATCATTTTTAGGGCCTGCCACCACAGCCTGCCTTGTGAAGAAGCTGTCAGAAGGCTGGTTCAAAGCTCATGCTCCTGCTCAGCTCAGTTTGAAACCCATTAGATGAGTCAGAAAAAATTACAAATTGTGTCAGGCACCCAAGTCATGTCTAAGGCACTGCCATATTTGGCTGATTTGTACATGTCAACAAGATAATGAAGAACACTTTAATGGTGGGAATCTGACCCTTGAAAGAAAAAACAATGTATTGGTCAATTGATAGGAACTTAACCTGTGAACGAGGAGCAATGCACAATGGAACTGTTAGCATGGAGATGGTATCAGGAACCATTGTGGCCTCATGTCAAATGTTGGCCATGTGTGAGAGGACGCTGTAACTGGAAAAATTCCACTCCAGAGGAGGAGATATAAGGCCTGGTTCTGGGGTGGAGACAGTGAGGAGGACAAGATGCATGCTACTTCTATCCAAGGGATACCCTGAAGGTGCACAGCCTACCTGCCCCTCCTCCCAGAGCACCATGCTCCATCTCCTCATGCTCAGCAGTTTTTCATGAATTCAGAAGTCGGTATGTGTCATTTCCTAACACAAATAATAAAAATTTGCTTCACAATCACAATTGTGTCTCAAGTTTTTTGTGTACAGGCATCCTCCTGAACCTGTAACAAAAATAAGTACATGGAAAGTGGAAAAATAACAGAAAAATCCAGAGGTGCTTTAAGTGGCTCCTACTTTTCCAAAACACATTCAATTCTGGGAGAGCAAAGCTTGAGCAGCACCAGCCATGGAACTGAAAATACAGGCAGGGAACACCACTTGTCACATAGGTAGAACCATTGGCATCATCCAGGTCTTGCCTGTGTCAGTAAATGGAGAACTGTGGATGCATAAACACACATATGCACACACATACAGATAAAGTAAAGGACCAATCAGCACGACTTGGTTATTGTCTGCTCTGAAATGGACACAGGCATTTAATTCCTATATCTTTCACTGGTTCCCCTCCCCTGAAACCACCGTCAAGCCCCCAGCGCCACTCACTTCCCGAGTCAGCTAAAAGGAAAAACATTCACAAAACCCCAAGCTAAAAACCCCAGCCCTGTTGTGAAAGTTGTTTTCCTGTTGCTTAAGGAAATCACAGAGTTAAAAGCAAACTCAGGTTCGCTGAGCTCCCTAACCAGCTCCACTTCTCAGCAGTTCTATCCCAAGCTGACACATCCCCACATGTCCCTGCCCTGCCTTGGCTGCAGGGGCTGGCAACGAGGCCAAGTAGGCCAGAAGCTCCAGTTCAAGTGATGCACAAACCTATTCTATCTTTCATTATTTGAATGAAGTTAAAAAACCAAAACAGGGACAACTCTAATACCTTGCATTTTTTTAAATCTGTGCTGTTTGTTGGTGAGGAGCACCCCATGCTGATGCAGGGAAATGAAGTGTCAGCACACAGGGAAATCCCACAGCAAGGGGCAAGGAAGGAGAAGCTGCTCGTAGGCACTGAGGTGGGTCTGTCATGGAACAAAAAGCATGAGGGTGGAAGAGACGTGGCTCTCGAATCCAAAGTGACACTTGACAGTGCTGGATGCTTACTTAGTCACAAAGCTCTACTCCTGCAGGAGCTTCTCATCAACACCTTTGGGACTTTCAATGTCCTTCACACAGGCCATGTGGGCTCATGAAGCAAGAGACCTGCAGAGGACACGAGGGATTGTGAGGAAGGAATGACCCAGGATGTGTTTGGGCCCATGGTACAACCATCACATTCACCAGGTTGTGTGGGCATCTGCTCCCACATGGACACCAGCAGGAACTTGGCTTCCAGGTGGGAAGTGCAGAATGGGCACCTTTATACAGCCAGTGACTCCACTCCAGGCTGTCCCCTGGGAAAGGGACATAGTCAAGAATCCCCTGAGCTGGACTCCAGTTAACATTCAGAGTCAGGCTGGAGGGGCCTTGGACCAACCTGGTGAAGTGAAAGGTCTCCCTACCCATGGCAGAGGGTTGGATTAGGTGACCTTTAGAGATGCTTTCCACTATCCAAACCATTCCAGAACTCTCCCACACAATGAAGAACACACACAGCTGCTCATCTTGCACCAGGTTCTATGTATTATCAGACCGGCTGACAGGTAGTAGCATGTCTTCTGTAGCAGAAAGCACAACATTGATCAGTAATTATTCAAAACAAAAATTAAAACCAAAACCCCACACACACATACTGAATTCATAGATCTGTCAGCAGGTGAGTCCCCAGATGGCAATTCCTGGAGGGAATCTTCCCACTGCCCAGCTCAGGGTGTGTGCCAGTATAGTCTGTGATCACCTGGCCTCTGAGAAAGGTTTTTTTTTAAAAAAATAAACACCATATCCTGCTGGCATGTGAGCCAACAGCAAAAACATCAGAACTCATCCAAAACACAGAAAAGTTTGCTCCTCACATGAAAAATACCCAGGCAAATTGCCTTTCCATCCTATAACACACAATTCCATCGGGCTGTTGAGAGACTAACATTGCTGTAGGTTCTTTTGGTTTTATAAGGAGAGTTTGTAACCTAACTTCTTATATTTTAAGTTCCCAAAACTCCTACACTTACTTTTATGGCCTAAATAAACAGGCCTGCTAATAGGTCATGGGTTTTGTTTTCCTGAAGGACTAAGCTGAGGCAGGGGTGAAGCAGGATGTGACATGGGCCAACTCTGCCTGCAATCCCTTCAGGCAATGCAGAGACAAATCCAGCCATTTCCACTTGCATGGCTTCCATGATCAGACATTCCAAGACATCCGCTCTGCATCCAGAGGCCTGTTTAGATGGGATGCAACAAGATTAAAAATGAGCTGATGAGAAGCCAGCACTGGTTTTGTACCAGGAGTGTGAGGGAGAAGAGGAACACTGCTCTCCTGCATTGAACATTTTGGGGAAACATCTTGGTTCTGATAGGCATCCCTTTGGAAAACAAACCCAAATCCCCAGATGCTCAGCAAAAAGGGTGGTAAAAGCCTACAGACCTACAAGGAGGAACAATGAGGGAGCAGCCCAGGTACAGCCATCTTGAAAGGCACTGACATTTGTACACCTCTATATATTAATCTTTATAAATACAGTGTTCTACATGAGGAACTGTGAACGACATAATTCCAGGCTGGTCTATTCTAACAAAAGTTTGCCAGGGCTTTTGCTTGGGTCTGGAACACTTGTTCTTCTTCCTCCTTGGTGTCCTACCCTGTCACTGGCGGCCTGGGCAGGTGTCTAGTCCAATCCCACACATGGCCCTTGGAAGTGGTGGGAAGGAAACCACATGAAGAGCTGCTCTACAACTTTCAAGGGTGAAAAGCTAAAGTGTGAGGCAGGTTCAGCTGTCAAGTCCCGGGGAGGTGGGCAGTCATAGCTCATCCCTGGATGATGGCGTGTCAAGGGAGGACTGGGTGGGCAAGGCATCTTTGTTCTGGGCATCACTGTGGATCTTGCCCTGTTGCCGAGACTTCCAGGAGTGTGCTCTGTCCCAGTCCGTTGACACAGTCTCATTGTCCCAGATGGTGGAGGTCTCTGTATCGCTGAGGTAGCCCGGCTGCCCAGTGTAGTGCGTGGGGTAAACAAGGAGGGGTTCTGCTGAAAAGGCCTTTAAGTCTCTGGACCTGTAGTACTCCATGTATTTTGTGCTACAGAGGAGAGAAACACCATCAGCAACAGAGGAACCTTCACAGGTACCAAGCTTGTCCCTGGGAGACATGGCCAGTCCAGGGAGCAGAGTGGTCTGGCAGTGGGGGTGCAGCCAGAACCATGTCCTTACAACCACACGCACCTGGTACAACCAAAGCCTGTTCCCAGAGACAAACAAGTGCCTCAGATAACCAGCCCACAAGCCATGCCCCAACCAGGCACAATTCCCCTCTGTCACCTCCTTTGACCTGTGCCAGGAGGGCAAAACCAAGCACCACAATGAATCCCCACCAACCAGGCTACCAACAAGATCTGGTTTGAGATCAGTCAGCAAGACCCAGCTCATGTTTCCCCGAGCCACAGAGGGACTCACACAGGGTGCTTGTTGTACATGATGGGCAGGAATTCATCCACGGGCAGCATCTTGCTGAAGGGCTCAGCTTTGATGAGCTTCTGAGCCCCATGAAAGGAGATGGTGTAGCCCAGGGTCCAGTAGGAGTAATCAGCTTCCACCAGGTTCCGGACATTGGGAATGGCTCTCTCGGGCTCCTGTACCTGCATCCTTTTCCGGCCAATGTAGCTTCAGGGTTGAAGAGATCAAGGAGATTGGAATCAAAGTTAATCTGTAGCAATTAGGACAAGACTATTCATGTCAGCCAAGCCAGGGCAAAGGGTCAGTCCCAGAAGCAATCGCTGACCCAGCTCACAGATTTCTATCCTGTACCACTACCAGACATCCAAGTCTTAATGCAGTGGGTGGGACAGCTGTGACAGGCTTCCGAAGGGAGCTAAGATGATACAGTCTGAGGCTCAGGACTGAGCTGTGCTGGTTCCTCTATCAGTATCTCCAACACAGTTGAGGTCAAACAACATTGTCCACCATGGGCAGGGATGGTGCCCACGGGGACTCCTGGCAACAGCCACCCCAGAGGGCAGATCTGTCATGATGGAAGAGCCACCAAGAAGACTGTGCCATCATCCCCTGCACTGCATCAACCTGCACCTCTGCTACACCCCAGCAGTGCTGGCAAGCTCCTCACATGCCCAGGACCTCCCAGAGAAGCAGGAACTTACATTAGCTCCCAGTCTAACTGGGCTTGCTTGATGTCATCCATCAGCTTCATGAGCTTCCTCTTGAACTGGTGCTCGAAGCGCACATCATCCTCAATGACGAGTGTCTTCTCCAGACCCCTGCTCACCACCTGAAACACAAGGACTCCAATGTGAGCACAGTGGCCCCCTTGGGTGTCCTGCTGTCACTGGGGTCACCCTGACTTGACACTGTCTTCCAGACCATGCAGGTGGGGAGGCTAGAGAACAACTCTGTGACATATACATGTTATGCCAAGCCACTGAAATTTGTTCCTGCTCAGATGCAGAATAAGGGGAAAAAACCCAGGAGTGTTTATTTACCCTCATTTGCTTTTCAACATCTTCTTGCTTTTCTTCTAAGCAAGCTTGCCCCAAGCAGGATATTGGAGTGCAAAAACAGTCATGAAAATGTTCTGATAAAAATCACTTCGAGGGGAGGGGCAAATGAATCACAGAATCCCTGAATGGTTTGAATTGGAAGGGACATTAAAGCCCATCCAGTGCCACCCCCTGCCATGGGCAGGGACACCTTTCACTAACTCAGATTGCTCCAAGCACCATCCAGCCTGGTCTTGGACACTTCCAGGGATCCAGGGGCAGCCACAGCTTCTCTGGGCAACTTGTGCCAGGGCCTCAGCACCCTCATAGGGAAGAATTTCTTCCCAATATCCCAGCTAACCCTGCCCACAATGGCAGTGGAAAGCCATTCTGCCTTGTCCTGTCCCTCCATCCTCTGACCCAAGTACCTCTCCAGCATTTTTGGAGCCCCTTTAGGTACTGGAAAGGGAAAGGGGAGATATGAAAGGCGAACTGCATTCAAGAAAACCCCTACAATCCAAGGTAATCAGTTCTATCCTACACTTCCAGAAACCTGGGCTGGATCCAATGATCTACACCAGGACTGGATCCAATGCTCTGCACCACAACTGGCTGTGCACTAGGACACAGCACCTTCCTGCAGGATCCCTGAGGCACCCCAAAATTCTCACCTCCTTCCAGATGTAGTAATGACTCAGGAAGCAGCCGATCTCTCCTCTGGTTAGAGGCCTGGAGGAATATGGGTCCCGGTATCCTGGCAGCATTTCAATGTTGAGAGCTTTGAGCTGACTTGTGTTCAGTGCTCTAGGAAACAGAGAGTATTTATCACATTGCAAAAAAATAAGTCAATTCAAACCAGACACAGGCACAGCATGGGGAATGCTGCTGATGTTCAGGGAAAAGCTACATCTTGAGAAATTCCTACATTTGTTTTGTTCAAAAACACAGAGGAAAATTAACTTCTTGATTTACATCTCTAAATCAAGCTGATAAATTGTATCCTTAACTCTACCAAAGACTTCTCATGGGGCCATCAATTATCTTTAACTTTGCCAAAAACTTCCCGTGGAACCATTCACTTGCCAGGTGCTTGGCTTTGACTAATTTTCTGAGGCTTTGATAGGATCCCAAGTCTCCAAGATCATAAGATGGTACGTGGGCGCCTGTCTCCTTGAGGCCTTTTTGCAACTCAGACTCAAAATTTCTGCCTTGATTTCTCATTATAAAAAGGTCTTAACATACCTTAGAACCACAGAATCATTAAGATTGGAAAAGTCCTCAAATCCAAGCATTAACCCAGCAATTTTCCCAGGGGTGGGGCCTCCACCCTGGGCAGACTTTACCAATGCCTGACCATTCTTTGCATGAAGAAATTTTTCCCAGTTGTCTAGCCTGAATATTCCCTGGCACATCTTGAGGCTTTTTCCTCTTGTCCTCTCCCTTGTTCCCTGGGAGCAGAGCCCAATGCCTCCCTGGATGCACCCTGCTGTCAGGGACTTGTGCAGAACCAGAAGGTCACTTCTGAACCTCCTTTTCTCCAGGCTGAGCCCCCCAAGCTGCGCCTCAACAGACTTATGCTCCAGGCCTTAGAGTAAGCTTGGAAAGGGCTGTGTCAGGGTTCACACTGTAGTACCACAGCTCTGTAGCACTAGGATACACAATATTCCCAGGACTTAACTGTTCCATTAAAAAAACTGAGATTTTTAACATAATTTTTACCCTAGTCTGCACCTCAGTGCCCTGGTTCTCTCACAGAGATTGACTAATTGCAAAGGAAGAAAGCAACAGAGCAGAATTGCCCCAAACAGATGGAAAGGGAGATCCAACTGGTGTTCAGCTCCTCCACAGCGAACCCTGCCCTGCTGGAAGTAGGTCAGGGCATCCAAGGAGCTGCTATGAGGCAGTAAAGCACATCCCACTCTGAAAACATCCTCTATCCCAACCAAAACTCACTTTCCATCCACAGCCTCCACTACCTTCACTGCAATCTCCTGCTCATAGAGCGTCCGCAGCATCCGATCCCGTCGGTCCTTGCGACGCTTCAGGTTGATCATAAAAATCTGGGTGGAAGAGATAGACATCAGGACACCAGACTCTCAGCTGGGAGAGAGGGAGAAGGGAAGTCCTGATCCACCCATCTCCAGCAACCCCGTTGGAAAAGCAGGTCTTGTGAAAATACCACACGTGTGTTTGCTCCAGGTTGTCTCAAATTTTCAAAAAGCTAAAGTTGGTTTTGAGTTGAAAGTGTAGAGGTTTTTTCTCTAACAACTACTTTTTATGGATGTTCATGGAGAAAACTTGCTCTTTGAGGATGAAGAAAAGTGAGGGACACCAGTTAGAGCCAAGTCTATAATTTCCAAAGATACAGGATACTTAGGTTTATATCAAACAGTAACTTGACCATCTGCAGCATCAATCCTAGAGGAACACTGACCCACAATACTGCCACTGCCTGGATTTAGGATTATCAGTGGGGCCAGCATACAAGGCCATGGTAAAGAAATTTTTGTGATTACTTCAGGCACTGAGAATCCACTGTGATCTCTGCCAGAGCAGAGAGCCAAGGCTGAGAACAGAGATGTCTGGGCAGGGCTCTATCCAAAGCCTTGAGGAGACTGGTGGAGGGCTGAGGATTGAAGCCCTCATTGCAGGTAACCCTCAGAGGCTCAGGGATATTTTTCAGTTCCAGGCAGGCTGGTACAAGCACAGCCTTGTAGCCATGGAGCAAATCCTCATCCCAATAATAAGAAGAATGAACTTCAGCTTAGTACAAATGAAAGAATAATAAACTGGGTAAATAGAGCACAGCCACAGAGAACAACATAGGAAAAACCTGGACCAGCTGTGCCTTAAACACTGATGCTCAAAGACACACCACCGCTGGATTTGCTGGCTGTGGGAATAACACAGACACCAGGCAATCAAAGCCTGGCACATCCCTCTCTAGCCTCCTCCCCAGGCACTGTTTGCATCCTTGGGGAGTACATCCCAAGGTGGGCCAGAACTCAGTTGTGAGCCTGGATCCCCCATCTGCTCTCCAGTGTCCCTCTTAAGTGAGAGAAACCCTTCCCTCCTTCCACTGGAGATCTGGAGCGCTTTACCAAAGACCCAATTTCTGTCACAGCTGCTCTGCAGAGTCAGATGCAGAGCAAACAGCACAAGACTGGGGGAGTTAACCTGCTTTTCAGCCTCTCTTCCTGGCTGGATTAAAACAGAGTCATGGCATGGTTTAAGTTGGACAGGATGTTAAGGATCAGGTGAGAAGACAAGACAATAAACAGCAGAACAGGCTCCTTACTTCATCAAACCCCATCTTGTCAGGGTGCTTCGGAGGGACAGATATGTACTGAGAGGGCTCCACGGGAGGGCGATCAACTGAAAGAGAGCAGAGACCCCAAACATCACCCTCATGCACACCCTGCAGTGGACATAATGTGTCTGAAGGTGTCTCCCTCACAGGCTCCCCGGGAGGCAGGATGAGGAGCCACTGCAGGATGAGAAAATCAGGAAGCAGGAGAAAAGCAGGAACATCATATGGCAAAGCCAGAGCCAGCAGCCATGTGTCAAACGTCAGGAAGAAAACATGGACATGCAGCACCATTTCCACATGAAAGATGGATTTGATCTGGGGAAGTTGAGGGACTGGGTCAACCTGACCATGAAGCAATTATATCCCTAGGTAGAGAAGTGGTGGAGAATTTCAGGAAACTGCATATCAAAATAACATTAGAGCAGAAAGGTCGGGATGCAGACTTCCAAGAGAATGAGAGCTGGGCTGCTGGCAGGAGAGCTCTGTAGGCATTAACTTGGGGATCCATCATGGCAAGGGCACAGCAACTCACTCATGGCCTCGATCAGAGTGTGCACAAAATTCTCAGCTTCCTCCTGCAGCGATTGCTGTGGCTTCAGGGGCATGGGAAGGAACCCATAGTGATCACGGTTGCAGATGAACATCTGTACTCCTGAGGATCACAGAAAAGCAGAAACTATAATCAGGCCTGCTACTAGGACATTTCACTGCTCTGTGGCTACATAGCCACGAATATACTTCAGTCAGAACCTCAGTCCCAAAAAGTTCTGCTTCATAAGCAATCGATTCAAAATCATTCCAGTTTCACTTTCTGTTTTGCCTGGCCGTCAGCAAGTGGCCTCTCTCATAAAACCAATCCCCTACTGTCTGCCTAACTAACCCTTCAGGGGCTGACAGGACCGGGAAGAATGGCTGCCCACTAAAATAGAGTGGGTTTAGATTGGATATTGGAAAGAAATTGTTCCTCTTGAAGGTGGTGAGATCCTGGCACAAGTTGCCCAGAGAAGCTGTGGCTGCCCCTAGATCCCTGGAAGTGTCCAAGGCCAGGTTGAAGGGGGCTTGGAGCAACCTGGGATAGTGGAAGGTGTCCCTGAAACGAGCTGATCTTTAAGGTCCCTTCCAACCCAATATATTCTATTCTTTATCACTGCTTCCTTTTTCCTTGGCTAGGAAATTAAGGTGATACATTTGCACTTGTGCTGGCAAAGGACTTCAAGGAATACACATGACAACAACCTTCAAAATGTCAAGTCACCACCAAATACAGTCCTTTTCTCTCCAGAACTAATTTTTAATGGGCCCTGAAGATTAAATGAAAATCCCAGAGCAAGATGCCAGTGAGGAGAACAGATGTGATAACGTTTAATATCCTCCTACTCAAAAGCTTTTGCAACTGCTTGTAGAAGGTGGGAAACAGAGAGAAGGTGCAAAGCCTGTCCTTGGAGCAGATGCATTTGCAAGGCACAAACTCACCCAGCAGGAACATCCGAGCATCAGCAGAACACTTTTCCCTCTGGGATGACAAGGATTTGCTTACCACTGGCTGTAACTCTGCCTTTCACATCAGGCAACACACTCAAAAGCCACATCCAGAGAAGCCAAGGGAAGTATTTGTTTTACACTGAGTTCTGGTAAGGTCCTTTATTAACTAACCCAAATCAATGCTGCTAGAACCCAAGCAACTGGCCAAAAACTGCCTTTGTCTTTTTTTATTTTGTCTTTTTTTTTTTTAAATGAAACAAACTTAACCAGCCTCTTCCCTCAAGGAAATAAATGAAAAGCAGACATTACCTGGTGTGCTGATGCTTTCATCTATTAGTGCCCCTAATCCATGGTATTTTTAGCAGAGCAGAACTGTTGGCATTAATAACTCTAGTGTTTCTCTCATTTTAAGTTCTACAAGTAAAATGCTTGCTATGCTACTTGCCAAAACACATTCAGCTGTTAGCTGCAATTTAGGTAAATGGCAGAATAAAAACCTACTACATGCTGAAATTAATGGATTTGGCACTGATCTAATCAACTAATCTGGTTTTCTGATCTCTGTTCTTATTTTCCGCTGCCTTAAACATACTTAATCTGCACAGATTCACACCAGTGTTCCTGTTTTGTTTGGGATAAAAGGTATTTGAAAATGGTAAAGCTCCGATAAAGTGGGGAGGGAGATTAATTCTCCAGCTGTTTTTATAATAAAGTTAAATGATTTCTACAAGGGATAGAAAAACTACAGGTATTTGCATTATTATTCTTAATGTGTCCAGGATTTACACACATGTCCAAAAACCACAGCTATAGTTAAGGAACCAAAATTGTACCTACTTCCCTGTGACCAGACCTTCCTGCTGGCTGGAAGAGGCTTCAGAGTCCCAGGCTGAAAGGTAGCTGAGGTGATCATGGAATCATGGAATGGTTTGGGTTGGAAAGGACCTTAAAGCTCATCTCCTTCCACCCCAGCCATGGCCAAGGACACCTTCCATTAGACCAGGATGCTCCAAGTCCTGTCTAATCTGGCCTTGGACACTTCCAGGCATTGGGCAGACACAGATTCTCTGGGCAACCTGTATCAGAGTCTTTCCACCCTCACAGGGAACGATTCCTTCCCAATATTCCCAATATTCCCTATTTAACCCTGCCTCCTGGCAGTGGGAAGCTGTGCCCCTCATCCTGTCTATCCATTGTCCCAGGTCCCTCTCCAGCTCTCTTGGAGGCCCCTTTAGGCTCTGGAAGGGACTCTAAGGTGTCACCTTTTCTCCAGGTTGACTTGGCTGTCTAAAAGCTCTCCTGTGAGTGCAAGGGGCTCTGCAGAGGCCAGTGCTGGCAATAAAACACTCTGAGTTTTGTTCAGATTCAAGACTCCCACAGAGGTCCTCTCTCAGAGGTGGGACCACCTCTGGAGCATCACAGAACAGCTGCTTCCAGCAGCAGATTCCCTGTTGGAAATCGATGGTTTGACCTGAGGTGTTAAGCACAGCACTCAGCCTGGACAAAAGCCAGTATGATTTCTGACTTCAGGGAAAGTAAGAGAAATTACTCCATAACAAAATTTACCTCGAAGCTCACACATTTTTCACATTTCTGAATTTGGATGTCATCATTTATGCTGGGTGACAAAACTCAGCCCAGGACACAAGTCAACAATCTGAGCAGATCAACAGGACAGACAGCTGGAGCAAAGCCTTTCATGTCATGGGTCAGTCCTGGGAAAGGCTAGTGTTCTAGGACAGAAGGAAAAAATGATGGGTAGGAATCCCTGAAAAATTTCTTAAGCAGCTGGAGCTAATGCACTGCAGCTACCACATGTGTTGGAGGCTGCACTCCAACACATGGAGACACCACTGGAGAGGTGTCAGAGGGAAGAAGTGGAGGAGTAGATCTTAAGCAGCCTGCTTCGCTCTCCAGACTTAAACCTCAACTCTCCTCAAGAGAGAAGCATGTGGCACTTGGGGATATGGCTCGAGTGATGGATTTGGCAGTGCTGGGGAAACACTGGATGCCCTTGGTGGGTTTTGACTCTGTGATTCTGCACTGATGTCCTGACTCTGAAAGGCAGGACCCTGAAGCTGCTCTGCAATTCACTTCTCACCTCTGCCTCCCAAGGGTTCCAATTTCAGCTTTTGCTGCCTCTCCTCCAGCATTCATCTTATCTGAAACTCCTTATCCTCTCACAGCTGATTTTGAGAACGCCCTGCTCAGTCTGCCAAGCCAACAACATCATTTTTGGTGCTGTCAAGACCTGCAAACCAGACCCATCACTAAAAGGGAAACTACAGGCAGCTGGTGGCTGCTGTGCTGATCTGGGAACAGTGGGAAGGGAGGCTCAACCTGAACAACAACAACAACAACCCTCCTTCCCTTGGATTTCTCCCTGCCTGCCTGTTCCCAAGAGCAGCCCTTCCTGTCCTCCTTAACTTTACATCTTCTGCAGAGGACAGGGAGCATCAACTGCACATTATTCAGAGGATCCATGAACAACTTTTCCTTGATAATTCACCCCAGCAAGTCACCAACCCACAATCTCTGAACAGAAGGCACTTATGGGTGCTGCTGAGGTTTCACCAATCCCTTTTTCCTTACAATGCCCCAAACTTTTTCCTTTTCAACATAGCAGGAACAACACAGATGGCCAGTACAGTCCTGGGAGAGCCCCCTTCAGCTGTGACACAGGTCTGCCAGCCTGGACTCTCCTGGAGACAGAACATTCACAGGAGCCACTCTCCAGAAATAAATGGGACTAAACGTATGCCTGCAGCATAAGGCTGCAGCATAAGGCACTTAAGAGACAGTGATGTCTCAGTGACACCTGGAGACCTCTTAAAATATCAACAGCCTGAGATTTCCTCTCCCTGGAAGTACCCACGGCCAGCCTGGACAGGGCTTGGAGCAACCGGGTCTGCTGGAAAGTATCTGTGCTCATGCCAGGGTGTGGAATGAGATGAGCTTTAAGGTCCTTCCTAACCTGAACTGTTCTAGGATTCTATGGTTTAAGAAGAATCTCTTGTCCTCACCCCTTTGCTCAAGGATCTTTTGGAAGTGGTAACTTTAGATACTTCACCCCCAGACCACCTTCCACCTCCCAGAACTCACCTGTGTTCACCTGGTGTGTCACAAACCAAGGGCGGAGTCACATATATGGAATGGTTTGGGTTGCCCAATCCCAATGCCCAATTGCCCAATGCCCAAAACCAGCCCCCACATCCTTTGAAATTAGCAGCAATCCAAGACTGCCTTTCCAGTCACTTGCTGCTGGTTATTCCTGATAAGATCCCAGAGAAGAAAGGGAACAGAGTCTGAACTCCACATGGAAGTCCACCCAGGACTTTTGGGCTGTAAACCTGCAGTAGTGGTCTGTGTATCTGTAGGAGTGACCCCTCCTCAGCAGAGGCCCTGGACACACCTGCTTGGCGACTGGAGAAGGCAAAGACCATTATATCATCAAAACTCCAGGTGTAGTCCTGGTGTGGGGGGTAGAACATCAGCTTGGCTGAGGCCTCCTTCCTCAGGTCAATGAGGAACGTGGAATGGATCATAGGTACAGCAAAACAGCCCATCTTCTTCCATTCCCGAATCAAGGGATACTCCAACGTCCTCTTGTAATAGCCCTGAAAGCACAAAGAGGAGGCTGTTGTTAATAAGAGATTCCTGTTTCAAAGCTGTTCCTTACCAAAAGCTTACATCCTGAGCTCTCCAGCAGAGGTTCACCAGGGCTCGACTCAGCTTTTTCTGTGTCTCCCATCTGGAAATGGCTCAGTCAAATATTTAGAAACAGTCTTCATCCCAAAAGTAAAGACTGACCTTCTCCCTACTTTTTAGGAGCTCTTGGAGAGCCCAACCCTCTCCGCTGCAAAATTCCCCTGCAATGGAGCTTCAAACCTTAGATTATTTTCTCCTGGTTCTTCAAAACTCTTTTTGCACTTAGACTCTCAAGACTGATCCTGAAAGCTGCTGAGCATCCATGACAGCCTCCACATTCAACAGGCACAAAGTCCATTTAGTATCACAGAGAGTAGGATCTGCAAATTAATTCTACCCATGACTTTAAAAAAAATCATCTATCATCACTGCAGTGAAGGCAACATCTCAGTCTCCATCAGCTGTGTAAGAATCTCTGCTTCCTCCATCCTGGGGCAAGCAAGTTTGATATTCATTGCTGACTCTGCATAGGGAGGCACTTCAGTCAGCTACTGGGTAATTCTCGGTACATAGGAGCTCTGCCAGCTTTTAAGAACTCTGGGTGAAACACCCACAGTGTGGAAATAAATACACCGAATTTCTCCAGGAAGAAAACCCGAGAGCATCAAATTGACATCTGGATGGTTGAATCCAGAGCAAATTCTAGGTTTTACAGAAACAATGAGTCACTAAAAGAAGTTAAAGGTCCATTTATATTCTATTTTCCATGAGCATTCAGGCACTGGCTAAGCAAACACCAGCAGAAGTGCTCTGCCCTGGGCTATGTGGGGCCACGGTGTGATGCACGTGCCTGGTTATGGATTTGCTTACTCTCTCTGCCTTTCAGATACACTGTGACCATACTGTGAAGATGGGATATCCCAAACACAGCCATCCTAACTGCCACAGGAAGAAGTAGGCGGGAAGAGACATGATTGGCATTCCTAGCAAAGGAAGAATTAACACACCCACCCTTGAACAGACACCCGAGAATGCCCACAAGTGAATATGCTGAACACTCATCTTTCCTCCTCCAGTAGCTCACTCCTGGTATTTGGGGCTGTCTCCTGCTCATAAATGATGTGTAGGCAAGGAGGGCTCCAACTCCCCTGTGCTGCTGCTGCGCTGCGTCTCCCAGGGTTTCCTCCATGACAGATAAATATCAGCCTGTCTGGAGCTAGGCTTGGCTCACCATGGCTCCATGCTGGGGGAGGGGAGGCTGTGTTTCAGGATGTGCTCCAGCTGTTATTCCCTCCCAAGTCCCCTGGGAGGGTAAGGCTGGACACATGAAACCCTGGGACCACATGCAGAAACAAGAGAAAAGGAAAAATAAAGGGAGAACTTTCCTGTTCACTCCAGCAGGATTTTTCTTTTCCAACCAAATTTTGCATGATGCCTTTGCTGGTTTTCCTTTCCCCTTCTCTCAGATAGTGCTGGTAATGGTGAAAACTTCCTACTGCAGACATAGGGCTGGGGCTTGTGCACATGGGCAGAAATCCACTTCAGCTTGTGAAGCAGGATTGATGTACCCCAGTGAAAAACCAGGCTGACTCAGGACTTAGGCTTAAAAACTTAAAGCACCAATGCTACCTTTGCTATGAAGTTTATACCTTTATAAACTTTATATCAAACAAAGTAAACAAACCCAAGTGAAACAAGTAAACACACCTCATCACACCCCTTTCTTATCTCTATATTTACTTCCCAAGGATTTGGAAAGTTCAGGATCTTTTCCTGCTATTTTTTGTCCAATTGCTTAGTCTGAACTGTGGAACTCCTTGCCAGAAGATGGTGTAGATGCCAAAAAATATATTCAGACAGGGATTTCTGTAGAATAAAAAAAATCCCTGAGAGCTTTAAAGACAAATATATTCCTCAAAAACCTGAAGGAGATTGCCAGAGGAAAGAAAAGTATTCTGGGGAAGTAACACTCACTTTTTTGCCCTATCCTTATACTATTCCCTAGACATCTGTAGATGAACCTGTGCTCTGACCCAATGTAGTTGTTATGTGGATCAGAAGTAACATGAAAAGGTAACATTGAAAAGGTAACATGAAACTCTAATTTTTAGGCTCAGCACCAGTACCTGTTACATGCATACTTCAGCACACACACTCCCTACAAGGCAAAGGATGTTGCCCCACTTCAAAAATCTTGTTCATAGATAAGTAAAATAACTTAGACACAGTGGAGATGTGTGGAAAGAAAAGCAAATTCCTCTTGGATTAGCATCCAAAAACTATACAAAAAAAATGGCCTAAAATTATGCACAAAGGGTTTTAAGGCCATTAGAGAAACATGAAACCACCTTAAAAATTCTGATCTGTTTATCAGTATTTTTTGTGTGTTTAGTGGGATCATACCACATGTTAACACCACCTCAAAACTACAGCAGCAGATGGAAAAGCCCACAGAACAAGAAGGATGCCTGCTGCTCCAGAGACAGGGGCAGGAGCCCCTTGAGGACACCACTCACACAGCCTCCAAGCACCCTTCACTTGGTCACCTGCCTGGGGAGTGATGCCACACCAGAAGTTGGAGTAGAGGGAGCGGGACTCAAGCATTGGTGCCAACAGTGTCTTGTTTTCTGCAATCAGCAGGTTCAGGGTCTGGGGGTTGGTCAGCAAGTTATCTGCATCAATAAACTAGAGAAGGAAGAGGGAAAAGAAAAATTGTTAACAGATGACACAGTATCATTCCCCTGATGATTTCTTGGGAATGAGGCAGCCAGAGGCACATGAGCAGTCCTGGTGCGGCCATAGGCCTAGGGCAGTGCCTGTCTCCTGTGCTGCCACTGCTAGAGCACTTCTGGCCCCTCACAATGAGAAAAGACCTTGAGGGGCTGGAGCAGGTCCACAGAAGGGAATGGAGCTGGGAAAGGGTCTGGAGCACCAGGAGCAGCTGAGGGAGCTGGTGGGGCTTAAACTGGAGAAAAGGAGAGTCAAGGGGGACCTTCTGGCTCTGCACAACTCCCTGACAAGAGGGTGCAGTCAGGGGCGGTTGGGTTCTACACCATGGGGAGTTTAGATTGGATATTAGGAAAAATTCCTTCTAAAAGAATGACCAGGAATTGAAATAGGCTGCCCAAGGCAGGGGTGGAGTCACCATCCCTGGAAGTATTTGAAGAAAGTGTGCATCTGGCACTTGGGAATGTGGCTTAAACATGGTGAACATGGCAGGTCAACAACTGGACTCAGAGATCTCAGGCCTTTTCCAGCCCTAAAAGCAGTGAGCTGGTGGGTTTGACTCCATAGGGCACAGGGCTGTCACAGGGAAACCTGGGGGCAGCTGCTCCCAGGCACAGCAATGAGATGGGCAGAGAACTTCCCTGATGCCACAAAACCTCATGTCAGCACAGGGACCAGGAAGCTGCCAGGTAAAATAATATCACTGAAAATTCAGGACAAATTCATTCTGTGAAGAGCAGCAAGAAAAACTCCTCAACTGCCCTCACACCTCACCCTGCTTGGAGGCTTTGGGAATATCTCCCTGACAGTGACCAAAGGTAGCATCTTCCCTCAGCTGCTCTGCACAACTATTTCCCTCACATTTCACCAGGTGGGGGTTCAATCTGGGGGACCCTTGCAGGTACCTCCCACCTCCAGGACTGTGTTCAATCCTGATGCCTGTGGAGCAAGCTCCAAGTTTTGCCAAGGACTCACCTCCCTCACTGCAAAGTCTCTGGCTCACCATACCAAGAAATGACCTGCAACATCTCATTTTGTCTTTAGATGGAGAGAAAACTTTTTGACAGCCCCCAGTATCCAAGTGAGCATGTGGAAAGCTTTTGCCTGAGGTCAGGTAATAAATCAAACTCTGTACTTACCAGGATGTAGTCTGACCACTTCTCCCGTGCAGTACGCAGAGCAGCCTGTCGAAGCTTCATCACATGAGTGAATCGGGAGCTTGGCCAATGTTTTGGCCCAATTTCTTCTGGATAAGACCTAGAAAAGAAAAAAGTTACTGTAATCCATATCTGGGCTTTATTACACCAGAAAGAGAAGAAAGAAGGAAGAAGGAAGAAGGAAGAAGGAAGAAAGGAAGAAGGAAGGAAAAAGGAAGGAAGAAAGAAGGAAGAAAGAAGGAAGAAAGAAGGAAGAAAGAAGGAAGAAAGAAGGAAGGAAGAAGGAAGGAAGAAGGAAGGAAGAAGGAAGGAAGAAGGAAGAAGGAGAAAGAAGGAGAAAGAAGAAAGAAAAAAAGTTCTGCTGCTGCCTTATTATGAAAGCAAAACAGTAATAAAATTGCCTCAGGCAACCCAGGAGAAGGTTTGAGGGAGAAAAATTCCAAGTTCTGTGCTGGCACGAGCACAGAAGGCACCAGAGAACAAGCAGTGCCACAGTTTTCTGACAACTCCGCAATGTCGCACTATCCAATGCAGAAGCTGCTGTGGCAGCAGAGAGGGGACTTCTCTAAACTAAACTGCAGCTCACTGATCCCACCTGACCTCAGGTACAAACTCATCTGCCCTCTGCTAGGCTGCAAATCCAGCTCCCCTCAGCCCAGCAGAACCAGCAGAGCTGAGATGTGTAGATGAAGGCACCTGGCCTTTATCTTCTAATATCATTCTAATATTGCCCGGGCTCTGGGCAATATTAGAAACTGTTAACACATCCTGGGAACAGCTCCTAAATATCCCAACACCCAACCCCACAAACCACAGCATGACAGCAAAGTCACATGCATGGCTCTGCCTTCAGGATCAGCTCCAAAAACAATGGCTTTTTAACAAAGCTCGAAGAGAACTCAGGGGCATCTCCCAATGAGAAATAAAAATCCAGGACTCTAAAACAGTTCCAGTGTTAGTTAGGGAAGGAGCTAAGAATTTCAAAAGCTTTTTGCAGAATTTAAGGGAAATTTGGCAGGATGAAGAAAACTCAAGTCAAATGAAAGGATTAAAAATGTCTATAAAACCAGCATTCCTGGGGGTTTGTACCACAAACTCCCCATCACTGCAGTGAGGAACTTGCATATAAAAGCAAGCTAAAAGAAGGGGAAACTGATGTAATTTTCCTTGATGGAAGAAACTGAAAACAGAACAAACTCAGGAACAGCTGATTTTAAAAATAAAAAATTACAGTAATAAAACCCCAACACACCGTGTTTCAAAGCAATGGTCCTGCAAGTCAAGCAAAGGCATAATATGTGGAAATAAATCTAGTTCTCTGGCTCAGCGCTTACTGAATATTTGATGTCTTAGAGTTTTCACAGATTCTGTGGAGTGGGCTGTAATTCCTCTGCTTCCTTGCAAATAAAGAATGGTAATTTTAATTCCCTGTAGCTCTTGATGTACTTTGTTTACTATGCAAAGAGAGCAGCTACAGATGCTTGTCATGGATTACAGTACAAAATGTAATCAAAGGTGTGTTATTCTATCACCATCTGCTGGAACTGGAATGAGGGGAAGTGATGTAATCTTGTGTTGATAAGCCAGCTGATAAGAAATCAGCAAGACAATTTCCTTATCTCTCCCACTACCCATCTTCCCTCCAGGGAGGGGTTTTCTGCTAATGGGCCATTGAGTCCACTGATAAGCTTACATCATCCCATTGGAAAATGCTCCATCCAGGGGGAGGAGCCAAGCCCCTCTACCTGGATAAAAACCTGAGATTTGGGACACCAAGACACCTTTCTTCACTGGACTATCAGAGGAAGACCAGGCCCATCTATTACCACTGGACTGCTACCAACACCCTGACCAACAGGCTATCAGGCTATATTCTGACTTCATCAGTGGCTTTCTTTCTTTTCTTCCTATTTCCTAATAAATTGTATTTCTGACTTGGAGTCTCTCACTGGTTTTGCTCTCAAACCAGTAGAATGCTAAATAACTGAATGGAAAATACTTTCTTCCACAAAATTCTGCATGAGGTGCCTCATTGCAGTCAGAGACCTTTCTACACAGACCTTATATCACCTTTTTCCCTAAGAACACAATTTTAATGGGACAGACTCCAGAAAGCAAATAATCCACATTTTAGCACTTGGACATTTAGTACAACTCTTGGTCTGGAAACAGAAAACCTTGGGAATTTGGACTATGCAGCCAAGAGCCCTCCCAAGCTACTCACGGGGGTTCCTCCATGGGCCTCCACTCCACATCGTGGTAAAGGTGCTGCACGTTCTTCAGCCACTCCCTGAGGATTGCTGTGGTGTTGTCAATGTTGTGGTCAGTGGCTGCCCTGGCAAAACAATAGCAAAGGAAGCATGTTAGCACTAGGTTTCTGACTGCCAAAATCCCTGCTTTACCATGAAGCACTCTATCCAGTCCAGCCACCAAAAAAACACAAGACACACAGAGGTTTAACCCCAGCTGGCAACTGAGAACCACCACTGTGGAAAGGGGAAAGGAACAAAGCCTATGGGTTGACATAAGAACCATTAATTAACTGAAACAAATGAGTAAAATGTGCCATTAGTGGAGGGAAGGGACACAGTGATTGCTGAAGAATGTTTTTTTCCCCTCAGGGTTAAGCTGAACAGACTAGAACAGGAGGCACAGATTCACATCCCTGAGAGCAATCCCTTGGAAATGCTCCCATAGGGTATACACACTACTCTCTGCCTGGGATACTCAAGCCTTCAGGACACAGGACAAGTGAGCCAAGTCCCATCCCAGCTGCTCCTCCCCAACTGCCTTCCCTGGGACCAGGGCTTTGCACACCCTGCAGTGTGGGTGTTATCAGAACCCACCACAAACTCCTGTCACTGAAAGGGTTGCTCATTTTTCCTAGCTGGTATGGGCAGGAAAGCACAGTCCCATGGCAGTGCACAGCTCAGCAAGTTCCACTGGGAATTTATAATCCCTTCATATTCCTCTGAGAGCATAAATAGTCCCACAAGGTCTGATGCAGACAGTAGAGAGTATGAAATATGTCACTGAGGGGAGGTTGCTGGAAGCTCCCCTCAACTGCTATACATTTCTTGTTTCATCCTCCAGCGCGAGACCCAAAGGCACTTAAAAGAAGATCCTCCACCTTACTTAAAGCCAGAGCTCCCTGTAGCCAGAGGAGGACATGCAGAGCATGTCATGGAGACATGGGGAGCTACATCCCAAACTGTACAGCTACTCCAAATCTATTTCAGGAAAATACCTCCACTCCAAGTCACCGTATGACTCTACAGACGAAAACCAGAACACGAACCCTATTTTCAGTTTGTGCAACAGGAACGTACCATTCCCACGGGGTCTAGCTTGCTTTAAAGTAAAAAAGAATCAAGAACTTGGATTTTCAATTTATTTATGATCAGAACACTACAATCACTTAAGGCCAGGAGGCTTATTTGTTGAATATTTATTCATGTCTGCTGAAACAATTAACAGTGAAAGTGTTAGAGGCTGGTTCCTGTGTCATGAACTGCTCTCCTGTGATAGAGCAAGGCTAGGCTTTAGTCATGGCTTCAGGGTTTGCCTTTGACCAAGACTCTGGCTCATGCTGCACTGTAGATCTAGCTTGCAATGATGTTCAAACTGGACTAAAACAGGCGCAGTGCTGACTTGGTCCAACTTGCTCCATGTATTTTATGGATGAAGCTCATCCCCTGGAGCTCATTTTTACACACTTCCTTAGGCTCTCACAGCCACCAAGGCATTTCACAGGTTTCACTCTGCTTTCCTCCCATGTTCTAGCTGCACAGTCAGCGAACAGCTCCAGAATACCTAAAATACCAGAGAACTGGGGAAACGGCTTCCTGTTCATGGTCATCACTAGAGCTGCAGTGGCACCAAGAAGGTGGCACTGGGGCCACACTGCAATTGTGCATCACACAAACAAGGCTGAGAAGACTGTGGTCACCCTGGGAAATGTTGCAGCTCATCCCGTAACATCCTCTTTTCCAGGTCCAGACCAGCCTTAAGGACCATGGAGACCTTTTAAAGCAAGCACACAGCTCTCACAGAGTCAGGTCCATGTACCTCTTTCCCTCAGCAAGCCTCATCCCAGTCTTCTAAACTCAAATAGCATATCACTGGGGACATATGAAGGGATTTGTTGCAGTCTGCGCAGGGAAAGGGGAAGCTTCAGCTGCATACAAGTCAAACTAATCTCAGTTTTATGTTGGCAGCTCCCATCCCAGCCAGGAGATTCTTCTCCATCCAACTCTGTACACACACAAGCCCAAAACATTTTAGATGGGGAGCTGTTTGCTGTGCAATAGAAACCCAGAGCTCTCAAATGAAATGCAAATTTCTGTGACAACATGAAGATTTAGAGTCATTCAACCTCAGAGAAAAGGATTACCATGATGGAAAGCTGTTTCCTTAGTTGCTCAAAGTTGTTTCACAAAGTCCAAATCTCTGACTAGCTGAAGAAACCTTGAAGTTGAATGGCAGCAATTGGCAGAGTTAGAGGAAGACCTTTGCCTCCCTAAGCACAACAAGAGAGCTGAAGGATGCTCTTCCCATCACACCTGGAACACTACATCCTGCTTCTGGTAAGGCAGCAGGCCCTTGACAAAATTCACCCTGATGACACCATCAGCCAACAGCCTCCAGCCAGAAGCAAGACATGAGAATGGCAGCTAAAGGAATCTCTAGTTTGACCCACAAGGAATCTGTGGGAAGAAAATGGCATTTTTCTAACCCAAACCATTCTATGATTCTATGACTTTTCTGCCTAGGCTGTCATGGTGATATACAGAAGGTAAATTCACATCCCAGTAGACCTCTTGAAGACATAGACTCCAGGACTATCCACCCAGCAGCATTTCTAAGCCCAAAAGTCCTCAAATTCAATAAAGTCTGTTCCACCCTGGATGAAATATGCCTTATGACTAGCAGTTTGGCAAATCTTTGTTCTTCCAGCTTTGAGTTAACAAAAGCCAACAAAAAAGACCCAAACCAAAACAACCCCCCAAGAAACCCAAACAAGCCATTACAAAAAAAATTATTACCATTAGTTACAGAATAATCAATTTAAGATCGAACAGCATCAGCACTGACTCCTTTTGTAGTATCTGAGTCCAGTCCACCTTGCCCCTCAGAAAAAAAAAAGCAGCTCTGGTATTCGCAAATAGCACCGTGTGAACAAATATGCACATACTCCATATACTCTATTTTTCTGGGTTTTTTCCCTCTCTGTTTTTTTTTCCCCTGAAATAACAACCCCTGCACAAGGAAAACAAACTAATTAAAATGTGGGCAGGATTTCTCACTGGGAGCAAGAGCTCCTCAAGCCCTGAGAGGAACATCAGGACACTCCACATTATAAATACTTCCTCTGCAGCATTTCAAGAAGCGAAGTACACAGCTAAGACTTCAGTTTGGTCATAAGAACACACCACACTCCACCCACTTGACTGGAAAAGTGTTTTTACTCTCCATCCTCTTATCCTTACTAGTCCATGATCTGCACTTGACAGGACGAAGAAAGTGGATCACTGTAACCTAGCTCCACTTAGCACACCAGAAGCATGGTGTGTCCACGTGGCCCTTAGATTAAGGCAGTTCCTGGATTTTTGGGTGTATTTTCTGAAAGCAAGTTGGTGAGCACAGCACCATTACCTGCATGGGAGTCTATCACCAATATCACTGACTTAGCATCAGGTTCAAATCCAGTTTTTTGAGTGGATCAGCAACACTATTTTCAAGGGCTGATAAAAACCATCTAGGATTTAATTAAAGAAATCAGGTTGTAAATCTTGTATTTTAATTAATACAATATTTACAACCCAAAGCCTGTGCAA
Organism: Anthoscopus minutus; assembly: GCA_013399455.1. Taxonomy (NCBI): domain Eukaryota; kingdom Metazoa; phylum Chordata; class Aves; order Passeriformes; family Paridae; genus Anthoscopus; species Anthoscopus minutus. The sequence continues at coordinate 12,805 of VWYI01037286.1, read as the reverse complement.
CATAACCAGGAATAAATGGAGGAAAGAAATTCCTCCCACTCTGCTTGGGGTTAGGTGTCCTTTCTTTTACTCCTTCTCAGCTATTGGAATTTTTCCCCATTAGCTGAGGGGAAATGTGATGGCTGGTACTTCTTGGGCACTTAAAGGATTTGGTTGAGCCCAGGGGGAAGGGGGAAGCAGGAAAAAGGAGGCCAGGGTCAGTTGGAAGGGGGCTGGTTTCTTTGTTTTTTTCTTCAGCTGGAGAGGGGGACTCTCGCTGGGAGCTGTCTCTGCGGGGAGAGAGGATTTTGCCATCATCAAGACGGAGCAGCTGCTTCTTCCTTCTTCCTCATGGTGTGGGCCTTGCACGCCCTGTCCTGCTGGACGTGCTGCAGCCCCAGCTGCCACCGTGGAGCTGCTGATCCATCTCCTCCACCGGCCCGGGACTCTCTGCTCATCCCTGCCATTCCAGCGAGGTGTTTTTCCTCAGAGCCCTCCAGGAGTGCCAGGACTGCCTACCTGCAGAGGGATTTGTGAGGCACCGCCTCTCCTCCACCTTTCCCATCCTGACCGAGACGGGGTCCCTGTTCTGTTCTGTTGTTAATACTGTAGTTATTGTTGTTTACCTTATTATACATATTAGTAAAGAACTTTTATTCCTATTCCCGTATCTCTGCCTGAGAGCCCTGTGTTTTCAAAATATAATAATTCGGAGTGAAAGGGGGGGGCTTCAATTTTTCTTTTTCATTTCAGGGGAGGTTCCTGCCTTCATTAACAGATACCTGTCTTACAAACTGAGACACACTCTTTTCAGAAAAAGTTAAATAAATAGACCAGAACATACCTCCAGATGGACACCTCTATTCCAGTAATATGGCAGTTTTTTCCACTCAGTTTTAAACCCATTTCCAATAAACAGAAGTTAAATTTTTAAAAAGTTTGAGTAAGAATGTTCATATATGGGCTTATGCCGACAGAACTACAATCAGTTCAATATTTACTTTGGCTTTAACCAGGAGTTGTACCATGGACACAAGACCTCATTATTCATGCTCAGCCAAATACCCTCTCCCAAAAAATCTCATGGATCATGCACAGTGGAAAATCAAAGCATTATGTTAAGTACCTCCTGTTTTAATTAAGTAATGTGAGTAGCAGCATATGCGGAAATTTACAAATTGCTCATATTTTTAGCTTGATAATGTCTCCTCAAATTATGTTTGCAATGGGAGTTAATTTAGGCTTTGATGGTTGTTCTTCTCTTTTCCTCCCCAGAAAGGGAATTAAAAATAACAATCCCCCCTTTTCACGTCTTCACACTCAGGCCTGTTGTCCCAAGCTATTTAGTTCATTTACCTCAGGCATTGGGTCAGAGGAGAAAACTTTCACCTTCACCGTCTGCATAGGAAAAATACTAGAAGACAAATTGCATCCTGTGTGCTGCTGGCTTGTCAGAGTATGGGGTCATGCTGTGACACAAACTGAGACAAATTCCAGCACCAGGGTCCCACAGTAATTTTCCTACTGAATTTAACATTTACCACCTTCTCCCTTCCACAAACAGGGTGAGAGGGACAGATTTGAATGGGAGTCAGTGCTTCACTTTTAAGCAGTGCAGATCTTAGTCAGGACTGGACACAGCCAGCTTTCATAAACAAAAGCTGCAAGAGGCTCCTTTCCCTTTCTATCAGTGTTTTGAAGACTGCTGGGCTTGAGGCAGGTATTGGGTTCACCCTTTTTGGCTGTGAGAGCCAAATCTGGACACCTAGGTTCAAGTAGGCCCTTCTCATCCCTTCACTGAGAACACACAGGATGACAGTGATCAGGAGGCTGCTGATGCTGGGGTTGCATTGAAAATGGTTCACAGGAAGCGGATGCATTTGGCTTTCTAGGGCTCCAGCTGCTTCCACACACTGCAGAACTAAGTTGCAAATACAAATTCCAGGAAGTCCCAGGGATATCCATTTTAACTGTCTCTCTTGGTTCCTCTCTGCCTGCAGCCAGGGATTCAATTCACCCATGAGCCTTACTATGGCAAGTGGTCCAATATTGAGTTCCACTGAAGGAAGAGCCATAGGTTTACCACATGCCCTAAACCCACTCCAAAGTGAAGCTCAAAGTCAATGGAAAGCCTGTTTGTAGACCTAACAACTGTAATACAGAAACTGATGACAAAAGTACCAGTACCTCCCCATGCCATTTTCCTGAGAGCTGAGAAGCAATAAAACATTCAAGAGAGGTTACAGCTCACATCAGTGATGGAGGAAGCATGGTTCTGTGTGCTCTGTTCTAGAACCTGTATTAACAGAGCTGCTCAAATATTCCAGGACAAAGCTCAGCCCTCAGAGCAGGACTCAGCATCTTCCTGAGCATGTTCTGAGCTGAGCCAGCAGCAACAGGCACTGTAAAGGGAATTTCCCCAGTGCTCTGGGGAGACTCCAGGGATTTCAGACCCCAGAGCACTGGAAAAATCCACACCACTTCATCCAGCTCCAGACATTATTGATAATTTACTCCAGCAGTCCTCCCATGGTTTTCACCACAACACTAATGACACAGGATGGGAATTTTAACCTCTGAATTGTCTAGATTCTGCATAAAAGCCTTTGGCCTTCAGTCCCTTGAGGCAGCTCCAAGAGCTCCTGATCCAAGTGGGCCTGAGCTCCTGTCACCCAGGCTGCCCTGCTCATGCTGGGTGTGAGATCAGCCCAGCCAAAAATAACTGAATAAGCAGAGTACAGCCACAGAGCCCTAATATGAGTCAAACATAAATTTGGATTTAGATTTCCCAAAACAAGCGGTAAATATAGTAACAGACGAGTAATTTTTCCTTGCTCTTTTTGTCTGAAAGCTGCCAGGCTTAGAAAACCAAGTCAAAATATAAACCTCCCGAAGCAGCAGTTTCCACTGTGAGCCAGGGATGAGTTGCCTTGACTAGAAAACAATGCAGCTAGAAAAGACTGGAAGAGAAAGGATGGATCCTAAAGAAGAAGGAAAAAACCCTCAAAATAAGACAGAAGCAAAACACTTCTGAAGCACAGTAAGAGGGATTTAATTTCTGCTGTGAAAATGTCTGTTTTTACCACAGATCAAGTGTCTAGAAGTATCCAAGGTGAGACTGGACAGGGCTTGGAGCAGCCTGGTCTAGAGGAAGGTGTCCCTGCCCATGGCAGGGGGTAAAACAAGATGAGCCTTAACGTCCCTTCCAACCCAAATCATTTCATTAGTCTATTGTATTATTTTAAATGGAGTTACTGTCAACTACCCTGTATTCTCCTGCCTAGGATCTTCTCAAAAAAAGCAGCAATCCAAGCAGAGCTCCCTGTATCCTTCCAAACACTCCCCCACCAACAGGCAGATATGGCTCTTGTTCATCCAGCAGAGACAAGATTGAAGTAATAGATGTTCTTTTTCAGGTCTACCAGCCCTACCTCAGGTCTGTGAATTTGAGATTCGGTATCAGGGAGAACACACCATAATACAGCTCCCAACAATGTAGTCCAGAGACTCTGAGTAGATCCAAACTATCTAAAACACTTATTTTAGCATAATTGTGCCCACACACTTCATTAATAGGGCCTGAACATTCAGCCCAAGTTCAAAGAACTGTTTAAGCATTTAAACAACTTGCCAAAATTCTAACGTATGTATAAGACTTTTTGGCTTCATAGGGACTTGGCATTTTTTCTAGGGTTTCTTTAATTAAAGACACACTTCTGGAAGTACTTTCTTTTGGTTTTTGTTTTTTTTTTAACTTGGTCCCTAAGCCACCTGGACCCAGATGGGTGGCAGGGAGCTGGGAACATGAGCAGCACTGCTCCCCAGGCTGGGCAGCTGTACAAGAACAGGACCTCACAGCACAGGAATGTAGCACACAGGGCTCCCCTCTAACTCCTTCCCCATGCCCTTCAGCAGCTGTGGATAATGAATTTTTCTGGCAGCAGCACTGATTTTAAAACTTCAGTGGTCTTCCAAGTCCAAGTGAATGACTCACAGATGCATGAGTGTGCATACCTCTGTACACACCAGGATCTTTGCTCTTTCCATGCTATCTCAAGAAATCACTCACTTTCTTGTCCCTCACTCCCCACGACTGAATAATGGAATCCCATAATGATTTGGGTTGGAAGGGACCTTAAAGCCCATCCCATTCCACCTCCTGCCATAGGCAGGGATATCTTCCATGACCCCAAGCTGCTCAAAGCCTTGTCCAGCCTTGGGTGCTGCCAGGGATGGGGCAGCCACAGCTGCTGTGTGCAACCTGTACCACGACCTTACCACACTCATTGTAAAAAGAACTTCTTTGTTATATCTGATCTAAATCAACCCTTATGACTCCCTCGTGCCACAAGTAAAAAAAAAAAAGATCCCTGTGTAACAGCTTCCCTGGCATCCATGCAATGGGAATACTCTCACAATGCAAAGGAGGTTCCTGCTGCTTCAATCCCAAGTCCTCTTTCTGTCTGGTTCTCGTTCTCCCCATACTCACCCTGCTGCTAAGCTTTAAAGAAACAGAAAAACAGCTGTATCTTGTATTTCCAAGCAGACTTGGCTTCAAGCGAACAAGTCACCTAAGAGAAGCCCAGGAAATCCCATACATGCAGGATCAGGGTGACTAGTCTCTGAAATCATTTGTTCAAAGGAGGAATTAATTGCAACAGCTGTGTTGAAAGGATAGTTTAATCCCAGCAACAAACATACCAGCTGATGCAGCTGTTTGAGATTAATGCAAGTGTGTAAGCCACTGGGAAGGAACAGTGGGATTTAGAAATATTCTTGTCTCTGCTAACAAGAAAATAGATGTGTTTCATATTTAGGTGCTCAACACCACTGATTTTTCGATGGTCACATTGAATATGGGCCTGTACCACATTGCCAAGGGTCCCCCAAAGCAGAAACACCCAAAAAGCTCTGGTCTCTGCACCAAGCCTGCAGACAGAGCAGTGCAAAGGTCCCAGAGCCTGCCCCACCCCTGGAGAGAACACTCACACCATGGATCACCAGACACCCAGCTGGGAGGGAAGCACAGATCCAAATCCTTTAGTAGCTTTCTTTTTTAACTTGAGCTTTTTTTTTCCCCTAGAAAAAGTCAGAAGACTGCCCTACAAGTACCAGTAAGCACCCACTGCTTGCCTCTGTCCCACACCACCCAACAAGAGCTTTCACCAGTTATACACAGAATCATAGAATCACAGAACCACAGAACTGTTAGGGCTGGAAGGGACCTTGAACTCATCCCATCCCACCCCCTTCCATGAGCAGGGACACCTTCCACTAGCCCAGGTTGCTCCAAGCCCCATCCAGATACAAACAGGATTAGTTGAACATAACCGTATGTGGGTACGGCTGGTATGTTCCATTCTTCCCGATTGTGTAAGAATGTACCCTTCCAGGCAAGACATTTTTAAGAACTCTTGACTTAAAATATGAAATAGGACTTCATTACAAATCTGTTTTCATTCTAAACATCCTATAAGACTAAAAGTAATTTTAACACACAGAAACACATTCTTGCTGGAATACTGTATAATTAAATTACTACAAGTGATTTTTCATCTCTTGTCCAGCGCTGCCTGAAGGAAAAAATACAAGAAATTAGGAAACAAAAACAGAATATTTTAATTCATGTCATTAATTAGGAGTTCAAGCAGCAATAAGAAACACACCAAGCTAATTCTGGAGCAAAGGACAACTTCTTTTACTAACTGAGAATCTGCTCAGTGATCTGGAAATTGTCGGGATGTTTTGTGTGACATTGGAGTCACAGTAACCGACCCTTTCATGTGAAAATTTTGCTGATAAGCAACCATAAAGCCATTCTTCACAAAAGTTGTCAGACAGCTTTTCTTTGATGCCATCAAACCCAAAATAATAGAATAAGAGAACAAGAAGAAGAGCTCAATGAGTGCCAGCAACAGTGTTCTCTGAGATGAACCTCAAATTTAGCATTTGGAGAAGAGGTCCAAAAGGATATGGGAGAGAGAAATGCAAGAATAGGCCATAAACTGCTCTTCCTACAAACAAAGTGACAAAGGATGCTTGGCTATCCAAAAGAATTTTGCCTCTGGAGAGAGAAAAAAGGTTATGTTTAGAACGGTAGGAGATGCTGAAAGTTAAGCAGTTAATGAAGACCAACACCACTCCGTATTTTCACACCAGACTCCCTAGAACTTCCAAACTTTATCCATACCTTGTTGCAAGGGATCAAACACAGATTTTTTTTTCCCTGCAGCACTCTTCAGAACACAACTCACCATCCTCCAGCTTAACAGAAGGGCTGAGGGAAGCCCTTCACTGCGTAATTTAAAATTTTTGGTAGAAGGCTTTCAACAACATCCCTGTCCAGACCCTGCAACAGGACTGCCACCCGAACAGGTCTGTTTGAGGTCAGCTCCGAAGTCAGGGCTGATCTCCATCCACAGTCTGTGCTTCTCCAGTGGACTAAGAATTCCTTTGTTGTTGCCACAGGCTGAATAGGACTGTTTCCAGCAGGCTACTACCTGCCTACATACTCAGGTGCACAGAGACATCCCGAAGAAAACTTTGACAGTAAAGCATTTGGTGTATGCATGATGATTCCTGAAATAATGTGGAACAAATATTGGGAGACACTTTCCAGCTCAGCAGGGCAGGATGTGTGCATCCAGGGATATGCTCACTAAATAACAGCTTGAAAAATGCCACCTTTGCAGGCTTTCCAGTCGTGTTGCAGGAGTCCACACTAGACCTGCAGAGCTGACTGTAGCACCTTGTGCTTTTCCCTGCCCACCTCCGAGAAGGCTCCTTTGATCAACATGGAATATGCTGAGTTTGAAGGGATTCTCAGGATCATCCAGTCCAATCCCATCCTTACACAGACATGCCAACAATCCCACCCTGTGCATCCCTGAGAGCATTGTCCAAATGCTCCTGAAGCTCTGGCAGCCTTGTGGTTGTGCCCGTTCCCAGGGTAGCCTGTCCAGTGCCCCAGCACCCTCTGGGGAAGAATCTTTCCCTGAGCTCAGCTTTCCCAAGCCTGACCTTGCCCTGGCACAGCTCCAGCCATTTCCTCAACTCCTGTCACTGGTCACAGACAGTGAAGAAATCAGTACTTGCTCCTCCCCTGGCACTTGTGAGCTAAATAGTCAGAGAAAGCTGAGATTGACATGTGCCCCACCGGTACATGTTGGTTCCACCAGAATAACAATCTGTCCTTGCTCACGAAGGCCTGGAAAAGGGGATTTAGACACAGCAAGAAAGTCTGAACTCAGACTGGGTCCCAAGCTCAAGACTTCCCTAGTGCAGCAGCCTCACCACAGAGTCACCCAGTGCAATACCAGCAATGCATCCTAGGAGCAGCCCAGCAGGCTAGGATAGGTCCTTAGCACTCCTGGGGCACACAGTACAATGCAGCCCAGTGCGAAGCATTATATTCCTGATGCACCACCCTATGCAAGAAAAATCTAATTGAGAGAGACAGTAAGACACATTGGAGGACATTTGGCTGAAGGACTCTTGGCCCTGTGTGTAAGCTGTCTCCCAAGAGAGAGGGGGGCGCTGCCATGGAGTCCCCCATCTGCTGGTAGCACACACACAGGGTCTCTGCCCCCCACCTTCTGTGCTCCAGTGCTGGAGCTGCTCACAAAAATGAGCTTGGCCAAGCCCACACTACTAACAATCCCCGAGCTAATTAGCAGTCAGAAATATGACTCTGCATTTCTCCATGAAAGGGCTCGCTGTCTGAGCACAGAGAGGGCTTCAGCAGGAGCGTGTGCCAGATGAATGGATTGTTACAGACAAATGGAGAAATCCCAGTGCTGCCATCAACACACATAGGGTTGCTGTCAATCCAACAGCTCTTTCTGCCAGGCTCTCACACAGGGAGCTATGCCAAGTTTAAAGGTCTGGACCCCAAGCGAGAGCTCCATACTTGCCTTGCACTGGCAAAAGCAGTTATAACGATTTTTTCTCACTGCTTATGCAGGGTAACTCTTTCCACCCCAAGGATCTGCAATGCCCCAAGGATCATTCCATCTAGGAATGGATGATACAGAACACAGACCAATCTAAGCCCAGTAAGGAAGGGTAATTCCATCTGCCCCTAGAGCTGATTACCCTCAGGGTGTGTTGTACCAGGTTACCTACCAATGTTGCCCACAGCTGTGGCTGCCCCATCCCTGAGAGCATCCAAGACCAGGCTGGATGGGGCTTGGAGCATCCTGGTCTAGTAGAAGGTGTCCCTGCCCATGGCAGGGGGTGGGACTGGATGGTGGGCTTAAAGATTTGTTTCAACCTAAACCCTTCCGTGATTACAGAAGCAGACAAAGTCAGCGAGACTTTTTCCAAAGCAATTCAGCCTAAGGGTAGCTTGAGATCAGCAGATGTCTGAAAACTATTTCTAGTTTGCTTGTGAAAGGTAATAAAAAATTCCATCATACCCAAGTCAAACTTCGCTATGCTGCACAGGAAAAACATGTTTGGTTTACGTTCAGCCAATGGAATACCATTCCCCTTTCACTGCTGCTGGAAGGGGGTCAGAGCCAAAATCCTCCCCAGGATCCAGACCATCCACTAAAACCTTGCTGTGTGATCCCCAGCACTGTCCCAGCCGGCAGCACAATGAGCTGTCTGTGCACCCAGAAATTCACAGAGCTTTAGACACTAACAATAACTTCAGTTTATTCTTACAGAGCAAGGTAACAGGGCCAAGGCTGGAATAGGCACATCATAAACACTCCCGCTCTCCTCAGCAGGCAGTGAATTACTGGCTGCTTGCAGGAAAACTGGGTAACTTTAAAGACGATAAAATCCCAAGTGTTTATAACATGTAATACAGACACAAAGGAATAGAAACAGAAGTAAATTTCCTGACTGCTTCTTCTAAAGCTTCTGTACAGGCCACTTACCTCTGGGATGAAAAACATTAGCATAGAATCTGCTTTCAAAACACAGTCAAGATGTACAGCAAGAAAAGTCAGCCACAAGTCTGTAGCAAATTCTTCATAAGGAGAAGAGCCGCCATGTTTTATATCTTGCATCTCTCACAAGGGACCCAGGCACTGCCCTAGATAACAGCAAGATTGCAGGCAGGCTGGCCTTCCTCCTGCTACTGGAGTACCTCCTCTTCCAAGCCCCAGGCTGTCCCAAGGGGCAGCAACCCCACTGCTGCACAGGGGCATTCTAACATGAACCCCTGGACTGGTAATTCAGCACTACAAGACAAGAATTACAGAAAGAACCTCTGGAGGTAACAACGCCCCCCTTCTTCTAGCAGGGCCATCAAGATCAGGTTGTCCAGAATCATGTCTGGATGCCTTCTGAATGTTTCCAAGGATGGAGACTCCTTTCTCTAGTGACAAGTGATAGGCTATGAGAAAATAGAGTGAAGCTGCACAGTGGAAGGTCAAGCTGGACTATTAGAAAGGTTCACTGAGAGGGGTGTCACTGGAACAGGCTCCCCAGGCAAGTCATGTCACCAAACCTCTCTGAGTTCAAGGAGGTTCTCAGTGAAGGTCTTTGTCACACAGTTTTGTTTTAAGTAACTCTGTGAGGAGCAGGGAGTGGGACTCCATGACCCTTGTGGGTATTTCCCAGCTCAAGGTATTCTGTAATTCTATTCTGTAATTGTGTTTCTGCAGGGGTCAGTCAAGTCTGCAGGCAAGGGAAAGGTTATCCTCACTTTTACAACCAGACCACTGTGTCCATTAAGTCCTTTCCAATCTTAATGATTCTATGATTCAAGGCTTTGCCTAGAGTACAGCATGGGGTGAGGCAAGGAGTGGGATTGATCTGTCCATGGTCAGCCTACCCTTTCACCACGCAGCTCAGCAGTTCTGGGCACTCAAGCCTCTGGGCCAAGAGGAAAGAAACAAGAACACACTGGTAGAAATCAGGAGAAATCCTGGTCCAAGAGCTCCAGGTGAAATCTGGGGAGAGCACAGCTCCACACCTCAGACATGGATCCTAACCTCAAAACATGGGCTCCAGGTGGCATCTCACAGGCAAGTCAGAAACAGCCACAGGCAAGTCACATCACAGCCAGTAAGAAACTCGCATTATTGATCCCACTGAACATTGTCACCTGCTGAGGCTTGTTCTTAAGTCACTCAGTTGTGTGGCTGATGGGAAGCCAGAGAATCTTAAATGGTTTGGGTTGGAAGGGGCCTTAAAGCCCATCCAGTGGCATGCCCTGCCATGGGCAGAGACACCTTCCACTAGACCAGGCTGTTCCAAGCCCCATCCAACATGGCCTTCCAATAATTCACAAGGCTAACACCTCTCTCCAACAAAGAAGAATAATTTCTGCTTTAGAAACACTTTTCAATCTGACCCACAGTATCAAAAGCAAGTAAATAAACTTCAAAACACAGTAGCAAAAGTTAGCTGTGTACCAGATGCTCCTGAAAACAGAGGCATGAAATCCACCCATACTCTCTCCAAGTTCATCCACAGATATCCAAGGTACTGCTGCTGGTGGGAGACACCTGAAGGAAACTAATATTTTCCATAAAATACATATCCCAGGATGCTGCTGCCTGCCATATGGTCAGGAAATGAAAAGAGATGATGAATGCAAGTCAGGACAATCTGGTTTTAAGTCAAGGCACATGCACCAGATTTACAGTTTGCGTTAACATTAAAAAGAACCATACACAAAAGGTAATGTAAGAAAACTAAAAATAAATCAAATGCTCAGCATGGTTCCAACTGGTTTGCCACTGTCTCTAAATGATAAAATGGCAAATGGCTGCACAGCTTTCACCTCTGCAGCAAGGAAGAGGTTTTCCCAATCCACAGGATAACTATAGGAAGAGACAGTTTGGGATCTAGGCTGTCATTCTAGTGGAGTGTTGGGGATTAGGTGTCTTTCCTTTTGTTCCTTCTTACCTATAGAATTTTTCCCCATTTAGTTGAGGGGAAACCTGACTGCGGGTACTCACTGGGTGCTTGATAACACAAAGAGTTTGGTTGGGCCCAGGAGGGAAGGGGGCCAGCTCAAGGCTGGCTGGTTTTCTTGGGCTTCAGAGCAAGAAACTCTTGGAGCTGTTGTTGCTTAGAGGGAGGAATTCACCATAACCTAGACAAAGCTGCTGCTGCTTCTTCTTATTCTTCATCTGCAGGCCCCCCGCACCCCCTGTCCTGCTGGGACACCCTGCAGTGCCAGCCATTGCCACATAGCTTCTGATACATCTTGTCTATCAGCCTGGGATTTCTACTCATTCCTGCCATTACAGCTGGGTGTTCCTCAGAGTCCTGCAGGGGCACCAGGATTGACTGCCAGCAGTGGGTTTGTGAAGCAAAGCCTCTCCTCCATCCTTTCTCATCTTAGCTGAGAAGGCTGCCACAGGGTCCCTGGTTCTGTTTTGTTAATGCCATCATTATTGCTGTTTGTTTGCCCTGTTATACATACTAGTAAAGAACTGTTATTTCTATCCCCATATCTTTGCCTGAGAGCCCCTTGATTTTGTTTTAAGTACATATTATATTACTGGCATTTCATAAATATTAAATTGAATGCTATATGTATAATGTTGCAAAACTTTCCTATATTAATATCGTTTATTTTATTTCAGCTAATAACAAAACTTAGGAATAGTAGTGTGATACATATCTATTTCTTAGGCTATAGCATGGTATTAAGATAAAGACTGCTTTTGTTCATATAACCCAGAGACTGAAAAGATAATCTGAAAACCTGCCCCTGCATTCCCAGATTATTTTATCCAGATGAAGATGACAGTGACCAGTGCCCCAAGGAAGGAATTTATTAAACCTCTGTTATCAGGGGGTATGAGACTCAATGGAGCCACAAGAGGATTGATTTGCTGGGGGGGAGGGAGTTTGAAATTAAGCAAAAGAACATCTAAACTTAAAAGGAAGGTTTGAATCATGCATAGGGATCTATGAATATGCAACAGGCTGGTGCTTTTAAGGAAGGATTCCTTGTTAGTAAAGTGTGCTCTTGGCTGAATGCCAAGCATCTGGCCATTTTAACCCTTAGCTTTATTTTTGTCTCCTAATTGTTTTTTTAGGAGGTGAACCTCATTTTTCACAATTTCAAAACTATAATAATTCAGAGGGAGGGGGCTTACATTTTTCACTCCAAGGGAGGCTCCTGCCCTCCCTAACAGAAATCCATCTTCCAAACCAAGGCATGGAGCACACCTATGTTGCAGTTCGTTGCTATTTTCCGCTGGGAGGGAAGACTTTTTTGCACTAATGTAGTGGATACACAAGCTTCGTTTATTATTTCAGATCAGTTACATTTATACTCTTACAGACAACTACTCATTAATAGGCACAACTGGCATTACCTAATTGGCTTACTCTAAAAGCTGTATTAGCATACACTCTGTTTTTCATTCCTAGCCTCTGTTTCTCTAACTGCAAACCTTCTGTTATCTCTAACTACTCTGCTCAAGGACATACTGCACCAGCACAGCTTCTCTATGTCTACATGGCTCTGTTCACATAGCCATTTCTCTCTACAATTCCCTCTTTTTCTTTTTGCAAAAGCACATAGCTATTTCTCTCTACAATTCCCTCTTTTTCTTTTTGTAAAAGCTACACTGAAGAAGCAGTTTGCTTAACTATTTTTGCAGATAACTTACTTTCTAAGGTATTAAAAGAAGCAACAATAATATGATTGCAAGAAATATAATGGCTACTTTTGCTACATCTTTAACTAACTAGTAATTTTCAAAGAGGTTAGTTATTATTTAATTTTGCTATAAATCTTTCCGATTTTCTAGTTCTAAGATTCATTCTTATGTTAGCTGCTGTGGATATGTTTCTATTTAAAATAACTTTTTTTTTTTTACTTACTAGTAATTGTTTAAAGAGGTTA
>VWYI01037284.1:0-16896 GCA_013399455.1 Anthoscopus minutus | reverse complement strand
GGCCAGCAGGAGCAGGGAGGTCTCATTCTTCCCCTGCACTCAGCACAGGTGAGGCCACACCTTGAGTGCTGTGTCCAGTTCTGGCCCCTCAGTTTGGGAAGGACTTTGGGATGCTTGAGCACATCCAGAGGAGGCAAGGAGGCTGGTGAGGGGCTGGGAACACAAACCCTGTGAGGAATGGCTGAGGGAGCTGGGGTTGTTTAGGCTGGAGAAAAGGAGACTCAGAGGTGACCTCATCACTCTCTACAGCTCCCTGAGAGGTGGGTGCAGTCAGGTGGGGTCAGTCTCTTTCTCCAGGCAGCAGCTGACAGAAGGAGAGGACACAGTTGCAAGCTGAGCCAAGGGAAATATAGGTTGGATATTAGGAAAAGTTTTTATGGAAACAGTGATAACGTGCTGGAATGGTCTGCCTGGGGAGGTAGTGAAGTCACCATCCCTGGATGTGTTTAAAAAGACTGGATGTGGAAGTCGGTGCCATGGTCTAATTGTGGTGTTAAGGCATGGGTTGGACTTGATGATCTTGAGGGTCTTTTCCAACCTAGTCATTCTTTGAATCTGTTGAAATTCTGTTGAAATTGTCCAAGTTTTCTATTAATTTTACAGGAAGTGTATTAGGTGATACAGTCACTGAACATATATAGGGAAGGGGAAGGTAAAATAAAATAGTTGCGTGAAGTTAGCTAGGAGAATGGATGAATTTTAAGCAGACTCATTTTACATTTTCATTCAGCATCAAGTCAGTATTTGTCAGGAAATGTCAGGCAAGCTACACAAAAATAGCTCATCTAAAGAATTTGAACCTTAGAAATATCAGAGATCCTTCTAATATCAAGATTATTGGAATAGGCCCTACATATGTGATACAATAGAATTTTGTGGGTTTTTTTCTTTTTCATAAATTCTGTTCTTTATTTTTGCATGGTCTATCTTCCGTCCTTGTTAATGGAACTTTATTCATTAGAAAGAATTTAGTCCCCAAATCCTCAGCTGATTTATAAAGCAACACATCATAAAATACTGACATGGTTTCCTGATCTTTTTTTCTCAGATTTCTTTTTTCAGTTTTGCAGAGGTCACTAATAAAATATTTACTCTAGCCATGGAAATTAATCTGAAGGAAAAAACGCTGCAAATACAGCCCATTTATATTTTGCTATTAAACTGTGAGTTGTAACAGTGTTACTAGATAATTTATTGTAGAGTGTCGGAAATTAGAAGAGGCAATAAGCAGAATTATTCATTTGTAAGTTTATGATAAAGGAGCTACAATTCAACTGCTCTTCTGTTCCAAGTTGATACTTACTTACTGACAATGTATTATTAGTACAGAATGCTGATATATGGAGATCAGTCTTCTGAAAAACAATGTATCTATTGTGATCAGTGGGAATATCATTAATTCTAGTAAACAGAGGATACATTATGCTTAGTAGATGTCCACTCAAGACCGTAAATGTTTTGGTACTCAGCTATAGGTCACAATTAGAAGCCAGGTAATAGGTTAATCATTCCACTAACTCTCCCATCACTAAAGTAGTTTAAAGTGACAAAAATCTATGTCACACTTCCTAGGTAAATTGTAACAAATATTAGGACCTTTAATTCTTTTAGGGAATGTATGCCTATATTCAAGCACATGTAAACAAATTATAAAAACATATACATGCATATGGACATTGACAGTAGTACAGAATAATACCTATTTTTGAGCTGACAGTTTATTTCTGAGTCTGCTGTTTCTTAAAACAATTAAACACAGTATGATTGAGCAGCTAACAAAAAGCAACATGCTCCAAATAGCTTAAGAGCCATGAGTCCAGTAACACAAAGGATGGCTGACCACATGCTCTTCCCTCCTGTGCCCTTGCACATTCCACAAATAACATTATGTAGTTGTTCATTCAAACAGTCTATCCAAACTAAAACATAATCAAAGCTTGGTATGATTGTCTGTATTGGGAATTTATAGAAAAATGTGATCTCGACCAGTATTAAACTGAGTAGTGCTCAGTTCCTCAAACACAAATCCACAGAGCTTCTGAAATTAGTCAGCCTGAAAGCCAAAAGAATCCCTTGGTTTGGTTCTTTCCATGTTGAAGGTCTTTGATTCATGTCAGATTTCCATTTAATGGTTTGAAGGAAGAAAAGAGGGAGATATGCCAGACAATGGCTATCATTCACTAGTCTGACAAATTTAATTCCTGGAATAAATGAATAGCTTTTACATTGAACCTTGAAGAACCTGGCTGTATTTTGACTCTGTATTGTGCTCCTGATGTTTAACAATGAAATCTTGCTATCTTTCTTAGAAGGCTCATATTTTAAAATAAAAATGGAATGACCAACATTACACTGTATCCCTTATTTATTTTTTCTTTTCTTCTTTTGGTATCTTCTTTTAGTTCCATAACGGCTGCTCTGTAAGTGTTTTATTTTTCATTTGTTAATCAAGCACTGGAATGCAGCACAAGTATTATAAACAAAAAATTAATTACTGAGTACATTTTATCCCTTTCAAAAGTGTTTTTGTTATGTAAAACACTCAATTACATTTGCACTTTTTACAGAATGCTCAGCTGTTGTGTAGGAAATTCTTTGGTTGTTTAGTGATATAATTTCCTAACAGCCAATAAAGGAACATTCAACAACTGAACCATGCACTCAATTTAGATAGGAGCATCCCAATTATTTGCATATTTTTGGCAGGTAGGCAGCTGTCTAGGCTGGTTCTTGCCTTCTGGCTTTCATAATATTTGTGTAAAACCTTTTGTTAGTCTCTCCCTTTCCTGGTAGTTCATTGTCTTTTTCTCTCTACTCATGCATGATGAGCACCAGTGATAAACACAAAGACTGTTAAAATCCAGGCTTAAAAGAAAAAAAAAATCCTCTTGTTAGTTTGCATTATACACCTGTTTGTTATCCTTTAGTGATTCCCATTCAAAACTATAGCTTTCATAAATGTCATATCCAAATTGGTGAAAGAGGCCACTCTTGCAGCTCTTGTTTTTGAAATTTCTCTGCTTTCTTGCTAATAAGGGGTCAAACACTCCTGATTCCATTTGTGTGACAAATATTATTGATTTTCTTATCCAAGTTAATCTTTGTCATTCTATCTTTAAATCATGGACATCAAGAGTTTTATTATCTTGTCTTTTCACCATTTTCAGGAGAAGATACATTCCTTTTCAGTTTGATAAAGAACTATGGACAACTTGGATTTCTGTTCACTGTAGTTTTTAATTTTATCACACATATCATTGCTTAATATTAGTTTTCTTATAATTCTAGATTAATTATAAACACTAAATGAGATAGGCAAGACTTGTATTACTTAAAAGAGCTGTCTGCCCCATATAGTATTTACAAGGAAAAAGATACAGATTTGTCACAGAACAAAGAAATCTGCAAAAAGCCTTTTCCATAAAGAACGTAACTTAATATATTGTGAAAGACATCATAATACTTAAAATAACTTATAATCGAAAAAATCAAGAAATATCCATATCCATTTTGCCTTTAGTGGGACATCTTACTGAGATTTTGAAATTCACATGTAGCTTTCCTTATGTAGTGGAGAGAAATACACATTTCTAGAAAGCTTTCTACTGCTAAATTTTTTTGGTTTTGTTTTTTGAAACACCACTTCACATTTAGGAATTAAGTACTGACTATGGTGCTGGAAGATAAGATACAGATTTAAGAGTTTTATATGCATTTTATTCTCTTCTTCAAGTTCCTGCTTGTTATTTTAACATGACGTCTAAATCATTAAAGATAATTTGAGCATTTAATATATCTTTTTATTTAATTATCCTGAGATGAGAAACTAATTTACACTATAAATAAGAATTAATCTCTTACACGTGACAAAACTATCATAACATGGTTGTTAAGTAATGCAAGAGACCTGGAAGAAAACACTTATTTCTGCTTTCTGAATATTCTCAAATCTTTTGTTAGGAAAGAAGCATACAAAAATGAAAGAGTGCTAAAATAATCCAGTGTTGGAATTTAAGATCTATGGGATAGATATGTGTCTTAACTCTTCCTAGGACTTGACTCAGCTGCAACAAATGCTGTACATAAGCAAATACCTTCTATAAACTCAGGTTGAGTGAATTTACTGTGGATTTGTTCTTGTTTAGCCAAGAAAATTCGAAAATACAGTATAACAGGATTTTTCTTCTACATAAGATAAGTATTTTGAAATTTTCTCTTAAATATTTTCATATAATAATACATTTTTAAGGCATCAACTTCATAAATACATACTATTTTAATATTTCATATTGATGCATATATTGGCATTAATCTTCAGATGAGAAAGAAACAGAGGTCTTAACAGACCTCTAACTGACATGTGTGGAAATATTTCAGCCTTGCAAAGGGTACGTGTGACTATTTTTAGTAACAGCAGTGCAGTATGATGTTATCTGAATACACAGTCTTTTCATCAGTATGTCCAATTACCCAAAATAGTATAGTGTAATGGACTTAGGCTGGCTAATTTTCTTCCCAATGGCTGGCATGGGGTGTTTCAGATTTGTGCTGAACACAGGGTTCATAATAAAGAGGTGTTTTTGTCATAGCTGGGCAAGGCTTACACAGAGCCATGATCTTCTCCACTTTTTATGTGGCCATGCTGATGACGAAGTTGGGGCTGCAGGGGAGGTTGGGAGGAGACACAGCCAGGACAGGTGACCCAAACTGACCTGAGTGATATTCCAGGTGACAGGTCATCATGCTCAGTATGTAAAGTAGGGGTTAGAAGGAGAAAGGGGAAATGTTTGGGGCAATGGCATTTGTCTTCCCAAGTAACTGTAACCTGTGATGGGGCCCTGCTGTCCTGGGGATGGCTGAACACCTGCCTGCCCATGGGCAGCACCAACTAATTCCTGGCTTTGCTTTAATTGTGTCCACAGGTTTTGCTTTCCCTAGAAAGCTGTCTCAACTCATTCCAGCTTTTACCCATCTGATTCTCTCCCAAGTCCTGCTGGTGTGGGAGGGAGTGGCTGTGTGGGGCTTGGCTGCTGGCTGGGGTTAAACCATGGCATATGCATTCAGCAACAAGAAAACATAAGAACCTGTGTCAAGCATTGTAACCTTCAATATTCCTGTATATATTTTAGTGATGTGGATAATGTTCTCTGAATCCAGATTATGGACATACTTCAGCAACATGTGTAAAGACCTATGCAATATGAACTTTTTTAGAAATTAACCAAATTCTTTATAATATTAAAAACTGGAGTTTCACATTACTCTTGATCAAAAAGGGTGCACTTCTGTTATCCCCAAAGCAAATCCTCTGTATTTAAAATCATGTATTTTCTTGCTTACATGAATTAAAAAATTATTTTATACTGCCTTGTAGAGCTTCCATTTTCTAACATTTTTATGGGATTTAACTGAAAGACATTATTATAAGACACTACGAAAGAAGTACATATATAATTTAGTAGGATTCTTAGTAAAAGAAACACAAGAAGTTGTTTTAAACAGATCTAGCTCCTCAGAAAAATAATGGGAAAATTATGTAAGAACCCACATTCAAGCAGTATTTTAAAATGAGCTTTCTTTGTATATTTTTTCTGACTTTTCTCAGTGTTGTTTTGTGTCTCCTTTTCAGAATAGAGAAAAAATAAACAAACAAAAGCTAAACCCCCTACAGTACAGTAAATTATAAAGCTTATGGAAGCAGTGATTGAAAAGTGGTGTCTGTATTCTCTCTGTGCTTTGGACAGTGAGCTTTCATTTCATACATCATTTATAAGTAGCTTCAGTGACTTCACCAAGTCCGTAAAAATCTTTTAGAGAAAGAAAGTCAGATTTATATATTTGTTCTGAATGTTAAAATCTCCATTTTATTTTTAATTGAAAAATTTTCATTAAAATCCCTGGTTTTCAGATGAAAACCTTAAATAGGTTAAGACTGCCTTGCCTCCCTCAGGATTAGTCATTGCCTTAAAATGGGGGTGTATATTTAGTTTTTCAGGAAGCTAGGAAAAATCCACTTTCCCATTTTTTTTTTTTAGTTTAGTGCCAGAGAGGGACAGGCTGTTCTCCATTCTGGGAAAAGAAAAAAAATGAAAAGGAATGATTTAAAGCATTTTTTTTTAATGTAGACCCACATAAAAACAAGCTCCTCTCTGCAATTTTAAGAACCACTAGACTAGACTGCCACCTATATAGCAATATGAGAAATATTTTTCTCTCAAAAATACTTGAAAATTTCCCCAAATTAATCTTTGACTTATATATACTTCAAGGTTCTGTTCCATGTTTTCAAGTTTTCTCCTGATTTGAACCTTGCATAACATGCTGAATTAACATGTCTGTCCCTGTTCCAGTCTCAGCAACATTAATTACATCTTTGACAGTCATCCATACCTTCTCTCCTGGCTCTAAATATTTGTTAAATATTTTCCTAGCTATTATCTCGCAAATCCCTTTGTTTTCATGTTTTAAATTCTACTGTAAAACTTCTTTATCACACGGATCTATCCTGATCATTCATTGCAGGCTTAAATCTGCACTAGGGAAACTGTCAGATGCAGAGGACAATTGAAACAGCTTAGCACTGAATTGTTAGCATGCTCCACAGCCCCATTTTAGATTTATCCAACCAGCAATCTCTTATACAATGCATAGGCTCAGCTTGGAGGTTGGTGTCTGTAGAGAACCAGGTATAAGCATGTTTTGTCTCGGAAGAGATTGTCCCACAAAGGTGGAGCAATGTTGTTCTGTGCCAACTTCCTGTTTCACCTGGAGGCTTGTGCTCAGTCATGCCCCACCTCAGGCTCATTTCCTGGGGGAGAGCTCAAAAGGACTAGCTGGATCTGAATGAATGAAATGTCCCAAAAAGTCTTGTTTTCATAAGAGGCACGCACCAGGTTGACTTTAATAAATGAAGCGGATCCGTACCTCTCTGTCTCTTCTGCCTCTCTTTCACTTTCTTTGTTTAACTAATCCAGACCTGGACTATCCACATGGCAGGATAAATGTGGGATCTAAGGACTAGTAGTCTTTGTCCTCTTTCTCTCTTTTCCACCTTTATTTCTCTCCTGCTTTGCTTTGTCTGGGAAAATTATGTCTGTCATATTATAGGCAAACTCAGTACGGAGTTTGGACACCTCCTAGTATTTTTATGTTCTTCTTATATTCTAGAGCTCAAAATTCTTCACATTAGTTGAGGTGAGACTGCACCAATACCAAGTCTAGTGAATCTTCCTTTGACCAGTTATCTATGCTCTGTACTGATTTTTGTTGTGGGAGTGGGGAGCTTGAGGTGTGTAGCAATCTTTAAGCCAGCACTTTTTGACCCAGTACCTCTGAGAAGTTTATTGTGGGAGCTGAGACTATTGAAGTGTACTCTAAGACCAAATAAAAAAAATAAGAGATGGTCAGCTACCACTTTTGAGAAGTAAAATTTGAGGGCATTAGCCAACACTTTCTGAGTCTAAATACTGGGCTAGCTGCCAAAGTTAAGGCAACTATACAATAAAAGCACAAATGTTCCCTGATGTGGGCTCTGGTGTCATTTTCAGCCTGAGGAGAATTTATAACAAATATCCCTTGTCCCTTATCTGTGGATCCTGACAGAATTGTTCCTGGTATCACTCAGAGTTGTGGTAGTAGTACCATAGAAAACAGGAAGAGGCTGGAAGAGGTCATAAGGGGGACCTTCTCCATCTGCTATGTCAAATAAGGTTCAATTAAGCTCCAAATGAAACAGTGGTGTGCCTTGGCAGCTAAAAGTACTGACAATGTCCTCGGTAGCATTAAGCACAGCATAGATAACTGGTCAAAGGAAGTTTCACTAGACTTGGTATTGGTGCAGTCCCACCTCAAGTAATGTGAACTATTTTGAGCTCTACAATATAAGAACATAAAAATAATAGGATGTGTCCAAAGGAGGACAACAGAGATGGTGAAAGTACTAGAGGCATGACTTAAGAGAAGTGTTTAAGAATATTCTTTGTTCAGTTTCCGAGGAGTGACATCATTGCTGTCTATAACTTTCTTATAAGACAGGACAGAGAAGGGAGTGTTAATAATGCCAGATTTGCGGGTTTGGACCCTCTATGGGCCATTCTCTCAAGAGCTGAAATCTATCTCCTCTCTAGTTTCTTATCACAGAACACATGGAAATGGTATGAAGCTGCCCCAGGGGAAGTTCAGATTGGATATTAGGGAAAAGTTCTTTTTACTGAGAGTAAGTCAATATCATAGCACTGGAACAAGTTCCCCTAGGGAAGGGGTTATGACATCTCCATGTTCCACAAGTGTTAAGAAAATGTTCTTATACATATAGTTGAACTTTTATGTTGCCTTATGTGCAGTCAGCAATTGGACTTGATGATCGTTAATGAGTCTCCGCCAACCCAGGACATTCTATTTTAATTCTACTTAAACTGAACATTTTTTTCTCTAATGTATATCTCAAAATCTTTAGCTATACTATTTACATAGACTGCCTAAGTGACTCACTTGGGTGAGCTCTCTCCCCATCAGGAAGCCTCTATTTATGCTCAGGCTTAATCTTTCCTGCAAAATAGGCCTGCTATTTCTTGTCATGTTCATAGTGTAGAGTGAAATTATTTATTTGCTTCTTTGCCACAATCTTTCATAGAGTTCTATTATTGTATGCTTCTGAAATCTTTTGTGCTTACTGTCATATAATACTAGCTCTTTCGGGATTTTGTTTAGGACACGTTTTCTAGAACACAATTTTCTGCTCTAACTAATCCAACATATGCTTTTAAGTGTGGTGCCCAGATGTGGGCAGATTAAAAAAGCAGAACTACATTAGAAAGAGTCAGATAAGAACCAGAGCTTATTCCATGACTCTGAAGTAAACAGTCTAAATATCCACACTATTTAATTCCTAAAGTTTCATACAAAGGGTGTTACATCCAGATTATTTATTTGGAACAGTACCTGACCCATGCCAGCCATAAAACTGTGGCTGGAAATGTCCTGGATGCAGACAAGTTGAACTATCTCAAAGAAAGCTAGGGATGGTGGTATTAATTTAACATTAGTGGTTTTTGAGTTACAGTGATTGTATCTGTGATCTGATCAGTTGGCAGAGCAATTTGGGGTTTTTGGCTTTGCCCAGAATTATGCAACGCACCAGTTTACCTCCAGTCAGGTACATATCATGGCTTTCTACAGTGAAGTTATGTACCATTTACCTGGCAAACCCATGGACAGGATTCCAGCACAGGAGCATGCAGATAGGTGTTGGAAAAGTCCCTACAGGAGTACATTGCAAAACCAGCCTTGGATGTTCCAACAGTCAAGTTGTAGCATAACCTGAATAATGATAATTTTATTAGCCTCTAACATCCTCATAGAAAAACAGTGATCTCAAGACCAAGACTGCTTTGGTAATGATTATCTGAAACAGCTCAAGCTGTTAGACAGCATCATACAGCACCTTAAGTAGCCCAATATTTAAGTAGCAAAAATACTTATTTGCTATCTTGCAGAAAAGACTTGCAAGTATAGAGTATAGAAATATGGAATGATACAAATACTCTTGCTTTCTAGCTGGACCTCAGAGATTAAAGGGGCTGGGTGTGTTTTGCCTAAGAATGGGATTCATAACCCAGTGTGCAATAAACCAATCTCACACACAGAGCAGAGGTCTTTATTTCATATTGCGTGAAGATGGGTGCTAGGTAGAAAATCCACTAAGCTAACACACCGATTCTCAAAAATTTACACTATGCATTTTAATATACAAAGAAATCATGGTTCATTTGCTACAAGTTACATAGTTCTCATCTTAATTGGTATTCTACCTTATATTAAGTTTAAACAATTCTCTTGCTTCTCATGTTAACTAGTCCACATACACAGTCTTTCTCGTCTCTTGAGCTGGATGATTTCTTGGGTTGGTGGGTTGTGTGTAGCAATCTCCTCCTGCTGGAATTACCTTTTACCTAGTTTGGACTGATTTCCGCACAATTGCTGAGCTGGCTTTGTTAACTTCTCATCTCTGCCAAATGTTTTTGAGGTCTGTCCACTACCAGTAGCACATCCTACTCAAGCTCTGCTGTAAAACTGTAGACCTAAACAAACTAAGCAGTACATTGTTCCCCATCTTTGAGACTGTGAAGCTTATTTTTCAATTTACTGATAAGGCAAGACTCTGTTTCAGAACCCACTTCACTTTCCTTGTAACTCCCTGAGCTTACTATTGTTTTTGACTCTCGAGATATCAGGTGTAGCTGGGCTTAATTTCTGATTGTAGCCATTCTGTCATTGTAAGACTGCACATGTTCAACAAGAACTTTTACAATCACAGATTCATGGTTTGTTGAAACTACAGAGATGCCAATTCAGAATTGCCATTCATAAATGTAGTAATTCTGTCAGGTTAATTTCACCATCAATTAAGCTTAATGTCACATGAGAGTCATTTGATGCAGCCAGAGGTGCAAATCTTACCAGAGAGGTGTCCCTGTATTCTCCCATGGAGTATTAGAAATGACAAAATTATTTGGGAGAAGTGGAGGTTAGACCTTAGCCAAATAACCTGTTGCTGGCTTCATAAAGAGTGGGAGAGTAAGAGGGAAAGGCAGCCACTTTATATGTAAATGAGGGCTTTTTGAGTTAATATCTCTCTTTGGAACTAAAGGGCAAGATCACAAAGACTGTGAGTCAAGCATCTGGCACCTCAGAATGACTCCATCTACCACAGGACTGCTGTGGTATCAAGCAGTAAAGGTCATCCTCTGCTTGATAACCTATTATCCTTATCAGCAGCCTATAACACCCTTTGTCACAGTAATCCCTTCACCACATACCTCATGGCTATAGGCATCATACCTAAAGAAGAAAGGTATGTTTTGTCTATATGTTCATAACAGGTTGCAAAATGAAAAAGAAAACCATGTCCTCTGCGCACACAATAGAAAACGAAAAAATGAGATTATATTGCAGTAAAAAAAAAGTTCAAAGATTAGATAAGCTGCCATAAAAAGCAGGAGAATAAAGCATAAGAGTAGATTCCCTGGAGACCTTAGGCAGCCTTTATTTCTCAAAGTCCTTGAGAACAAACTAGACAAACACTGGTCATGAATACTGGACACAGAATATTCTTTGTAATTAATCAAAGATAGAACAAACAGATACCTGAGGCTCTTCACACTTTATTCTTTGAGATAACATCTTTTGTGATCCACTGAAATTCTCTAGTCATATTCTGTAGTGAAATTTGATTTAGCCCACTATTTATCATTTTGAATATATACACTGATTAGTAATCCTACCCAGATGAAATATTTTGTACTTCCCTCTTTGGTAGTTTGTTTCAAACTATTATTTAACTTGTCAGCAGTATTGTGTATTTGTAATCCTGTATTCCAGACTTCTTACTAATTTGCCTAGCTCACTGATAAAAGAATTTCTTTATTTCATCTTTCAGGTCATATTTTTGAATGGTATTAAAGCCAAGCATGTGATTCTTACATATCCAACACATTTCAAATTCATACATCTTCTCAGCAAGCACAGAAGCTGAAAATTGCCCAGACTGAGCTGGGTGTCATTGTTTTAAGCCCTGCACCAGAGCTAGTTACTTCTGCTTCCCCTGTTCCAGCTCAGCTCCGAGGTTAACAGAGAGGTGACGCCCCTCTTCACCACAGTCACTGTCTGAAAAACCATAGCTCTTTGTGTGCCTGGAGTCCCTCTGGGATGATAGGGGCCACTACCAGGTTGCAGCTGGCAGCACAGGAGAAGTAAGTGGAATGTGACAGGGAAACCTATAAATATAGCACCAGCCAGGGCCCAGCTCTGAGGAAAAAGAAAACATAAATGTCACACTTCTCTTGGCAGACACCTGCACATGATGACAAGTAACTGTGACCCCCTGTCTCCCATACTTCTTGAGAAGGACTGAAGCATCAACCTTAGGATCCAGAGGGATGTTGCAAAGATAATCATAACATCAGAGAAGATGCAGAGATACTAGGAAGACTTAAAAAAACAACCCTACAATTTAACTGCATTATTAATAAGACTGTGGCCTATAACATGACTTCAAGTGTAAGAACATGTCTTCAAATAATTTCATCTACTACATATCTTCCCCAGATCATAAATATTTTAATTAAATCCAGCAGGAATAACATTTCAAAACTGAAGGTTTTTTTCTGGATCACTTTCAGTAGTATCACTAATAAAATTGTGTTATTTTTTATATGTTGTTCTTCATGTTGTTGTTAGGTACATTACAAACAAAAAATCCAAAACATTCCTGGCTTTTGTAGCAGTGCCCACTACCTTATGCATTAGGGAGCCCTGAACTCCAAAAATCTGTGACCATCACTGATGCTTTAACAGGTAAAACATCTACTGTAAATCGATTATTTTCCTTCTGTAAGTGTTTAAAGACAGATGGAGGTCAGATGCTTGAATACACTCCAGACTGAATAGAACACTGAGCACAGATCAAAAGGTAAAATAAAAATATTTTCCAACTTAGGATTGCAACATTTATTCTAGTTTTAGTTTCATGTTGTTTCAGTGTACATATTGTCCATAAAATACATTGCTTAATTGTGTTTGCATCTTCATATGTGTACATAAATTCAGACGTACAAAGACCTCCAACTCCATTTTAAAGATACTAGAAGAGCCTATGTAAGATACCAGTGAGAAAATGTTTCAGCAGAGTGTTTCCTTTACCAAACATTGATAGCTCTGTCTAGATATTGCAGATTCATAGAAGGATGCAAGTTAGAAGTTGGAAGTCACCTAGTGCAATGTCTTGTATAAAGCAAGATTAAATTTGAAGTAGTACCATTTTGTTCAAGGCTAGTTTAGTTTCATACATCTCTAGAGACAGAAAATTCACTGCTTCTCTCTGAAAACTGCTCCTGTGCTTGCACACATCCCTGCTGAAAATGTTTTTCTTCAACTCTAATTAGATTTTTTCTTACCGCAACTTCTCTCCACTCTCTCTATTCCTCACACTGTTCACCTTAAAAGGAGCCTGAGTCTGTGCTCTCCACACCCAGACATTCTCTGGTGAGCCCTCACCTCGAGCACTGCATCCAGCTCTGGGGATCCCAATACATGAAGGACATGAACCTGTTGGAGTAAGTCCAGAGGAGGGCCACAAAGATGATTAAAGGAACGGAGCACCTCTGCTATGAGGAAAGGCTGGAAGAATTGGGATTTTCCCCCCTGAAGAAGTGAAGTCTTTGGGGTCATCCAACTGCAGCTTTCCAGTACCTGAAGAGGGCCTGCAAGGAACGTGGAGAGGGGCTTTTTACAAGAACATATAGTGATAGGACTAAGGAGAATGGATACAGATTGAGAGAGAGCAGGTTTAGGTTAGAGGTTATGAAAACAATCTTTACTGTGGAGGTAGTGAGACACTGGAATAGGTTGCCCAGAGAAGTTGTGGATGGTTCATCCTTGGAATTGTTTAGTCAGGCTGGATGCAGTTCTGAGCAACTTGGTCTTATGAAAGATGTGGCTACACAAAACAGGGGTATTGGAACTAGGCGGTCTTTAAGGTGCCTTCCAACCTAGACCATTCAATGATTCTATGATTAGGTAATAGAGCATGGAAATGTCTTCCTTGCTGATTACCTTCTTCAGGCTTAACAAACTCTGTTCTGTAGCCTTACTGCTTCATCTCATTCCTCTGAGCTCCAGCTGTTACTCATCTTGGCAGAAATCCTTGGAACTTTCTCCAGTCTTCCAATATCTTTCTGGCATTTTAAAACCCCAAACTAGACACAGAACTGTAGATTCAGTCTCATACATACTGGACACACTTGAGTAACCCTGTCATCCTATCTGTCAGCTTCATTTTTATTTTTGCAGAGCACACATGTTTTATCCTCACCCCTGCATGGGTGCACTGGTGACTCATGATCAACCTGATGCCCACCAGGAAATGGGAGTCCTTTGCTGCAAAGCTTCTTTCTGCTCTTTTCAATTACCACCTTCTCCTTTTGCTGCCTTATTATATCCCAAGTCCAAGACTGATCATTTCCTTTTCCTGAACTTCATGTTTTTTCTTTCTATCTGTTTCTCTAATTTGTTGAGTACTCTTTGAATAGCATTCCTTCAGAATACTGTTGCCTTTTTTGACTAAATAAAATACTTTGCTGCCTTCTTAGGAAACAATTGATATTTACAATTAAAGGCCATATACATAGTGAGTACAAACCTGTAGTTAATTTTACATTCTAATTCTAAATTATATTAAATTTAGTACATCACACAGAAAATGAGAAAGAAATATGCATGTAGATATAAAGCAAAATTTTATTCAAACTGTGCTGCAATTTTTAAGTCATTAAATAATATCTAACAAGTCATCTCAAATGTTTTAAATTATGTGTGGCTTTTTTCAGTTAAGGTCTGAAATCTTCATTGTTCTGAAAGTTTTCTGCAGATATATTATGTATATTCTGCACTCGGTTGGAGATAAATTATCTTGAGGATAATTTACCAACATAGTCAAGTTCATTTCAAGTTTCTATGAACTTGTTGCATATTTTACATTTCACTGTAGTTTTACTCTCCTAAGAATGTGGCTAGCCATCAATAACAATCATCTATCTCACAATGTCAAACATAATGAAAAAAACAAAGTAACACATAAAAAAGCTGATGCTAGAAATTCCTATGTGTTCTACTTTTATAAAAACTATGAGTTCTTAGTGTAAGAAGTAAATCTATATTTGACAGGGGGTTCAGTTTTTTACTGTATTGTAGAATATTATCTGTCAAAACATGGCCCATGAAAAAGAATACTACCAATGCAGGCTGCTAGCCTGACAAAGTCATTTCAGCTATGACACTGAGTGCCATGGAAAACCTACTGTTCATCACTTTTTTAATCTTCTGCTACCAAATAAAATGCTGTTGAAAATCTAAGGTTTCTTGCTGGGGAAAAATAAAATTGAAATCACATTAATAGTTTTCATTCCCTTGCAGCATGAACTGGCTAGAAAAAAAACCCACAAAATACAGAGCAGTGATGGTGAATATATACTGATCTCAATAAAACCCTTAAAAAAATAAAGAATTATAAATATCTCCAGAGATAAGATGGCATACTGTGGTCAGAACACCATTTGTGGCAACTTTGATTTGTAATAGAGAAGTTGGACTATCTTTTTTGAACTGGAGTCACAAAAGATAAACACTATGTTGAACTGAATTCATCAATAATAGTTTTAAATCTCTAAATATCAGGCATTATATCAAGAGGGTTTTCATTTTCTCAGTTCTGAAAACCAGTTTCTATGGAAGGCACTGGATTCTTATTCTTGCGTGCACTACATGTTACAAAAATTCATAAATTAAGAGGAAAATGAGAAGTATCTGTAGAATTTAAAGTGAATTAGGTAACAAGTGACGGTAGCCATGAACCACGTCTGATTTTATATCTTTGATAGCTTCTCTTTCAACAGCTATCTAGTAGTTACTACAGATTATTGAATAACCAAAATACATTTAGCACTTATGAAGCTTCTTTTTAATATAAATATTGTAATATCTGTTAAAAATCTTTCATTGAACGATTGTATGTTCTTGCTGAAAGTGCAGCTTTTGGTTTTCAGAAAGAAATCTTTACGGATAGTAACTATTGATTTAGTTCACAAATTTTCCAGTGTTGTAACAAACTCTGATATAGAACTTGAAATAAGAGAAAAATAAGCTCTCTTACAGGTATTTAAGATAAAATTGCGCATGGGATAATTTGAAAATTTTATTAATTTTCTTTGTATTTCTCTTGCCTTTTTTATTCCTTATCTCTCCTGTAAGTATAGAGAAAACCTGTGGTTAGTGAATTTTCAAAAACTTAAAACATAAATATGTATCTTTAACAGATTAAAGAGCTGCATTCAAAACACTCTCACTTTTTGCTTTCTCTTCTTTTATCCCTGTTACTCATTTTCCTAAGCCTTATAATCTGCTCCATTAATGAGTGTTTAAAACTATGATACTGAATTCCTAGATTCAAAACTGGACACATTTCAACACATTGAAAAATGTGTTTTAACAGGAAATCAAAATATTTTGCACTAATTAATGAACAGATTGTAGCTTTTAACACTTCTTTTCACCTCCTTTTTGTTCTCCCACAAGAATGATTTAACACTGTAAAGACGATATAGAGGTGTGGTTTGAAGGAAATGTTTTTGGGTTTTTGGTGTATTATTTACCATCAAGTAGACTGATTAAGAAGTGAACTGCTCTTCCCATATACATTGTAGCTTCTGTGATTTGCACACAAGCAGATAAGTCTAGACACCCAGCTCTGATTCAATTTACTACTGTGCAGTCTATTTACCAATGTGGTGCAAACAGAGATCATGCTGTTTTTTACAATTACAGCATCTGACCCAGACTTAAATACTTCATTGCCTAAATAGGCACAATAAGTATGATTTTCAGTAACTCATAGCCTTTATTTCAAGGGTAATCAAAGGCCAGTGGCATAGTAAAGATGTTGCTGGCTTCTAGTGGAGTTCCCCCGCCCAGGGTAAATAATGGTATTGAGTCCCCAGGGACCCTGCCCCTCTGCCTTGAGGGAGATAAGCCCGAGAATAAAAAAACTCCACCCTTCTCCTATAAAACCCACCACGCTGCCCCTGTTTGAGGTTTTTTTTTCTGGCTATGGGGTAAGCTGAGTGTGTTCCTATATTGGTGTTGCCCCGGACTTCACCAGCAGAAACTTGTCTCGTTATGTCTCGTGCCAGTCTCCAGAGCTTCCTGGACTTGATCCTGATGCTACAGAACGCAACCAATGGTGGAGAATGCGGGCACCAGTGAAGGCACCAAGAAAATAGCACAGCCAGCTCCAGCAACACCCTGCAAGTCCCCGCTGAGGGCTTCACAGCCAGCAAGACCCCC
>VWYI01037280.1:29233-39658 GCA_013399455.1 Anthoscopus minutus | reverse complement strand
CCCCCCCCCCCCCCGGAGCTGCGCCGCGGCCACCGCCGCTGTCAGCATCCATTGCGCACGCCCCTCAACTCTCGGCATAAGCGCCGCCGGTCTCACTCATCCCACGGGTGCCGAGAGAAACCTACCCCCGAGAGGGGGTGTAGGGGTATGCCCCATCCGCAGCTGCGAAGGGAACAGCGGCCGCATCTCCGAGCCGTGCGGGACGGGGAGAGGTGAGGGCAGCTCCCGCGGGTGTGGCGGGGGGAAGAGGGGGGGCGGCTCAGCGCGCCGCCACACCGCGCAGGCGCAGAGGCATCACCTGGGGCCGGCGCGGGGAAACGCGAAAAAGAAGAAGAAGGAGGGGAAAAGGAGGGCTCTGCCACACGGTTAGAGCCATCCTGGAGGCGGGGAGAAACTGAACTCGGAGAAAACTGGGTCCAGGGCAGTCGGGGAGGGGTCTCAGGAAGGAGCCGGGGCAGCGCGGCCGTCGCAAACGTCGGCAGGGGGAGAGAGAAAGTCAGGGAATGTCAGAAAGACGGAGGCAGTTCTGTGTCTTACGACAGTGTCCGTTCCCTGGCTTTGTCTCAGGCGGGGAAAGGGGTTTGGGAACACAGAGAGGGAAAGAGGAGGTTTCAGCTGGGAGCCCAAAGCATTTTCTAACTGATTAGTGCTTTCTACAGTTTTTACAATAAGGTGGAATAATGGAAATAACTTAGAGACAGAGAGGTCCCCTTTAGCTAAAACCAGATAGAGTTTTTTTTACCCAGAGAATTCCCACAGAAGGAGCTAGAATAGAATGAATCCCGAGTTGCATTCAGAAAGTGTTTGAGAACTCAGAAAAGATAAGCCTTTAAATCCATTTTAGAAAACTTAACACCATGCCTAACAAGGGTTTCTTGAACTTGAAAAAATAGTTTCTTTGAGGCTTGGGTTGTTTATTACCCATCCTCTTCTTCTTCCCACAACCAAACAGTAAAAGGTAGAAACAAAAAAGAAAGCCCTAGAGAGAGAACTTTCACTTACACATCTGACATTTGTTGCTGGGCAAAAAACCCCTGCTTGACTGAGGTTCGCTCCTCAGCCAGTCCACAGCAGGTTGTCTCAGTTCCCAGGTGGTTTTCGTGGTTCCTGGCTGGCCTCGGAGAATCTTTGCTACAGGCAGGGGTTTCTCATGGGGAACTGGCTGCACTCGACTGTGGCTTTTTTCCCCACTGCTTCTGCAGTGAAGGAGACGCTTTTTCCAGGGTTTTCCAGAGGTCCCTATTCAGGCACCAATTATGGCAGCTTCAGAGGCTCCGGGACTGGGACCCCAAAACCTCCACAGCTACCTGGAAGTAATCAGTTCTGAGCCTTGAGCAAGGCTGTTTGCAGAACCCCTCTTCGAGAGAAGAGGCAGAAGAAAGAAACAGAGCAATGTGTCCAACTTCTCATGGAGGTTTTAACAGCAGTCTGTCCTCCTAGAAATTCCTAACACAAAGCTGAGGAGGATCCAGTGGACCTGCCTTTTATCTCTATCAGTTCAAGGCGGGTCAAAAGGTGACAAGCAATAACAAATACAGAATTAACAAGAACTTGAGAACCATGCTTAGATAGGTAGCTTCTAATAGCTGTCTTCTCTCCAGGGAAGAGTAAGAGAGTTACCAGCTGACGCACTGTGTCCCACATCAGACCTCCAGATCTCTTTGACTCCTCAGTTGCTGGCAATCAGATCACTCACTCTACTCTTCAGCAAGCCTGACTTGAGATTTGCTATCAGATCATACACACACATGTTCACAGTGTCCGTGCACAGTGTCCACTCAGTGTCTGGCTGAACCCCCTGAAAGCATTGAATGGTTCTGTTCAAGTCTAATCAAGAAGTGGTCCAGGAGTTCTGCTCTTTGTTACTGTCCTGTTACCTCCTTTTCCTCAAGGTTTGGATATCTGAGAGTTTATTACATCTCCTGTCTCTTGTCTTAGTCTTTATGCTGAAAAACCAGTAACCATATATCCTTACATTTCACATATATTTAGAAGAACCTGGAAGAAAAACATATTAGATTAATCAAATAAATTCATAGATGAGACAGAGGCTGAGTTGCCATTCCTCCACAAATTTAATAAGGCTACAGGAAACACAACACTATTCAACCTGTGCCTGGTGAATCTAATTTAATCCAAAGGAATCAGACCATAGTCCTGAGAAGATCTATTCTCTCTTCTCACTCATACCTGAAATAACAAAGACATAGGAAATTCTAAACAGATAAAAACTGATGAGATTACATTTTCTGAATGTAAGAGTCTCAAACCACTCTTTGTGGTTTTCTCTGAGCCACAGAAAAAACACTTTACCTAACAAGTGCTGTTGTAAGTCCTGTTTTGCAGTGTAACACTTGGGTACAGCAGCCAAGTCCATGCTGAAGGACACTGGTCAACAAATTGTGCCTGGGGAAATTCAAAGATCCAGGCTATGAAGTAGAAATCTTGCCATTGCCTACCACCAGAACAGGCGTCATTCATTCTTCAGTCAGGAAAATCATGATCTTTAAGTAATTTACAGTCAAATGGACAGCAAAAGGAAATGCCCTGAACTTTGATCTGTGTTTCTGGTCCTGCAAACCTCACCGCACATCATGTGAACCAAAAGCAAACGAGATTTATGAGAATCCCTGAGCAATAGAAGCTGCCTTTTTAAGGCACATATCACCTAGCAACAAGGAAAGGGTACACATCAATTGGCATTAATGATAGCTGCTGCGGGAGGAAAGCAGAAGCCCAAACATTGGCCCAGCAGCCGGTACAATTAAGTTGTCCTGTTATTGCAAGCTTCACAGCATGGATACAGGAGATGACTATTGATTTATTTTCCCTCAGCAGAGGAACTGCTAGGTGAAAAGTACATAAAGTAGAAATTATGCTGTGCTTTGCAAAATTTCTGTTTGGCTTGAAAGCACATGAGCCAAGAAAACAATCATTGGATAGTGCAACAGGAGGAGAAAAGGCACAACAGGCAACATCCATTGCTCTAGCTATCACTCACTGGAGTATTTATTACCCACATACAGATATTCATGAATTGGGAAAAAGTAAGGAAAGGACAAAAGTAAATCAATTGACAAACTATTGAGACTTCCTGGCATGAATTCTTGTAAGGTTCAGGAGCTTCCTTGCCATACAAGTAATATTTATGCCTATTATTAAAGTCTCCATGCAGAAAACACCAGGCTTATTTTAGGTTCTGACTTAAGCTTATAGAGAAGACAGCTGACAATGTATTGATTAATTTACAAATCCAAAGGCTCATCATGGGGTTGATTTCAAGATATCATTTTAGACAGATTTAGTGGAGTGTAAAGTGACGCTTTTGGTTTAAAATCAGAAGGAGCCAGACTTGGGAATCATGTTTGAAATCTGTCAGTCTTAGATTCCTTTAAATTGCTTTTGCAACTGCCTTTTGCATTTTGTTTAAAATATGACAACTGGGCTACCCTTAGTAATGACAGACCATCAGAAATGTCCAAACTTTAAGCAAGACATTTTAAAATTTTCCCCAAGTTTAAGAGCACCTGTTAGCAGGAATTGGAATGCTTTCATTAGTGCCACCCACAGAAGTACATCTGGCAGAGATACATTGACAGCCATAGATACCTGACTGGCATTTGTGCTGCTCTCCTGATGACATAATGTAGAAGAACCTCAGCTAGTGCCAAGCAGATCTCTTGTAGCACAATTTAGATGAGAAAAATTTATGCTGCTAGGAAAGAAAAGAGAGGCTTATAATATCTTTATGTGTGTTTTATCTCATGAAAAATGGATAGGGCAAAATACGTTTATTTTTTCATCCCTTCATATCTGTGCAGTATGTGGTGATTAGCCAGAAGGTCAGTCCAATGGCCTTACTCAGAACTGTATCCAATTAAAATTTTAGTGAAAACCAACAAAAAATGGGCTTCTCTTACCATTGTCATACAAATTATCCACTTAGATCCCTGGAGTTAACTGGTAGAAGAAATATTCTAGATTTGCTTTCAGAAAACTCAGATATCTCTGCAGGCTGCCATTGTACTTGAAATATGGAGAAAAGTATATGGTTATGACTTTTTAAAAGGTTTAAAGATTTTTAAACCTAGAACTTATTAAGTGCTATTCAAGTTCATTCCATCTTTTTATTACTTTTCTCCAACGTGCTGATAGTGCAAAAAGTGAAATGAAAAACAGAAGGGTATTTCCATTGTTTGCAGGTCTTAAAAAAGGAGTCATGTGATTAAGACAGACATAGGTCAGAAAAACCTTGCAAAGGAAAATTCATTTTGCTACATCCCAGATTTTCAGAGGTACACAAGTACTCCTTTGTCTCACACAGCAATACCTCAGCAGTAATTATTTCTTTCAAAGCCATGCTTTCAACTGGAGGTTGGACCATATGATCTCCTCTCTCCTCACATGTATTTGATACCTCAGCCGCACTGAAAGAAATGTTTAAATAATAGAAACTGGGGCTAAACTTCACATGCTGCACACTGTAGCACAAATGCACAGACATGCATCAATTCAATATAAGTGTTGTAGGGCACACAGAGCCATGTAGCTGTATTTGCAAATACATAGATGAAAAGTGGTTCAAAACCAGAGGCATTCCAGATTAGGAATACTGTAAATCAAAACTGCTTGGGTTTTGACCCTTAGTTCCTAAAGCCACCCCACCTCATGTGAAAACATTAAATTTGTTTGCATCACTGAGGTTCAAAGTATGTCTTATATCTCTGAGGAGCTTTATATCAAAGCTACCAGCTGAAAACAGATTTACAGTCTGTGGAAATGCTTGTGGTGGGCTGATCCAGGTTGGACATAAGGAGCCTACCAAATTCACCATATCACTTCCATCTTCAGCAGGACAGTTAAGAAAAAATATAACAAAAGTCTCGTGGGTGAAGATAAGGAACGTCACTCCCAGATTCTCTACCTCCTCCACCCCTGCAGTACAGGGAATGGGGACTGGGAGTTGGGGTCAGTTAATCAAGTGATGTTTCTGCCATTCCTTCCCCCTCACGGGGAGGACTCCTCACACTATTCTTCTGCTCCAGTGTGGGGTCCCTCTTCCTGGAGACACTTTTCCATGGGCTTCTCCAGTTTGAGGCCTTTCCACGGGCTGCACATCTTCACAAACTGCACAGAGTGAGCCCCTCCCATGGGGTGCTGTCCTTCAGCAACAGACTGTGCCGTGTGGGTCCCCTGCAGGGTCACAAGTCCTGCCAGCATCCCTCTTCAGCACAGGCTTCCTACATGGGTCACAGCCTCTTTCTGGCATCCACTTGTTCTGTCATGGGGTTCTCCATGGGGTGTAGGGGGACAGCCTACCTCACCTGGGTCTGCAGGATGCAGGGAGATGTCTGCTCCAAAACCTGCAACACTTCCTATTTGGACGAATTAGTGAAGGAGAACAGAGGAGAACTTTTAAAAATCATCTGCTTCTCTTAGATGCTTAACTTTGTGAGTACTAAAAATACATCCACATCTTGGCTCAATAAAAGTGTTTGGAATTTATTCAATGGCCAATATGGAGAAATTTATTTGTAAAAGAATGGAGACAAACTTTCTTTGAACTCTGCTGTTGAAGAGAGCAGCTCAAGAAAAACATAAAAGCACACGTTTGGTGCTGCGCTTGTCTTTGAGTGTTACCACTTTGACTAAGTACCTACTTGCCTTTAGAGACCATCATCAATTCTGAGAGGTGAAGGTTTGCCTGTCCCTCAAGACGCATTTCAAATGAAATTGTACAGCCCAATTCAGCAGCTGAATTCTTTTGGCAGCTATGAAAGAAAAGTCAGAAGTTTAATTTCGATTCCTGTGAAGAAATTAAATACCAGTGGAGGTACTCCAGAGCAGCCTATAGTGTAGTTATACTGGGATCAGATTTGGCTTATAGAATCTTGAAAGAAGTGAACCCAGGTGATTCTGAATTGCTCTTGATGTGTCAGTCTGTGGAAAGAGCAGAGGAGGGGGAAAGAGCAGACAGTTTTCAGAAGGTTCTTCCTGTGTCTGCTCAGCCACCACCACGTTTCTGGAATTTCTGGAAGTTCTGTATTTCAAGACATTTCCTACCAAATATGTTCTTGCACATACTTATACTGCATACAATTTTATGCATCCAGAGGGCGCTGGAGAATTTCAGAGCCCACCCCCATCTCAAATGTGTAACAGGTGAGAAATTCTTTCTGGGTCTTATTTCCCTCTGCTGCTAAGTGCAGATGGTGCACAGTTTGGCACTGGCACAACATATGCAGTAGTGATTTCTTGGTTACCCCAGAAATCACCAAGATGAGGATACAGTAATTTCTGCTGACTAAAAAGGAGCACATAGGAAAAAGTTTGCAGATAATGTTTAATGGCTTTTTCCCCCCCATTTTCCAACATGTAACAGGAAAATATTTTCATTTGTTAGTATTATTTGACAGTGAATAATCTATTATTTTTTTTATAAAACTTTTCAATCACTATTGCATTATATGTTCTTATATGTGTGCTACAAAATTTCTTGTTCAGACCCTCACCAGCTAATAAGCATAAGAGGAATCACTGTGCTATGTATCTATTCTGTCTCTGGATACTTGAATATCAGAAAATGTGACAAGCAGCAGCCTTAACTGAAACAATTCAGCCCTCCATAAGCTTGTAGTGGACAACACTGTTCATACATGGTCACCCTGACATTGTATAGGATCTTTCTTAAATATAAATTGACCTTGTGGTTTGATCCTGACAACAGTCTGGGATGAATTTAAAGTAACTCAAGTGGAATCAGTGGATTGATTGATTGACATTACATGATGTGGGAACTGAGTGCAATTTAATTTATAAATAAGGTAAAGATTCACTAAAGTTTAAAGAAGCTGCCACATACAACATTTTTCATGTGAACAGACCAGAAGTGAGGCACAGGCCCTAAAACTAAAATAATTTCAGTTGCTAGAAAATAAACGCTGTTTAACTATTTCTTGTAACATGCAAGTCAGAGCTTCGTATTCGGGGTTAAGACATAAACTAGAAGATTTTTATGTAATTAATTTGATAATCTAAACAATAAACTATTATATTCAAATGAAAGATATACACAAATACATTTTATACAGGAAAACTGACTCAGAGATACAAAAATTACGTCTCTTCTCTAAATAAAAGTAATTTGCAATTATCGAAATGCGATTCAAGTCTGGAATTCTCGTCGATGCAAAACTGCAAAATAGTCCGTGGCCACGAGAGGGCAGAAATAACGCTTCTTGTAAAGCCTGATTTTTGGGAGAGTTGTGTATTCCCTTATAGAACCTGGGATGTAAATTAGCGTGACAAACTCCTGGAGGAGTTTGCTAATGCCACACCATTAGCCTTACAAAATCTGTCTCATGGACTTTAAACCTTAGCAAGTCTGGTCATCTTAACTTTCAGTCTTTTAATAACCATTCTTAGAACAAATAAATTTTTTTAAAAAGAAATTACAGTGGCATTTGACATAAAGCCTGAAGAGAGGATTTGTTGCAATGTTTATTAATCTGCCTACCAATGCTTTCTAACTTTTTCCTTTTCACATCAGCTTGAGGATAAGAATATGTATCATTTCTCACTTCAATAAACAGCTTGCTTTGGCTCTTTTTGGATCTGAATGCATCTGTAGCCCTCACAATACTGTGGCTATCAAAGTCAGTAAGAAGTTCAGAGAGTGATGTCTCTATCTTATTCAGTGAAATGCTCATATCCCTCCTTTTTTTTAACGCCAAAATTATGGGGGAAAACAAAAAGAACTGGATAAATTACTTTTCTTCCTATTTAGCTGAACTTGTCTCACCTTTTCTTGACTTACTACCATGTAGGTAACATAGCTTTCTTCACTTAGAAATGATGTTTCAATTTTTGGTTTCCACTAGCTCTGTCCCATTTCACCACTGGAAGCATACTGAGTTTCAGCATGGAGGTGCTATTGGCTTATTTCAGCAAGTCTTCATCTTCTCTGCATTAGTCAAGGGAAAGATTATAAGATCCCTGCCCTGAGATCATATATGTACCACAGCTAAACACAAATTAGTATTTTACCTGTCGTGAGGGCCATCAAGTGATTTTTAGTCCCTGGGAGCAGAATATTTTCCTTAAGAAGGTGGATTATGCTTTCAGTTCCTTATTGTAAAGCTCCTTCCTCTCTTTGCCCCAGCAAAAGGGTTCATTTTCTTTATCCCGCTTTCCACATAACCGCAAGAGCATGGGAACAACCTTGGACAGGCTTTGAGGGTGGGGTTATAGGAGCAAGCAATTAGCAGGGCAGTGGAGTAAGAGACAAAAGCAGTGGGAAAGCTCTCAAGAAAAACCATAGAGAGGTAGAAATGGAAGCACTAAAAGAACAACTCACTGCATGACATTTTTAATATGCTTAGGTATATAGCTGGAGTAGAAAAGTTGTCAGGCTTGCAATTGTCATTTTTAGGATTGCATTGAAGTCATCTTTTCTTAGGTTTCCTGAATAGCCTGGAAAGAATTCTTAAATGATCAAACTTCTTAACACCGCCTCATTTCTGCTTTTGACTTCTGACCTTCATAGCATTTTAGAAGCAGAGCTGGTTGTGACAAGTTTCATGTCTATATTCTTCATGACGCAAGATGGGACCAAAAGCACAAAGAGTTTTTACTTAGCATTCTTTGAAAAGCCTTTAAAACACATATACATGAGTCTATGGGCCCTACTGGGGTGAATGCTGAAGGAGCTGGCTGATATCTTGAGGCCACTCTAAACCTTGAACAATCACAGCAACTGGGAGGCTTGTCTGAGGACTGGAAGAAAGCAAATGCCATTTGTATCTTTGAAAAGGGCAGGAAGAAGGAGCCACGGAACCACAGGCTGGTCAGACTCATTTCCAGCCCTAAGAAGGTACAGAGCCACTCATCCTGGAAACCACTTCCAGGCACATGAAGGACAAGATGACCAGGAGCAAGGGAAAGCAATGGTTAACCAACTTGATAATATTCTACAATGAAATGACAGACATGGTCAGGACAATGAATATTGTCTACCTTGACTTAAGTCATGCTATTGACACTGCTCCCTCATAAGATCCACACATAGAGGAGATGAATTATGACCTGAATGAGAATGAAAACTGACTGAATTGCTGGGCCCAGAGGGTGATGATCAGTGCTACGAAGTCTAATTGGAGACCAATAATGAGCAATGTACCCCAGGAATCAATACTGGGGACAGACCTGCTGAATATTGTCATAATTTTCAGGGTGATGGGGCAGGGTGTATCCTCAGCAAGTTAGTTGATGATAGAAAATTGTGAGGGTCATGATGCCAACCAAAGGGATATGAACAGGCTGGAGAAAAGGACTGACATGCAAATCAACAACTCATAGAGTTCAACAAAGGAAAATGTCTTGCATGTAGGGAGGAACAGCCCCATGCTGCGAGGAGAACCAGCACGTGCTGCAGCTGACCAGATGGAAAGCAACTTTGCAGGAAGGACTGGGATGCTGGTGGACATCAAGTTGGACAGGGGCCAACAAACTGCCTTTACTAGAAGGAAGGCAAACAGTATCCGGGACTGCATGAGGAGGCGTGTACAGCAGTTTGAGGGAAGTGGTCCTTCTGCTCTACTCAGCACCGGTGGGTCCACATCTGGAGAACTGTCTCCACTTCAGAACTCCCAGACAAAGGAGATAGAACTACTGGAGCAAGTCCAGTGGAAGGCCACTAAGCTAATGAAGGGTCTAGAACATTTCTCATGTGATGAAAAGCTGACCAGGAACTGTGCAGCCTGGAGAAGATAAGGCTAACGGAGGATCTCATTGACATGTACAAACACTGTTGGAGAAGCCAAGACTGAAACCCCATAAGTCTGAATTGTTTAGCAAAAGATTCTGAAAATATGAAACTCATAATCAAAGTAGAAATGAAAGCCAGCTTTGAGATGTAGGATACTGAGTCAGTTACTATATAACCCAAGAACAATAGCCTAGCCAG
Source organism: Anthoscopus minutus (assembly GCA_013399455.1). Lineage (NCBI taxonomy): Eukaryota > Metazoa > Chordata > Aves > Passeriformes > Paridae > Anthoscopus > Anthoscopus minutus. Next base: position 29,694 of record VWYI01037280.1, on the reverse strand, counting down.
CTGAAGGAGAATCCTCTGGACTAAACAATACCCTTCTTCTGACAGAGAAACCAAAGGTCGGAATAGAGATGAAAGTCAGTTTTGATATAAATCATTGATGTTGATTGGCAAAAGCCTGGCCAGTCAAGGAAGAATCTGAGGAATGTGAATTCAGATATGATAATAGAGTCACTTCTATAGGCTGTATGTAAAACTCCTTGGATTTTGTGTTATATGTTGGTTGGTTGGTCAGTGTAAACTAGAATATTCATTGTAGAAAGACATATAATGTATTGTAACAATGTACTGGTTTGAGAACAAAACCAGTGAGAGACTCCAAGTCAGAAATACAATTTATTAGGAAATAGGAAGAAAAGAAAGAAAGCTACTGACAAAGTCAGAATACAACCTGATAGCCTGTTGGTCAGGGTGCTGGCAGTAGTCCAGTGGTACTAGATGAGCCTGGTCTTCCTCTGAGAGTC
>VWYI01037280.1:0-21614 GCA_013399455.1 Anthoscopus minutus | reverse complement strand
CTTTTGTCTTTTAAAGTACCGATGATGTCCCAGCCATCAAGGCTTTTTCTCTCAGCTAAATGGGAAAAATTCTAACAGCTAAGAAATGAAAAAAAAAACATGTAACCCCCAACACCAGTTCATGTACTCCAAGACCAAGGTACTGCAAAACAGAGACCATTGGGAGATTAATGTCAAAAGTGGAGTCCTGGATTAAAGTGCCAGTATGAATAAGAACTCTTCATCCAAGACCTGCTGGAAGCTGTTGGCAGCACACACCCTCTGATGTGTTGGCTTCATGCACTGATCAAAACAGTTACTGGAGGCTTTCACAAGTTCATAATTTAAGACACTGTATTTTTACACTCTGGTTTGAGATCCATGACATACAAAACAAATCTAAAGGGAAAAATGCAACTTTTTAATAATAAAGAAGACAGTAGCAAACTGATCTGATCCCAGAACATTAGTTTTTTGGTGGTGTGGGTTTTTTCTTTCAGAAGAAATGAGCCAGAAAGCTGGAAGTTGTCTGTCAGAATTCAGAATAAATCTACTATTGTGGAAGTTAGAAATCCTAGTAGTCTCTATTAAATCATTGTCTATAGTGCTGAGACTCTTAGGGATTCCTCACAATAGACACTTTAAAAATATGTTCACTTTTGCCTTTTTTTTTTTATTCTCTGGGCTGAGACATTTTTTCATGTGTCCTTGAGATCTCAAGTATCAATGGATCAACATCAGCTATAAATGTTTCTTTGGAAGAAGGAGACTTGTAAATATTTTAAGTTTAACACAGTCCTGTTTGAACTGAATAGATGATCAGACCTTCATATGCAATGCTTCTCTTTTATGTCTAAGGTAAATTGCTTCTTCTGCAGCTTGGTAGCCTATAGGGAGCAGTCAACAGAAATGATTTATTAATGTTTCCAGTAAGAGTTAGCTTAATGAATACAAACATCACAACTACACGGGTGACTTGGCATCTGCCTGACTACTTTCAGATTGGGAGCAAAATTTTAGATAGAACTTGTAAATGAATGCTTGAGCTCCTTCCTGAACTACAGCTACTAAACAATACCATTTCTCACCCCTCTCTAGAGATGGAGAGGGAAAGTCTTCAAAAGCATAAATAACAAATTCTGAAGTCAGTGGGAATTAGATGCTAAAGCTTCCATCTGTGCTACTGCATATATTTGCTGTCCATATGCTACTTATGTAGTAGTGAGAGCACAGGTATGTATGTGCTGGCAGCTCATACTCAATTACACTGCAAGATGCACATGCTGAATGTATCTATCACCTTCTTTCTTCCTCTCACTGATCAAAACATAATTGATTTGACCCAGACTTCATCAAACAATTGCCCATCACTGTTGTACTAACTTCTCCTAGTGAGTTCATCCTAATAGCCGGAATAAGCTGAATAAGTCAGTCATGAAAATAGAGCCAGGCTGTCATTGTTTAAAAGACTTCAGGTAAGCATCACTGTTGTGGTTATCAAAAGACATTTTGGTTTTGTTTTTTTTCTTTCAGATATAATGAGTTCAGGAAATTCCTTCATTGCTGCAAGCTTCCCTGAGGAGCAGAAAGGAAGCACAGAGGAATTGCTCTACATACATTGCCAGAAGGTAACTGAGCAAGGGAAAAGGATCTCCATGTACATCTGTTAATGGATGTACTCCTTATGGTAGTGCAGAAGACCCTCAGCCAGCACAGGCTAGATATATACTTCTCACAGTCAAAATGTTTAATTGAAGTGCTTTCACCAAGAGAAGCACCAGGCAGCAAAATGGTTGGATAGCAATTTAGACTGAGATGTACAAATATCTGCATGGGCACTTTAGGCTTTTATATTTTTCACAATGCCCTAAATAATAATGTGGAAATATATTGGCACTCACAAATCTCTGCACAGTATTTTGCTGAAATACTTGAAGTTCCACATTTCCATATTTATATTTGGATATCATTTGATTACTATTTACTGTTGGCTATTGTCCCAAACACCCTTCCTGAACTTAAAGACTTCACTTTTGGCCTAACTTACAGCATCCACAAATACCATAGGCATAAACATAAAAAGTCAGTGCTCAGCTTTTTCAGAAGGCTGCTGCAAAAGAAGAGATATGTCTAGAAAATAGCTGGGGAGCTATTGGGGAAAGCTTTTGGAGTTAGGGCTCCTTTTCCTAGACTGTAACCACAGACACTTTGTTCTTTAAAATATACTGAGGTTGGTGCCACTTCCACTGAAACCAGTTCCAAGACTTCTTGCCAAATCTCTGTTGCTCAGACATCACCATTACTGACTTACAGGAAAGCTTTGAAAGCAGAGCACTCTGCTTAGGGCTGACTCAGAAAAATCCAAAGATAGCCTTCAGTCCTGCAGCCTTTCCTGGAAAACAGGAATGGAAGATGCAGACTAGAATGTTAAAGGGTTAAAACATGACTCAAAGACTGGAAACTTGCCTTCCTGCCCTTATTCTCCTCTGTATTATCATGAGCTATTTTTATGTGAAATTATCATAGAATATATCAATTTGGAAGGGACCCATATGGATCACCAAGTCCAACTCCCTTCTCCTCACAGGACTATCTAACAGTAAATCATGACCAAGAGCACTGTCCAGATACTCCTTGAGCTCTGACAGATTTGGTGCCATGATCACTCCGCTGGGGTGTCTGTTCCAGTGAGTGGTCACCCACACAGTGGAGAACATTTTCCAAATATCCATCCTGAACTTTCCCTGATGGACCTTCATGCCATTCTCTCACATTCTATCAACTCTGGTTACCAGACAGAGGAGATCAGCACCTCTCTCTCCACTGTCTCCCTTGAGGAAGGTGCAGACTGTGTGGAGGTCGCCCCTCACCCTTCTCCCGGCTGAACAAACCAAGTGACCTCAGCCACTCCCTGTAAGTCTTGCCATCGAGGCCTTTTGTCATCCTGGTCCCCTCCTCTGGACACACTCTAGCAGTCTTTTGTGCTTCTGGCATTAAGACCCCCAAGCCAGCACAGAGTGCTGGAGGTGGGGCTGTCCCAGTGCAGAGCAGAGTGAGGCAGTCACTTCCCCCCTCGCCTGGCTCACTGCACTCTGCTGGATGCATCCTGGGGTACAGCTGGCCCTTTCAGCTGCCAGGGCACTCTGTTGGCTCATCTACAGCTTGCTATCAACACCAGATGTCTTTCCCCAGGGCTGCTCTCCAGCCTCTCATCCCCCAATTTACACATTTAACTAGGGTTACCCCATCCCAGGGGAGAGTCCAGCACATGTACTTGTTAAATGATGCTGATAGGACTTCCATCTCAGAACCATGAAAAGGTGCTGTGATCCCACAGTGATAGGACAGGTGCAAGATGTATAATGAACTTGAAACAAGAATTGTCATTGTTCTTGTGTTTGTCTTGAATTGCAACTGAATTATGCAATCCCATGGATTACTTGTTCTCCAGGCACACTAGTGTAGAGTCTCTAACTAATCTAAGTGAATCCCATTCTGGAGGAAAAAAGAGGTCCAGAAAAACCTTGCTCTATTCCACGAGGTGGAAATTGCCTATATGTGCCTATATAGTCACATTGCAAGCCAGGACAGATTTTGGCCAACTCAGGAATAGTACCTCATGAGAAAGTAGATGAGTCATAGCAACTACATGTCCCATCTCAGAAAACCAACATAGCAATCCGAAAGGCAGAAGAGATTAGCAAGCAACTTCATAAACCTATGTTAATGACATCCATTTGCTGTTTGTTCTGGAAACTCTCACAGTAAAATGTTACTGCAGGAGAGGTTCAAAGCATACACAGGTACCCACAATCCTGGAGGTGCTTCTGTGGAGCAAAGGAGAGTAGCCTTTCCTCCATAGTAAGTTTCTGTAAAACACAGAAAACAGGCAAGCAACAGAGCTACAGTAACCCCAATAGAAACAGTTTCACTGGCCTCAAAATGTACCAGAGATACAGGCTTGACATTAATTACAGGCTTAATCTAGTGCAAATAATTACAGAGTAAAAAGCTGAAGTGGGCAAGATTCAAATGAAGTATTTTTGTGTTTATTCCTCTGATAGTACTGGCACAAATTTCAGCGGGGAAAGTATAAGAAGCCTAAATCGTAAATAATAGGATTTGTAAATAAAACTTCAGGAAGAAGTTTGAGAATTAATTAAACTGTAAGGCCTTTTTCGAATGCCAGGAAAATCTGACTGATTATGGCTGATCTTTCCACCTGCATTTTCATCATTTTCACACTCTCATTTGCTCTCTGTTTTTGGTTTTGTTTTTTGGTGTGAAGCTGTTTTCAGAATCTTGCCAGTGAAAAGCACCATGCAGTTTGGCTGGATCCTGTGAGCCCTTTGGCATCAGAAGGAGCTGAAAGTGATCCCCAAAGTGTGGAAATAATTAGTTTCAGGGTAAAAAGTTGGAGCCTGTACCTATCTGAGGCATTTCCATAGCTCCTGTTGAGTATTAGGTGTGTGTGTGTCGTAAGGAACTGCAAAAGCCAGGCTTTCACAGAGGGAAATGTTCAGCATTTTTAGGAACTTTAAAGCCAGGCATGGGTGCTCAGCACTTCTCAAAACCCAGCCTTGCATGATGTAGATTTTGAAAGACGGGATAATCTCCACTCTGGCAGCATCTATGAGTTTTGATATTAGCAGTCCCCTGAGAAATCAAGACAAAACCATACCAATTTATTTGATTTTTATAAGGAAATAGAGCATAAGCTTTATAAATTTATGTGCTTTCTTTGCACAGAGGCCTTCCTACTGAACAATATTATGATGTCACTCAGCTGGCAAAAAAAATGTGATGTGTGTATGAATGATGAACTGTAAGTTTAAATTTTCAGCTGAACTATTGTGAAGTTAATGAATATAGCAGAAAACTGAATATCCATTCTACTCTGATGATATGAAGTGCAGCTATGATATGAAAGCAAAGGACCACATTCTGTAAAAAGGAATTAGCTAGTAACAAAGGACAGCAAACACAGTTGGGAAGGAAATTCAGAATACAGCATTGTGCCACTTCAGTTCAAGTAGCTCTTCAACAAGGATCTCTGAGTTTGCCTTACAGGTTGCTTATATTTATCAACTAGCAATACTCAAAAATATTAGCCTTTCTACTTGTTAGAATCCAGATCAAACTGAAGTAACTGAAGTAGTCATGATCGCATATGTATTTCTGTCAATTTTACTCATACATATTTATATATATGTATTTTTACAGGAGGCTTGTCAGGGATTATTTTCCTCATTGGTGCTGTTCAGGATGTATTTGAATCAATTTGGGTGCTGTGAGAGTTTTGCAATCCAACATTTTGCCACTTGATGGCACCAGCAAAACACTTGATCTAGCTACTAGGCTTCATAGATTAAGGTAGTTTGAAGCATAGATGTAAATTCTCCAAAAAGAGAAAATAAACAACCCCTTATATAAGCACTGATAAGTATAACAGAAACCTGAGAGTGATTCTACAGTGATTTCACAGTTAACTTTACAGGGCTGTGAAGCGCATTCCTCATGACAGCTGCTCACCAGAAGGGATCATCCAGGTACACAGGCTGAGGAAGAGATCACAGCACCTTTCTAGGCATTTTCTTCCTTAACAGGAAGCAATCAGGGAGTGCTGTGACTCTATGCCCTTGTACCACTTACATAAGGAGGAAGGAGATTTTACAGGAGTAGGTCAAACCCTGCCTCTGTACATACTGAAATGTATATAACCTTGACCTCTGAATATTTGATCAGGAGATCATTAAAATGCTTTCTCCATTATTATGCACTCATATCTTAACCTGAAATATTTTGTGTCCCTAAAAACATTTTAATTTGTCCTAGTTTAAGCATTTTCTTTCCCTATAATATTCTATTTTCTTGGTCTTTAAAAGACCTTCAAATTGGAAGAATATCTCCTTTAGAACAAAAACTAAAACACACACACAAAAAAGACTTCCATGTTCATAGTACAAGGTCTTTCAGAGAAAAACTTCTTCCTGCCACCAGGAACTATTAAATGGTGACAGCTACATGGAACCTTTCCTGAAAAATACACTCTGAGTGGCGCTAAGCAGACCTACCTGGGAGCTATTAACACTCAGTTTATTTGCCTTATAGCCTGTGAGGGCTCCTTTAAGCCATTACTGTCTTTTGTGGGAAATGGATTACAAGGTATTTGCAATAACTCTTTACACCTTCATAGACCAACAATGCATTTGCTTTAAGGATGAACATTATCTATCCTCGTGCAGTTTTGCACACTGAAATCAATCAATGACTGGGTGCAGATGTGTTTTGCCAAGTGCATTGGAAGTGAGTCACATACATATGCCCTCCCAGTCAAATGTACTGGAGAAAAACAGTTGGCTCCTCACTTCTAGATGTAATGGGTCCTCAAGTTCACATCAAACAAGACCACAAAAATTGAGAAAGGTGTTGAAAAACATCTTTCAGCCCCTGCCAAGAGCCTTAGTTATACATACACACACACCAGGCTAGAGTATTGGCAGCTGTCCTTCCATTGACAAGCAACACCACTAAGGTTTCCAGTAGGTTTAGTGACAGCATAAAATGAATTAAAATTTTTGTTTGTTTTTGATGGAGGTTTTTTGCCTTGTGGCTTTTAATATGGTTTTTCTTTTTATCATGCCACAAAGTATTTACATTCCTCTGGCTGTCTCCCAGTTCCTTGGCCCATGCTGGTTCCCAGACCTGCAGATTCCTGACCAAGCAGGTTTTAAGGTTAGACAAGGTAAGTAATTAGCTCCCTTTTGCAAGAATAAAAGGCTGCAGAGAAAGTCAATTTATATATTTGAAACAATTTATCCTTCAGGTGTAATTTTCTTTCTGTTAAAATTGGCAAGAGTGTTATGTCTGATTCTCTTAATAATTTACAGAATACATGGGAAAGTAACAGGAAAGAGAAACAAAATGTTCTCTGGCCTGATCTAGAAAAGAAGGTGAAGGTCATGAGGCTCTCCACACTGCATCCCTTTCAGGCCAAAGCCACACTTGAGAAAAGAAACAGATCTTTAGAGGCCCTTAGAATGTGTCAGAGAGCAGGAAAGTAGTACTAAGTGGGAGGCCCTCATGAAGGTCACACAGGTTCCAATGTGTCTTTTATCACCATTACTGAACAAGTGCATCTCTCCACTTAATGCTCTGACATCATGAGGGAAGCTGCAGAATCACTGTACAAGAGCCAGAGTGTCCGTAAGGATACTCTCTCGTTCATGTTATAACTATTTTATCAAAAAGTGTTTGAAGAGTGCTCACAGTGCACTCACTAGGAAAATGGGATGGTGCTCATCTGCACAACTCCCTGGACTTGTTCTGGGGCTTTCCAAACCAGGAGCATAAATCTCTCCACCCCAAGTCTTGACTTCTTTTCAATAGACAAACTCCATATGCTCTTTGGACTGAACATAATGGGGCAGACAATAAAATACCAAGCAACTGATTCTTGTGTGATATTGGCAAACTCTAATAGAACTCCAATGAAAACAGTGCCAAATTTTAAAAACTGCTAATATCTTACTTCCTTTCTAGGAAAAAAGCTCTACTTTTCTTCTTTCTCTTCTGCCTTCCATTCTGAGTGGCTTCAGGATTGATTAACCAGTATGAGTTTTAAAAATATAGCAAATATAACCATCTACACTTAAAAATGCAAAACCCTGCTAGCTATTATAGCCTGAGCTCACAAACCTTCTCTAAATCATGAGTAATGAAAATGCGTGTTCATCCTTATTTTATTGCTGCTTTAAGTTTAGATGTTAAAATGAAAAGTGATCTAACAGTACTAATGTAGTTCTGCCATGCCAGAGTTCAAAGTATATTGACTGTCCTTATTTATGTGTATGTGTATCAGCAATATGTCCAATTATTGCAGTAAAAAATGTAGCAAGCCACACTGTAACACAACAAAACAGAAACAGAAAATACTTCTTAGTATTTCTTTTCAATTCACATTTTGTTGCAGTTGCATTGTTATAACAGAATGTGAATTGAAAAGAAATACTAAGAAGTATGCTACATATCCACAGCACTGGTTGAGGTACACCAGTTCTAACAGTAGAAATGGAAAATCAATTAGAATTATCCATGGAATAGACTTTCAAAGATTGCTGGTAAAGCCTTTCTATAAAGGCTTTCCATTATTAAGACAGACGCAAAGTTTGAATCAGTCCCAGCTCATTACAAATGTAACAATACACAAATGGTTGCCAGAATTCAACACTTTAAGTCTTGTTATCTTTGTAGCATCACACATTAAAAGGATTTTTGTTCAGCTCAGCTGAGGCATGAGTTATGCTGGCACAGCGATTTGTGAGATATCACACCTCATGTTGATTGCAGTTAGTCCCATAGCATCACACCACAGATTTCACAATGAAGTGTATGACTTCTGTATCTTGTATCAGAATGTGTGAATAAAATTGATCTGGCAGTTGAAATTTATCTTTAAAACATCCATGTCAGTATGGAAAGAAATAAGTACACCACTGTATTTAAACTCTCTGTGAAGGGGCTTACTTCCTCTTTGTAACTCTGCAATACCTATCTTTATGGAGACCAATCCAATGATGGAGTGGCCCAGTTGCACCCTGAGTCACAGATGACTTGAAGAGAGCTTGGGTGCAGCTCCCATGTGACAGCTATGTCATTAACCAGGCTACTGAACCAGCCCCAACCATGGGTGGAAGTTCCTCCCACAGGAACTGCCAAGGCTGAAATGATGGAATCCCTGCAGGGCCTATTAACAACAATTATGTTCTTAAGCTGAGGACATCATCAGCTGCTTGGAAATGAATCTTAGACATCCCTCTTCTCACTGAGGAAAACAAGGGATTTTAGCAATACACAGAGTCTGGTATATAGCTTTTGAAGAAACAAGAAATACTCTGTACAAATGTACAATGTACAAATAATAAAGCTTTAAAAAGGGCTCTGATCTGAGATCATCATCTCAGATCTCATCTACCAATTTTACAATAAAGACCCTTTGAAGCAAGGCCTGGTAGATAAGCCTTTTGTATGAAATACACAAGATTTTGGAGCTCCAGGTGAACTACTTAGATTAGTAATATTTACTTCAGGCATTTGTTTTGTTTTTTACTATACCACAAAGAACCATGAAGCAAATTAATCACTTTTTCAACCTTAGATATTTTTCTGAATCGATAAAATTCCCAAGAGACTCTTAGCTATGCTTAGTGATTAAATTCTTGTCCTTTAAAGTAGCATTTAATTTTGCTTGCCCTTAAAAAAAATAAGTCTCCAAGGTAAAATATAAATAATTAGCATTATATGAATAGGTAATTTCTCTGCAAGTATAAACAGGGTATGTTTTTTGTTTTGCATTACTGATAAAAGGAATTTTTAAATTTAATTTTTGTGCTAATTGTACATGCCATGGTTAACTAATATACATACAGAAGATAGATTTTTTTTTCTCTTTACTCTGTTTTAAAAAGACATTCCACACATCACATGTTCCTGTTATCTTTTCAGTCTTTGGCACCTGGTAATAGAAAACATTCCTCATGTAATGAGTGGTATCAGTAAGAACATTGCTTACACATTGATTTTTCCCTAACGTATATTGACTGCACTGATTCAGATAAAGAGTGGGAGATGCAAATGAGAGCGCGTCACTTGAGGTAAGCTATTACATTTCTTCCCTACTATAGGCTTCCCAAACCACCAGACACTTTGGCTAGGTGCATTTCACCTGTATCTTATCTTTCCTTTATAAATAAAAGGACAAGCTGTTCCTCTCACAGTCATAATTGCACACAGTGCAGGTTCCCTGGCAATAAGCAGCAGCAACACTATGAGGCACAAAAAACCTCTCTCTTGAACAAAGAATGCAATGATTAGGTTTAGAAGATTAGCAGTGTTTACTTAGCACACACAGTCTACTAACAAATACTGATCTTGCTGACTTTCCTATGGGCTAATTGGGTTTTCTTGGCTGTGTTGTTCATGGCCTCTTTACCTAATGTGAATTAAAGTGTTTGAGAGCAACTACAAAGCACGATTTCTCTCTCATAAAACAAATTTATGAGAGAGAAGCCACAGAAAATTCTGGCTTGATAAGAGTTCGTTATGTCATGACACATAGCTCCAGGAACTGAATTAATCTGGCTCCTGCACAAGACTGTGACTTTGCTTTACACAGCAACTGGGGGAAGGTGTTTGCTCCCAGTAAGATGCTGTATGCAGTGGTGCTAAAGTTAAATGAATCCAAACAGGGTGCTAGTATTTCTTACAGGAATAAACTGCTGTTTTAATTTTCTTCTGATTTCATAATTCCCCTGATTTTATTTAGTCTTAAATTACTCTATCACTAAAAACTTACAGCTGAAAAGAACGATCACAGGAACACGGGCAATCCATGAAATCCCAGCTCTCAGTATCGCATAAAATCTCCTGTTTAGCTTTATCCTCCTTCCTCACAGAAATAAATGTCATCTTAGAGACAAATTTTGATTACACAAGCACAAACTCAGTATTAATTTGAGCTGCGCAAGAATCTTAAATTCCCTTAAGCCTCATAAAAATAAATGAGAATCAGTATGATTGATCATGTAAAAAAGCTGCAAGGGCAGCATCATTGGGAATTCTTTGCAGGGTTCATGCAAACGAGGGTAAAAACTAAGATATTGCCTTTTTGATTCTCGCATCTCTCCCCATTCTTGCAAAGTGTTATATTTAATCTAAAGCCCAGTGAAATGTGAAATAAGGAAATTTTCTTTCTTTCTGTCTGTCCTTCTTAACAACTTAAACCAACCCAAGACCACTGTGCCTGCCATTTTCCCACTCTCATCTCTACCCTACACAAATTTCTAGGTACACCATGTTCCCAGACTTCAGATCACCTGACATTTGAGACACTGGGATCAATTCAAACAGTCATCAACCTTTCCATCCCAGTATCTCTAGTAAGACTTTTGACATGGTTTTTCTGAGGAAGATCAGAAGAAAGAAACAACTCCAGGTTGGTTTACCCTTTATCCTTGAAACTTACTTAAAAACACTATGGCAGCCATAACTCTTTTCTGCTGAAGTTTAACAGAATCTGACTACACCAGTGGTCAGCACCTTGGCTTAAAATAAAGCTATATGTGCTGAAAGTTGCAGTCTCATGGAGGATGTCTCAGCACTGAGAATAAAAGCAACTCATGTGACCCCCTTGTAGCCTCAGAAGCCTACAGAGCTATTAACATAGCTGCCGTTCCCCACAAAAGCATGATGGATCACTTAGTGTGTTCGATATCTCCAGCCAGCCAACTAATCCTTCACAGTCCAAAACAGGGAAAGAAAAACAAACAAACAAACAAAAAAATTGAAATCATCAGTGGGACCAAAAAGTAGCATTTTTTTGGGCCAAAGTCATGCCTACCACCTTCACAGGGGACAACAGAAATACCTGTGAAATAAGGGCTGCATGATTTAAAACATTTTATCACTACACAAATAGGTGAACTAGCTCCAGAGAGAAAACACAATTCCTCCTATCCCTTATGAAGTTTGAGATGAAATCCTAGACATCCACTATTTACAGAACACTATGTAAGCCATAATGAGCTGTTTGTTTTTAGCCCTCGCAGCATTTTACTCTGAGAGTGTTTTACATAAAATATTGGAGGAAAAGGGCATGAAATTATTGTTCTTATTTGACAGGTACTTTGTTTCAGAAGACTTCAAAGATCACTTGCTTGAACTGATGTGCCAAGTGCCAAGTAGCACTTGGCAGCTACTGACCACACAGGGTTAGGGGGAATTTGGGACAGGAAAAAAACAGCACCTGTTTGTGTAGTGGCTGTGCTTGTCAGGAAAGGTTTGGCAGTAACTTTAAAAGAGAAAAAGCACATGCTGGCATGGATAAGAAACTTTTCAGGAAAGTAAAAGCTGATAATGTTACGTGGCAGGTCAATTTGCATTAATTAGCTGCCATTCCCAGTCATTAGTACAATGCTGTACTGTTATTTATATAATTGGGTATATGAGTGATTTTTAGTGAAGTATCCAAAACCAAATCCTTCCACAGAATATGTAGCGATTAGTCATTTTTAGTCAGTTTTCACTGATCACTGGTCTGTTTAAGAAACACTAATCATGTATGGAGGTGGACTTACAAAGGTAATTTTGCACAACAGGACGATCATCAGAGACCAAAATCTATTTCCAGCAAAGTTTAACAGGTTCAGAATTATCAGCTAAAGGGACGGTTACCATGGGCACTTAGGAAATACTTTCATTTTCATCTACTGTTCCCTCCATATGTTTTGAATTTCTTGGAGACTGGGACACTCCAATTGTCATGACTGAAGAAGTCTCTAGTTAAATACAGATAACTCAGACTACAGTCAGGCGACTTTTACCAACAGAAGATTGTGCATAAAAGCTTTGTGTCTTTTCCACATCTCTCCTTTACAAAACTCATAGTATCTATTATGTAATTAATGCTGGCAGCATCATTGTGAGGTAAATTATTAAAAGTTATTTGACCTGAGTTCAGCATAACTACATCCATGTTGAAACTTCCAGCTGAGTACTAATACTGCAGCAAATACATTTTTCCACCAGATTTTACATTTTTAGCATTTGCTATACAGATAACTGAGGGAGAGGAGATGACCACATGTTATTTCAATTTCAAGATTATTTAAAATAGTATTTTCCATATGGCACACATATTTATTTTATACCTTAACTATTTCTTCTTATCCTCCAGCTTTCCAAGTTTGTCAAAGAAAATGGTCAAATACATTATCCAAATCACCAAAGATAGTGGCCCTCAAATCCGTTTTAAAGAACTCAAATATAACTTTTCTCCAAGAATAACCAATATGCTACAAAACACTGAAAGGGCTCTGGAGATCACAACATATAGTCAGGTCTTCACAGGGAAGCAATTTTGCTTAAATTAATTTGGTTGGGAGATGTGAGACCACAAATTTTTAGCCCCTAAATTTCTCAAAGACACTGATTTTTTTTTTTGTCATTCAGTAACAAAGGACACATAAACTGTAAATTATCTGAGGTTTTTCAGGGAGGTTTTGGATTAGTTATGATTTTCCTAACCCATAAAAATGTATGACAACAAAACATGTCTCTGTTGAGGAAGAATTCCAATATATCACCTTATCCTGGGTTAACTATTACAATAAAGCAGTTTGCAGATTGACTGGAGAACTACATAAAGACACAAAACTTATAAATACTGCATTTACTAAGAATCTCATGCTTCCACCACGAGTAATACTGGCAAGATTATTATCAGAGTCAGCTACCAGAATTAAGCCTTCTCTTTGACAATACCTAAGCACAGGGCAAAGCTCACTCTAAAGCAGAGACAAAAGTTCAGAATACTAAATCAGTCCTGACACAGCTGGTTGACAGAACTTCTGTAATGGATTAATTCCATGAATGGCTTCTTCAGGGTTTGTAGGAGGGGAAGTAACTGTGATTATCTGCTTACTTTTTATCTTACCATTTTTAGTTGGCACCAACACACAACAGCAATTCAAAAGACCTTTTCCCTTGAGTAATATGTGTAACAGTGTCCTTAAAATGCTTTGGTAGCTCTCATGTGAATGGGGCAGCACTGCAGAGGTTGAATTGTATTGGCTACATGTTCAGCTGCTATTAATCAGGGCCGTCTGACTGAACTCAGCAATTTATTGTCCTTATTGCACTATGTGTTTGATAAGTGACTTATTACCATTGCAGACTACTGCTTCCTTACTAACCATACCAGTTTTGGTAGAGTTTCTGTGATTTACACTTCTCCATTTGCATGAATGATTTGCCTTTCTTCCTCCAGGGTGCATCAATAACATTAGCAGATTCTGTTTTAATGCCAAGATTTACTTTTAAGGATGTATAAAACTATATTGAAAAACTCTGTGTTTGTTGTCTTCAACACTATTTATATTCTCTGTGACCTGTATAAAAGTGAAAAGATATTACCTGCATTAAATGCTACTCATGCAAGCAGAGCATAATATGGTATATAAGCAGAGCAAATCAAATTGAGAGTTGTGTTTTGCTAATGCATCATTACTTGTGATGGCTTTATATACACAGCTCTGATTGATTGTAACTCTAAGCAATTGTAACTGAGTCAGCAATTCTGCAGGTAAAACAGAAGGAACACATTCCTGCTCTGCTGGCTTTATAGCACTTCCAGATTCAAACTGCATGGACTTACATAAAGCAGGGCAACTAAGTAAGCTGCTGTCATTTTCTTACTTGTAGTCCAAAATGGCCCTGGATAAGAAGTCCCTGAATTGTCCTGCTTTTCTTCTATTGGATTAAAACAAATCTAGCTAAGGAAATCCCTTCTGATTTATATTTTACATTTTCTGATGCATTTACAAGTTTCTGGTAATTGAATCCCTGTATCTAAAATGGAAAAGCTGTCTAATGTTTCTTTCAGTGTGATGAAGAAAACAAAATGCTTTGCTGTATGATAATGAACACTTCAAAGAACACGTTCAACAGTTCATCTCTGGAAAGGAAAATCCAGACCAGCACCTTAAATAATTCAAAACTGAGTAGTTTTATTGCTCTCAGGCTTCCAAAGTGTGATTGGCAAAGGCCTACCCTGGGCCATGCTGATTTACCTGAACAACACTCATCCACTTAAAGCACACATATGTTAAATATCATACACTGAGATTGTTCAGCACAGTAATTGCTGAACTTCACTCTTTGGCTACAGGACTTAAATGTACTTTATGTTTGAACAATTCCTCTGGCTCTGCACCAGCATCTGAAGTCTCAAAAATGCAAATGATTCATAAAGGCTAACAGTATGTGAGCAGTGGATCAAACTGTGATTGAGGATGCTAAAAAGTCACATGCAAGTGAGCATCCTCAAAACCACCTGCAACTGTTCCTAAAAGAAGTTAAAAACACACTAATTCAAGTCACCATTTATACTATCACTCATATGAGAAGACAGATGCTTACAGAAGAAAGAAGAAAACACAAGATATCTATACCCATTTGTATCTTATGAACTAGAGTGGAATAGAATATTTTATTTTCCAAAGCAAAAGGTGTGACTCTGAGCTCCCTAAATGACAGGGACAGTTGTGAAGGTCCGGGCTGCTTCTCTTTGACTGAGAGACCTCTAACTGTCCCTTTTCACTAGTCAGGGTCAATGGTCTGCTAAAATAAGCAGTCCCTGCTAAGAGACATAGATGACAGTATAAATCCTGCTACTTTCTTCATACAGAAACATTTCTCCTGGTCTATAACAAGTGAGATCTCCTGAAGGGTGCACTGCATGCTTACTTCAAGGTGAACATCCCCATGAATCAATTGCAAAAATAGTACTCCTTCAGATGACTTCACCTGCACTCAGCATTCCCACTGTTGTCACCAGCTACTAAGGCACAATGCTGAATGAAACAAAAAGAGCAGCCAGCCTAGGTTAGCAGTGCAAAGTGACAGAAAGCACAGATCAGAAATGGGATGTGAGCCAAGAGCAGGACACTGTCTCAGACACGCTACCAGAAAGTTCCTTATCTTGAATCAAGCCCAACAATAAACAACCTTCTGGAAATCACTGACACGTTGCAAAAAGAAGCACTGTAGAGAGGGAAGCTTTCAGGAAGGCCCAAATTTGAATCCCTGAAAATCAGCATGTTCACTTTCCTACAAAGACTTCAAGCCCAGATATTTGGATGAACATACAATATGGGAAAACTCAGCCTAAGTAAGCCAAGCTTACCACTGGATGTGAAGCTTGATGAAAGTGGAATTTCGTTGCACAGACTTTGGCATCAAGAAACATGTTTGCCTGCATGAAGACCACAGGATGGGCCAAGAGACAAAATGCTGCCTGAATGGATCCCTAGCTGTGAAGTTCCTCAGCACCAGATGGCGCTGATGGAGCTGCAACATTCCCTCTCTAAGACAGCAGCACAGAAACATTTACATAACTCCATAAAAGGAGAGAGAAAAAAATCCTCACAGATAATACTACCGAGAAAAAAAGACACGAGAACTATAGTTTCAATGTTTTTTTATTTCTTTTACTGGCACATTCTTTTAAAAATGGAATAACAAATAAAAAGGACTCTAATACAAATTGTCTGGCCTTTTCCAGAGAACCATAATAACTTCAAACAGTAACGAGAAGAGCAATTAGAGAACCCCAGGACATGTGCAGACTATTTGAGAACACTTAGAAGAGTCTGAGCTAGAGGCTGTGAAAACATGACTATTCTAGATGAACACATTAATTGGATAAAGCCCAGTTTGGAAAGAGTCGGTTCATTAAAGGCCAAACGGATCAATAAATGAGCATTACAGTCAGACTGGGAATAAACTTAGATGATTTTTAATGTTCACAGCAGGGAGCTTCAGGAGTAGCTGAGGAGAGGATCAGAAAAGAGGCCATTTCCATTTATGAAAGGAGCCCTGACGCAGTTGCCAACAACAGCTGGGGATCACAGTTACTGCCCGAAAAAGGCTCTTGCAGGCCCTCCCAAACACCAAACTTCCACCTTAAGAGGATCCTCCGCTACTCTGCAGGGTGTCCAATGCCAATAAAGACAGCACTGCCATGCTCACACAGGGACAAACATGACTCTTACAGCTATGGAGTCTCTTTTTCTGGGCACAGCACATCCCCAAATACTCCATATTCTAAGGCTGACTGTGCCTCTCCAAACACACTTTCCTATGCCAGGCTATTGTGCCTTGTGTTTCAGACTCTTCTCTCTCCTTCTCCCCTCATTGTCTTAGACAGAAAGGTTTCAGAGAACTAGAAAGGCCATGGAGACTGTATTTTACCTGAAGGGAAGGCTGTAGAGGGAGAACAGGATTTAATAGTCCCACCAGGGTGTCCCGGTTTTTGAGACAGTTATCTGTCAGGGAAGGCAGAAAAAAATTGTAAGCCCCCACCCTGTCCCTCCGAATTATTATATATCGCAAACATGGAGTTCTCAGGCAGAGATATGGGGATAGGAATAACAGTTCTTTACTAATATATATATATATATTAAGGTAAACTAACAACAATAANGGAGGCCACAAACGGAGAGGAAGAAACAGAAGCAGAAGGAACAGCCGCTCCGTCTGGATGATGGCAAAAAACCTCCTCTCCCAGCAGAAACAGCTCCGAGAGTGTCTGTGTTGCTCTCCCAGAAGGACCCAAAAACAAAACCCGCTCCCCTTCCCACTGCCCCCGGGGGCTCAGCCGATCCTTTTGTCTTTTAAAGTACCGATGATGTACCAACCATCAAGGCCTTTTCTCTCAGCTAAATGGGGAAAATTCCAATAGCTAAGAAACGAAAAAAAAAACCACAAAAACATGTAACCCCCAACACAGGGATTTGAAGATTCTTTAGAATGAAACAGGAAAGCTACCAAAAACATGTAATCTGTTATTAGGAGTCAGGCCTAGATGGCTGAAAGTGATCTACATAGTAGCCAGGGATTAATAAGCAGCATTAACTTGGGGGTTATAAAAAAAAAATTAACACCAAGAGATAAGGAAAGAACAACTCTGCAGCCATGTTGTGGTCACAGAGCTGTTTTAGATTTATGAACAAAAATCAACTGAACAAAATAATCTCCAAATACAATATATTTAAAAACCTTGAATAATTTTTTTAAGATTTTGAAAATAAGGAAGCAGCAAATGCAACTTTTGTGGAAAGCGATCTCAGAATGCAAAGAATACACTTAAACTGCTATTTTCTGTGTGCTGACAGATTTTTTATAATGCTATTACACAGATTTAAGGAACATAATATTGGAACAGCTTTTTCAGGAATAGCTCATATTGGTTCAATGCATATCTTCAGAAGCTCCAGCCAGGTGGGGATTAGAGAAGCAGAAACAGCATACAGACATTCATTAGGGTTTTTTTTTTAATAAATAAATGAGGGATTATCCAGTTGTTTCTTAGAACCTGAAGAAGGAACAAAATACTATTGTGTTTTTCATTGAGAATTTTTTTATTGCATTCTTCTAAGCTGTCCCATCAAGGAATCACATATATTTCCCTCTCCCTTCAAGCAAATCACCAGAGTTCAGGAGACTGCAGGATCATATCCTGAATACATGGCTCAAACAGAACTTTGCTTCCAGCTAGTCCTTATCCACTGAACTTTCCCTTACAGAAAAGAGATACTAGCAAAGAATCACGGCACAAATCCCCTATGACTTTATTCATGTGTGAGATCTTCAGGAGTTCAGTCAGGACACAGTGCCCCAGAAGCACACTATTTTCTGTGCAAGTATTCAGAGTACAAAGGGCTCCAAGGCTACCAAAAGAATATAACTAAAATGACATGACAGGAGTCAGGGACCTTACTTTCCATCAGGATAGAATACTCACTTTCTATGCTACCTTTACACGTTTCAGAAACAATGAGTCTTTTTGTTTTTAAAACAGAGGTGATTTATGCATTTATTAGGACACAAGAGTAGTACAGGAGAACATCTATAAGATTTAGTACAAAAATAACCAAGCAGCATAATAACAGATGAAATTTAAAAGTGAAGTATAAAGAAACTTCCCGCAAAAAACTGCTGAAGGCAACTCAGCCATAAATGAGTTTTTAGTTGTTCGTTACTTCCTGGAGGAATTATTTTAAAATAAATGCAGACCCCTGACTTTTGCTCTGCTTCTAGCACAATTCAGGACAGCAGAAAAGACAGAAATTGAATATCTTGCATTTAGTTTTGTTCAGCACACTTCCTAAGTAACAAAAAGCAAGAAAGTCTGGGAATATGATGAAGGCAAAAAGATTGACATAATTTTTAAAAGCCTTAGAGACATGTCCTAACAGCATAAGAAAAACATCTTCCACACTAGCTGTTTGGATTAAGTGTTCTCAGAGCTCTGAAACTCCATACCTTAGGATTATAAACTCATGCTGGGTAGTTTTTGTGTCTGCAAAACATCCAGCATTCATCATTGTCAGAAACAGTACTAAACCCCTAGTCTGGTCTGACAGAATACTTGACACATACCTGAAGTCAGATGTAAAAAGAAGTAATGCAGCTGGGCTATTAAAATCTGATTCTAAAACTACCAGCCAGGCGATTACTTGGTGACCAAACTTGTGAAAACTTGACACAACAGGCAGCAAAACAAGCATAAGGTCCTTACAGGGGGGAAACCCACTTCTCCACTGACAGAAACACCCCATGTGTTCTACCACATACAAAAGTAACTTCCTCTCAATGAAGAAGAGTATGAAGAAGACAATCCATGAACATGTTGTCTTGGGACTTGGTCAGGATTCACATTCACCAGCTCCTCCTGCTGCTCGTAGCCTCGTAGCTCTGCAGAGAACTGGGTTTACACATAAAAGAAGTAAGCTTGCCAAAGCACACCAGTTTCATTTCCGTGGGAGAGTGGAAGAGAAATTCACCACTTTATGGCCTTATCTCTCTTTATGTTATAAAAGGCTTCCCTTTGAAAATTCTAAGGTAAGCAAAGCTTTTATTTTTAAGAGTCTCATGTGACTCTTGGGATCATACTAGTGCTCATATTTCATGTAAGGTCCTCCTGTCTGGCCTATACCTTAGACACAAGAATTGCATAGGCTTTAGTAGATTACATTAGATTGGCACATCATCATTACACAAAGAGACCCAACCACACAAATCTTACAAAAAGACTCTTAATTTTAAGCTTTTCTTTGGGCTAAGTTGATGCTTTAGAGGCTAATCCCACAATATCTTGATTTAGGCTGTTGCAGAGGTATTTCCCACTCTACAGCTTGGGTTATTCAGAAGACAACATCCCAGCTAACCATGTAAGTGAGAGAACAGTAATCTTTGGCTCCCATAGATACACAAAACAAATGTATTATCAATGTAATTAATTGTCATCCCTTCCAAACAGGATATTCCAGAAATTCTTCCAACTGTTTGATTCATTACAAAGAAAAAAAAACCTTATGGAAAATGGGGTAGTTCTGATCAACTACTTGCCATTCAAAAGTTGAAATTGAGGCCAGTAGAAATTACTGTTATTGTCACATGTTTTTTTCCAGATGCAATTAGATTTTCAGACATTGTTCAAGGACATTTATTATACCTCTATTATTTTGAGCTTTGCAGTAAACTGTGGTAGACTCTACAATAACATGAGACTAGCTTGGAAGTTAAAGAACATAATGGACTTGATGAAAGAAGATCCTTTCATTTGCCTTTCAGTTCTTGAATCCCTAAAGTTAATTCTGAAGTTCTTTTCAAAAAGAAACACAGTTATGTCTTTAAGAAAAGCTGAACTTACGAAAAATTGCTGGGTCCTGAATCTTTCAAATGTGAATGACCTCCTTGGTTCACTTAATTAACTTTGTCCTTGACCTAAAAGAGTTTTTTTTTTTCCCTAAATTACTATCCTGAATCACCTCTCTTTTCAACCTACTTTCACTATGGGAACTGGATTTTAAGGATTTAGAATGATTTTTTGGATTGTAAAACAGACGTTGATGAAGTCTCATCCTAGGACAAGTCTTGCATTCAGTCCTTTCTTGCTATTCCATGCTTCAGTGCAAATTACACCAACTTCATGCACTTATGTTTTATACTCACTACTCCTCTGTACTCATTCAAACAAGATGCCTCAGTTAGTTGTGTTACTTGTCTCAAAATACCAGCTGATTACAGAGAAGTTGTATCCCACGCATTCTGACATCCAAGGTTACTTGTCTGAGCTCACAGATATCGAGGCATCTCTCACTCTGCAGGCAGCTACTAGAGCAAGTGCTTGAGCAGGGCAATCCTGTATCTCCACAAAGAAAAGGCAGGCATTGAGTCAATGTTCTCAGTTTGAGGTCTGTGTTTGTTTTAAGTTGACAAAGAGTGACTCTGAACCCTGGATCCTCTTATCTACCCAACTCCCCACAGGCCAGATGAATGACAGAGACTTCTACCTACCCCAGTCCTGAGAACACTTTATCATACTATAAATGGCTACTGAATAAATCTTCATGCCTGAGGCATAAAACCACAGCATCAAAGAATGGCCAAAGTACTTTGCTATTTTCACACCTGTTAAACTCATCAGTAAATTTATCAGTCGGTAATCCAGGGCATTACAATGGTTGTGCAATTGATTCAGCTAGGAAAGTTTGGCAATCTCCCAGCTGTCCACTCTGCTTTGTACTCTGGCTGCTGTCTCCACCTGTGTGTGCCTCCTGTAATTTATTCTACAGCTCACCGTGATGCTGAGCAGCACTGTNTGTCCCCACCTGTCCCTGTCCCCACGGTGTCCATGGCCTTGTCCCCGCAGTGTCCCTGTCCCCGCAGTGTCCTTGTGCCCCACATGGTCCCGTGTCCTCAGCATTCTTGTCCCCATGTCCCCAAGCCCTGTGACATTTGGTGGCCAAGGCACAGCACCCATTGCCCCCGTGCCCATCCCAGTCCAACCAGGCCAGGATGTGACAAAACCAGTTGAAATAGAAAGGGGGGAGGGGCACAGGTGGGGAGCAGGGGGGGCTCAGCCCTTCCCGGACACCGTGTCCTTGGCCTTGTCCTTGGCCTTGTCCTTGGCCTTGGCTGTGGCCTTGTCCTTGTCCTTGTCCTTGGCTGTGTCCTTGTCCTTGGCTGTGGCCTTGGCCTTGGCCTTGGCCTTGGCTGTGTCCTTGTCCTTG
>VWYI01037279.1:24377-46190 GCA_013399455.1 Anthoscopus minutus | reverse complement strand
TGCACAAACCATTGCTATCTAAAGCTTTTAGCAGCGGGAATATTTTTATCTGAGATGTTTTTGTTACTTTAGTAATCAAAGTGCTTCTGGGTACACAATGTTAAATGCTAATAATTATGGCAAGTTTATTTTTTCTGAAGGCTAGGTTTTGAGAGTTAGGTTGTGAACGTGAAAATATACTAATACAGAATGGGAGATAAATACTTCACTAAAATTGCAGCAGTGACAACAGAATGCTCCTGGAGATTTACATGTGACAGAAGGGGTGTTATTTGGTTAATAAAAAGACAAAAGAGTAATTTAGATATGGTGTTATTTCTCCAGAAGCTCAGAATTTCATTATGCTCAGAAAGTGAATAACTAGATATATGAGATTTTTACCAAACTCTGTAGATGCCATGTGATTGGAGAGCATGTGGACATATGGACATATCAATGTTTCTGATTTCTCATAAAAGCAAGAGTTTAGAAATATAAAATAAAAGAGTGAATTTGTATCCCTAGACTATATTTTAGCCATAAGTTTTAAAGCACAAAAAACTTGAGAAACTTCTTTAGCAAAAATAAGTGAATGATGCAATTAAATATTTCCTTCTAACTGGAAAATTAATACCTATTCTGTAATTAAGAAATGATAACTAAAAGTGCACTTCAGCATGATTACAAGAGGAAATGAGAAATGTTATAGGACAGAAGTTTATTAGGTGAAGGACTTCCTTGATTTTGATCAGGGTTTTTTTTGGTACTTGTGTTACTTGTTTATATAGGTTACATTTCTGAGAAAATTTATGTTTATCACAGAACAAAGGAGGCTTTACCCAAAATTTTCAATTTCCAACTGGAGGAATAAAGAGAAATAAAATCTTTCCTCTGATCGTGCCATCATCTTTCAGAGGCAAATAACTGGGTTCCATGAAAGTTTCTCTGTTGCCATGTTGCAGTTCAAAATTTGGCTACCCAAGCCTCTGTGCTCAAACTTCTTTGTTGTGAATGCTATCTGTCTCCAATATAGATTATAGGAAAAAAACAACAATATATTAGGTCTTTCAGTCAGAAAAGTGTCAGGAAAATGAGAAAAGAAAGTGTTGATACTCTGCTTTTGTTTTATAGCCAAATTACTATATAAATTGGGGAAGAGAGATGATTGACTTAGGGATATAAAAACTCATAGTAAACTATTGACAAAACAGTAAATGACTAAGAACACTGTAGAAAGCCAGACCCAAGCACACTTCTTGTTACCCAGCGCAATAGTAGATTTAGTTAGAATTGACCATATTTCATTTTCTAGCTTGTAAGATTTATCATCCTGTCCATTTTCAACTGAGGAGCAGAATAAGCTGTAAAACAGAAAAAAAAATGTAGGCATTATCTTAGTGGGACAAGAATGAGAACACACAAATATAAAAGATCTAAGAGTGCTTTGCTTTCCCAAGTGTTCCACCACTTTCCTATATGATAGCAGATTTCCAAGTCCCACTCCCATTACCTATAGTTTAAAGCTGTTCTGAACAGTATAGCCAGCCTATTGACAAAAGTTTCTTCACATTTGGTTAGTTCAATCCTACTTCTTCTTAACTCTGCTTTCTTGATCATCAATGAGGGTGCCTTCATAAGAAAAAGAAAACCTTTGTTATCACTACAAACTGCGCAGCTAGTTGTTGACCAGCAGAAACTTCCCTCTCTCAAGCCCTTCCCTCTCACCTGCAGCATTGAGGAGAAAACCCCCTGGGTCCCCATGCCCTTGATCCTCAGCCCCAGTGCCTCATGTTCACACTTGCTGCTCAGCAGGCCTCCTCTGACAGTAAAGTTGATGCTTATGTGGAGGAGCATCAAGGACAGAGCCTTAACAGTCTGTTCACAGCATTCCAGATCTGAGCAGCAAATCTTACAAAAAACAGGTTAGTTCAGCAGATGGCAGCCTCCATTTCCTGGAGCAGGGAGTCTCCTGCTGTTGCCATTCATTCACTTTACTCTTGGTGCTGTATACAGGTCAGAGCCATCCAGCTTGGGTGCATCCTTGAACACAACTTCCAGCCCCTCATGTGCTACCAGGACACTGAATCTCTCCTGTAGTTTCACATATATGGTTGTATAGATTCTCCTACAAGAATTCATTTTGGTGGATTTTTCCTTGCGACAGAAGTTAAAAGCTCCCAGATTTTTTCATTATGAGAGTCTCCATTTCCCAGCTCAGAGAACACAGACTTCTGCCCATGCCTTCCTCAGTTCAGCTGAGCATTTTAGGCTATTGTAGCTGCAGTATTGTAAGGAAGATCCAGACAACCTCCTTCACAATATCTTCAATGTTGTGCGGTCTGCTGAGCTCCTCCAGCCGCTACTTGGCAATGCAGATTTTCCCCCAGCACACACTTGCAAGCCAGGACACCACTGCTTCAATCTCAGCAAGAGGCCACAGACACTATTCTGTGAAAGTTCCTGCTTTTGTTGACTGGCAGTAACACTGGCCTCTCTGCAGCACCTGCTGAAAGGGCACTTCCCCTGCTTTGTTTGAGTGGAACAAAAGCTCAAAGAACATTTCATCAGGAATAAGTGACAGAATTTCTTAGATATTCTGTAGTTTGCTGGGAGCCGGGAGCCTCCTGTAGCTATCTCCACCTATTTGCAGCACTGGACACAGTGATGTTCTTTGACAATCATAATTCTCAGAATATTTAGATGCCTAAAGAGTGCCTATAAAATGCCATGCACATTTCTGCACCTGTTGATGTATTTAAAATTTCAAAACTATGTGATTCTTATGTGAACATTAATCATAAAAATTATATTAAATCAACAGCCTAAACATAAAACCTCAGATCTGTACAGATTTTGTATATATCTATTAATCTTACCTAATAAGTATACAAAACCCAAATTGTCTGCATTCTGTTCATAATCAATTCTGAGAGAAAAAAACAGCTATTTTTTACTTATTTACAGAGGCCTATGCAATATTTTCCTAAAGACACCTGTTATACTACATTTTGTATAAAGGGACAATTGATTCCAAATATAGATTTCTGTATTCAAGATATCAAAAGCCCAGTGAAATTCAATATTGATGCCTGTAACACTTTGAATTGTTTTCAATGTAAATTATTTTCAATTAATTTGAACAATGACTGCATGAACATTGAAATCAGCTGTAAATGTAACTGAAGCTCTGTAGTCTTGATTTTGGTTTGGGTTTTCTTCAACGATTTAGGAGATGTGGACATCAGCAAAGTAATCTGGTAATTTCTGATATACCCAAGACATGAGTCTAACAGGTAAGATTTCTCAGTTGGAGAAATTGTATGCTGATAGAGTGGAAGCTGAGGGCGGGAAGAGATAGAATTGCCCACGTGTTCAGATATTAAACAATTAAAAACCTTTTTGCCTCCTAAAGAGCTCACTAAATCTCACTGTATTGACTGGTTTGTAATCAACATCTGTTGGTTTAAATGTGAGTCTAGCTGTCTAAAACCTAATTTTTATTTCAAATCTATCTTAAGAAGAACCTGGTTTAAGTATCTGAATTTGAATCTGATGCTATCTCTGGGTCATCTAAGAATTCAACTGAAAAAAACTATCACTTACTGGCATGGAGAAAAAAATTCTGTAATGTGATCATATGTTTATTTTAGAGAAGAACAAAAAATTCTTAATGGTAAAATCTCTATAGGTCATATCCCACAGAACTTGTTAGTCAGTGATAAGAATGCTAGATCCCAAAGCATGTGCTTTAAAAGAAAATCTGACTTGTTCTTAAGTCATCTTCCTCTGTATTGATAAAGGAATGGAAAGGCAAGCCACTATTCAGCTGTTGCCTAAAACTGGTGAAAAGTACAATTATTTGGCAGTGTTATCTTTCACTGATGTGAAAGACATCTGATTGTATGACAATTCTAGTAAAACCTTTTATCTGTTCTTCTCAATAAAATTACTTTTGTTATATATAATTTGTTAGAAATATTCTCTGCTGGCTCTTACAAAACTGCAAAGTTCACTGTCAGTAAGACTGGTGAAAAAAGTTTCTTTGTAGTGTGTAGTTGGCAAGTATTATTGGGGAAAGAAAAAATATTTTCTGTACACTTTGAGCTTGCAATCAGACATTTTAAAACTTCTTTTAAGAATATACTGGAGAAGCATTTAAGTTCTGAAAACAGCAAAGTTGAAAAATATGAAAAATTATATACTTGCTATGGACATTCAGCAAAATAAGTATGGCTTCTAGTAATGAGTATGCTGTGAATATTGCCATTTCCCTAAAATAAACTCTGGAAAAAAAATCAGTGCATTAGAAAAGCCTTTTAAAGTTAATAATTGTCTTCAATAGTGTTTGAGATGAGAGCTATTGTAAAGCAAAGTGAAACTTCTTTTTTCACTTATTAACCTCTATTTTTCTTCTCCAGAATTTACTAACTTCTTTGTTCTTCCAGTAGAGAGTCTTTAAATTAATTTGGAATTAAATAAGGTTGCTCAAGTTGAGGTAGAATAAAAAATGTTGGTTTGGCTTTTTTTTACTGTTAATAATATTGGAATTAATCTTCTGATTTTTCATTGGGAAAAGGATAACTTACTGCTTCAGATGCATAGAGAACCTAATTCTGTCTCTACTTGATGGATCTTCTTGAGCTAATAGGACATATTTTAAAATCCTTTTCTGACAAATAATATTCTCTTTTTTGCTATTATTATTGTCAAAGCAAATTTTCCTCCAGAAGCAAACTTGTCACTTTTGCTGACAAATTAGTAATTCCTCTGACATATGACTGTAGGAAAATGAGGTTGAAATATCATACTAGGTTTTCAGGAACAAATATATAAAAAAATAAATCAGTCAGAAATAGCAAATTGTAAGCAGATAACTTTTGCAGGAAAATATAAAAAGTAATTTTAGCACAGTATCCATTATGTCCTAAGAATAATTTAGAAAAATTGCTTTCAATTTTAAAACTGGTTATTTTTTAAATTTAATTTACGTTTAATACACATAATCTGAAGAATTATAACACTGATTGTCTCAGGGTGTGAGCCCCTAAACCTAGGAATGATTCAAACATTGAAATAATTTTATCTTCAATGTATATTTTGAGGTAAAAGATGCTTAAAATCTGAAGGTTTAATTTTTTTCTGAAAAAGAAAGTTGAAAAGATGAACCTGTGAAAGACAAAAAAAGGTGGTACAGCATATTCAGGTAAGTTAATTTTATTGAGGAGGAAAGCTCCTGTATGTTTTACCAACAGGGTTTCTGGGAAACCTTGGTTATTTTGTCCAGGAAATGAAATAAATTAAGTTTTGAAGTAATTAATGTGAATATACTTTCATTGTTGCTTCAACCAGCTGTCTATAGTCAGTGCAGATACCGATCTTTAGAGAAAAATTATGTAACAAACAACAAAAAAATTGCAAATAGAAACTACAATTTTCAAGTTCAATGTGCAAATAATGTTTACTTCATGTCAAAGTTGGGAAATAATTTGCGTGCATATAAAACCAGAGTTTATTGAATCATGAAGAAAGCTGGAAATGGTTACATGCAGATGTTCTTCATTACTGTACATCAAGTCAGTATAATTGCTACTTTCATCCTAGCAAAGCTCCTCATTTGCTATTGAACTTTGTTAAGTTCATTC
This sequence comes from Anthoscopus minutus, assembly GCA_013399455.1. NCBI lineage: Eukaryota > Metazoa > Chordata > Aves > Passeriformes > Paridae > Anthoscopus > Anthoscopus minutus. The sequence continues at coordinate 40,569 of VWYI01037279.1, read as the reverse complement.
AATGGTATTAATGGGCAAAATTCTACTTCAAATCTATGATACATAGTACATTAAACTCCCTTCTAAAATGGGATTTTTAAAAATTGAAAGTGATGATAATCATAATAAAGCAATAAATATTGGATTTTCTTCTAATCCTATAAAACATCAGCCAGAAAAAGACAAATAAAGAAAAATCAAATGAAAAATAAATACTCCGTTGGAGCAAGTGAAATCTAATTAAGCAAATTTTAAAGTGATTTATTTTCTGTTGCATGATTTCAGAGTATTAGTTGAAATTCTTACCAGGCCTGAGGAATTTATAAATCTCTACTGTTAACATGCACTACCTTTAATTCAATATTTTCTGACTTACACATTAAAATCTTTTCTAAGCCATTTATGGTGAAACTTCTAGGAGCTTCAATTTTCTTAAAGAAATAGAAATGTAAGCATTTTCTGTTTCCAAGTGACATCTGAAATACTTTTTCATATTCAAAGGAATCTCTAACATTTGTTACTCCATCAGATTAGATGAAGCCACAGTATGGATTCAAAAGTTAATAGGCAACATATTCAAGAAAAAAAGTGTGCAGTGAGTGCAGGGGCATCCCAGACAAATCCAGTACAATTGCACTCTCCTTTGCTCCTTCTTTAATGTAATCAATTAAAAAATAAAGATGTCAATAAGTTAGCCAAAAGTCAGCCCCCTCTTTCTGAAAATGACCACAGCAGATCTAATGGAATATTGTGAAATTATACCTAAGTACATTAATTCATGTATTGAATAATTATCTTTCAATCATAACTTATTGCAAGTATGCCATATCTTGCATCTCTATCAGTGTATAAAAAATGAAAATGGTCAAGATCAAAAGATTTCTGGAACTACCTGTTGACTGATGACCATATTTGTCTTGGAAAAACTGCAGATGGTTGAAACCCTTCTTGTATTCATTACCCACATAAAGGAAAACTAGTCATAACCAGGAATTAATGTTCTATATATCAGATGACAAATAAGTTAGTTCTGGTTCAGTGTCTGTAAAACTAGGTTTAACTAATCGAGTGGTATTTTCAGGTCCAGTATAAAAAAATATTTATCCAACAATGAATGAGATTTTTCAGGATTTAAGAAGTAGAATCTATAGTTTACACACATTTTGAAGAATTAATTTCTTTCTCAAATAATATCCTGAGAGGAAGAAAGGTATAATGAAGAGTAGAAAAAAAATTTTTTGTGACTATCTTATAGAAAAAACTCAATATCATAGTACTCTTCACTCTAAAAGTGATATTGGTCTGGGGAAGTATATATCCTGGGCTTCTATAAAAACTTGAGTACAGGGTTGTACCTTGAAGAATGTACAAAGGCATAGACAAGAACTAGGGGCTGTCAAAAGGCTCCTAGGTTCAAAACAGGAAGGAATGAAATGTCTCTTATCAAAAAGGTGACAAATGCATGGAAGTCCTTGTCAAAGGGTATTGCTGACACAAAAAGTTGTCCTGCATGTTCCCATGATTTTTCTTTATGAAAGTATCTTAAGTTACTACGCATAAAGTGTTAGGTATAACATTCATTGCTTTAAACTTCCCTGCCAATAAGGTGGTGATGGAATGGAAGTTCCTGAAGCAAAAATATTATACTTCTGCATAGTGGCAAGATATGGAGTGACAGTCTGGGCAGAGGGCCAGCTGGTGTGACAGGAGCTGTCATTTGGGCTGACCATATGGGGATGCAGTCCCAAAGGGAAAATGCACCTTTCACATTGCTTCCACTACAGAGTATGGCACCAGAGCACTGTGAGGGAATGACTGATGCCAGGAGAGGCCAGCCTTGTGAGACACAGGCCCTGCATATCTCAAGAGTTCTGACCTCCATGGTGGAGAAGTATTAATATTAATATTATTATTATTGCTTAAAACAATAACTGTGCCTTACTGCAAGGAGCACCCAGAAGGAATCGCAATGCACAGTCCCACATGACACCTGCCAGGTCAGAGGATGCCTGGGATTCCTAAGGAGTTGTTGCTTGGGCAGGGCTGTCAAAGAGTATCTGTGTTGCATGTATGTACTGAGTGAGGGTTGCTGGGAATCTTCTCCTCCTTTGCTGAAAACTTTTCCTAGTATAAACCTTTAGACAAGTTAAGATGTGAACTGTCATGTCTCATATCATTCCTTATGCTCTCCACAGTAAAGGCTCAGATGGGGAAACAACAGTGACTGAAAAAGTAAACTTTCAAAGACTACCAAAATGGAAAAAGACATACCAGGGTTAGGAAATTCTCAGAACCCAAAACTGCTGGAAATATGAAAAGAATCATAAATGCTAGTAGTTCTGTTAGTAGTATTCTGTAAGCATCTGCTCACAACCATTGTGAGGTTCAGGATACTGAGTTAGAGAGACTTTTGGTCTGGAGCTAGATAGCCTGTTTCAAATTGAAAAAATATTGCTGATTTTATGAAACACTGATTTTTTAACTACTAAGTACACTTAACTTGTTAATAAATCTTCCTTTAAATTATCTGTAAAATCTTTCAGTATTTCTACCATCAAAAATTAAGATTTGCAAACTATGGTCATGCAGAAAGTGTAGTAAAATGTCCTGAACACAGCACTCATTTTATACAAACCTGTGAATTTTGTGGAATATTACTGGATTATTGTGAATTATTATTTTTTTATGTATGCTGGGTTTCATACCACCTTACTTTGAACACCAGTGTTGACGTGTGTTGCAAATGACGAGACTTTGGCCTAAACTTTAACTGAAAATCTCATGAGAAATTTCTTGACTTGAGATGAAAAAAGTGCTACATGGTACATGCACAGCAAGAAGCTGAAAAAAGTTGCAGATGTCTCTGTGAGGGATGGGTGGATCTCAGAGATGGCTAAAGGGAGGGATTTGTGCAAAATGGCCAAATGTTACAGACAGAAGAAGGGAGGCATTGATTATCTTTGAAATACCATCATGACTCAGTAAACCACACAAGTGATACCATTTAAGGAACATATATGATCCTGGCAAAGGTCTTAGACTATATCAATTCTCGGTATTTTTACTGTGTGGAGACAAGAGAAAAAAAAAGGAAGGGTCAAAGTTTATACAGGAAGAACCAGCATAGTATGAAAGGGAATAAAAAAGGCTGGTTTTGTATAAACAAGCAATTATTCTCTCTTGACTGAGCCCTGCGCCTGATCACTGCTCCCCGTCCTGCCTTGTATGTGGGTATACCCTGATCTACAAGCAGGAGCAGAAGCAGACCGACATAATTTCTACCAGATTCTATCCAGTGATGTAAGCAGCCATAAAAGTGATCTGGTTTGAAGGGGAAAAATACTGAACATAAAAAATGTCTGCTGAAAATACAGAAAGAGAAATTGCCTGCCAACCAGGGAGCTACGGGCCTGGGAACAGGAACTGGGAAACAGAAACATCCCTGAAAAATGCAGCTGGCACCTTTGAAGTACAGTTGGGTACCTAGAAACCACATACATCCTGGGATACCATTACACATAAATGGAATGGCAACTTATCATCTGAAAAATTTGAAACAGTCTGAGAAAAAAAAATCACTAGAAGAAAAGAAAACTTCATCCATCCCTGGACTTTTACAGGTGAAATATAGACATGAAGAGCATCTATTGGCTTTTCAAGGTATTGATGCCCTGAGCCCTCTTACTTCTCAGTGATATAAAAAGGACTTATTTTTTATTGAAAATGCAGGCCTCTCTCTGAGAATTTCCCATGCTGCACACACTTTTCCTTTCCTAGCCAGCATGAATTTTCCACACAAACTTTCTGCAAGGTCTTGGACTCTCACTGGACACACCTGTCTGACTCCAGACCCTGTCATGCAGATCATCTTTGAAGTGAGACTGTCTGCAGTTTTTCTGGTTCCTGCTCTGGGCCCCCTTCTGGAGTCAATACCGTTTGTTTTTCACATCTACAATGATCAAGGGAAAGGCAAGGATGTAAAGATCTCAATTTTATCTGCATAAAAAACATCCACATTTCCCTGAACTCAGTATTTTTCTCTAGTTCAAGTGTCATTTTTCTAAGCTGTATCCTCAATTATTTAGGGGCATTTCTGTTGCTTGCACCAATGTCAATGGCCAGTGCTTAGGGCTGTAGATAAGAGAAACACCTTAGCTGAAGAGGGAAGTGCATGAACACTCCTCTTTCTTACAGCAGTCAATACACTTGTGCCTATGCTCGTGGAAAATTGTATTTTGTACGCAGTATTAGGCCAATAATTAATTATACATTGTATGCAATAATGAGGCAATAGATTTCTCTATTGTTGCATTGATTCTCACAGAAAAACAATTCAGCAAATTCTTCTAATGTATACAGCTTACACAAAGTCCAGTGAGCTTCTCTGCTCCTGAAGGCTTAAGCCAGCCAGTTAAGCACCAGTGCAGACCTGCTGAGCTGCCAGACAAAAATCCCCAAACATCCAAACAAAAAACACCAATGAAAAAAAAAAAACCAAAAACAACGGGCTTTGTTTTTTCCCCAACCATCCAAATTTTATTGAAGGCAAGAGAAAAGACAAAACTACCCAACAACTTTGTAACTAATTTCATATTCTTATTACATCCTTCCACTTGACAAGTCAGTTGAAAATAAGTATTGACAGCGAGAGAAACCCCAAAAGAACAATCTCTTATAGGGAGATCACATAGAGGAATAAAATTTTTTGTAAAGATATAGTGCCCTGAAATATATTGATAGGCTTGATATGGAACTAAAATTTTTTCATCATAATTAATAGTGCAATAATAAAAATTCTATAAGTAATATAAAGACTCAGTTAATAATACCCATACAATTGCTTTCTCTTTGGTGTTATATTTAACTTCATAATGCTGAGTGAGAGGGTTTGGCTTTTATCAAGCAAAGACAGACTGAGGTGTCAGTACCTGGTGATCCCTGCTGGAAGGAGTGGCATGCCAGTGGTGAGTGCTCTCCCCCGTGGCACAAGGGCAGGTGCTTCACTGCAGAGTGAGGCACAAGGGCAGGTGCACTCTTCACTGCAGAGTGAGTCTGGCTGGCTTTAGGAGGAGCTGAACCCTCTGTTCCAGAATAGCAAAAAATTCTCCACTTTAAAAAACCAAACTGAATAGAGGCATAGCCTTTTCAGATATTCAGATGAGATTTGTGCTCAGCAAAAGAAGTAACTAAAACCTGAGAAATGGGTGGGTAAGCAGGAATGTATGATGAAGTACCAGGTAATAAGAGGAAGTAATGTCATAAACTTCTGTTTAATAATATCTAAAAAGTGTTTGAATGACCCTGGACCATTTTTTTATTGCATTCTGAGAACATTTGTACAAAAATAGCTGAAACTATTCTTTATTCTTACTGCAAAACATGCTCTTGTTCAAATCCCATAGCTGTATGAATTGTAAATATGTAATGAAGTTATATCATTATTATTGTCATGACAATCTATTCTTTCACAGTGTAGACCCTCATTTTACTTTTATGTGATTTCAATATGACTTTTTAAAATATAGAGATATAAAATAGTCATTAGGTTTTCCAAGAGGAATAATAGTTAATTTTTTTCCTGAACCACATGTTTAATATTTCTGATGTTTTAATAATATGGAGGAAAACAAGTAAACAGATATTTTATTTTCCCGTTGGCACATATTACATATTACATTTCAGTGAAAAGGAAGAATAGTAGAATGCAATTGGACAAAACTAGTATCTGGCAAACAGTTCCTTTCCAAAATGGCAAAGGTAGGTGAATTATTAAACTAATTTTTCACACTTTAAAAAAACAACAACAAAACCTGAATAAGAAAAGCTATGTCAGCACGTCAGATTGCTTAGATGGCACCTTGAATTGAAAAAATTCCTGTACATAAAACTCTGAGAACCATCACCTTGGATTCTAGTATGGTTTAGATGCTGGGCCACAACTAGAATCCAAAATTTCATTATATCTCTGTTAAATAGTACAAATTTATAAAAGAGTCAAAATCAGTTCCTAAGCTGGACAAGATTGATTTACACTTATTTGTTTACACCATAACTCCTGAAGCAGAAGAGTATGACACTAATAGAAGGTATGTTCATTTTTGGAAGGCTGTGAGTAGCAACCTAAGTAAAATGGAAAGGAAATTAATTTCTCATTAATTAAGCTTCAATATAGAAAAAACAATAATGCAGAGACAATCTTTTATGCTATTAGAATATTGCTATGCCAAAGTAATAGCAAAACAACAGTGTAGATGTATAAAAGTACTCAAACTAATTATTGCAGTCTGGCACTTCATTTCATAGGTGCTTAATAAAACAAGTATTGTAAATACTGTCAGAATCAAAATATCTAAACACAGGAAATTCTAACTAAAAAGGAAATAAAATCTGTCATGATGATAAAAAAGTCAGAAATAGTACACTAAGCTTTACCTATTTATCTAACTATTTTTATTTTCTTTTTCTTTCTTTCAAAGTCTATTCCTATGTTTAAAACATATTAAAGGCAAAGAACTTTAATTTTGCAATGAAACTTTTTATAATAAAAAAGTAGATTGCTGTTTATTTTTATATCTTGTAAATTCCAGTGTATTTCCTGTTTATCACTATGAGCCCTTCCTTTTTCACACATTTTGGTTCTTGTGTCTTGGAAATTTACCTGTATTTTCCCCTGAGGTTGCATACATTTTAAATGTTTAAACCAACATTTTAAATATTAAGATCATGTCGTCTCACATTTTTTTTCTGTGTAATTGACATATTTCTCAATCCAATTAGGAAGAGACACAGAAACCGGAGATATTTTTTCTCATTTATGTTATTAGAGTTCATGAAGTTTATTGTGATACACAACAGAAAAATGAATAAGCACTCTGTGGAATTATATTTTCAAAATAATTGTTCTGCTATGGCAATAAATATAATATCTTAATTATTCTGGTGTATGTTTTGCATTTTTTTAAAGCAAATTGAATGAAATGGTAAAAAAATTTGTTAAAAAACTTGCAAACATACAGTTCTTCATTATAAGTAGCATATTTCTTTTCTAAAACATATGGTGGCATATGTTTTCTTTATTAAGCTATGCTAGAAGACAAGCAAATAAATTTTCCTCCTGAAATACTGACTTTTAATCAAAGTACTACAAGATTTAGTTGACCTGTAATAGTGACCCCAACAGATAAAACTAAGGGCCAGGTTTCTTTTTCATTTGCTTGGAATCAATAGTGCCCTATTCATGAAACTGAAATCATTAAATGTGAAATGGGCGTAAGCAGAACAAGATTAATGTCTATGAAATTTTACCTAATTGTCCTAGAAGACAATGGGCACATAAACATAAAAGTATGAACATTTTTTAAATGTAGCAAATCTGAAAATTTCCAGAATTTCTATCATCCTCTAAGTGATGATTTTGGGTTTATCTTTACCTGTGTCTACTCCATTCCTAAGTAGTCAAAATTTCACCCACACTGTTTACTGCTTATAATGAAACTTTCCCCAGGTATAGTGCTTGTTTACTGTGTTTAGGGGTAAAATAAGCAAGATCCAGGCTCTCTTTAAGGTCCAAGGTACTTCTAGAGCATAACTGCATAATTCACATTTCTTTAACAAAAATGTTTGAGACAGTTTGAATCCCCCTCTGGTGAGGTGTATCTCTCGTCATTAGTTATAACTCTGATTAGATATTGAACTACTGATGGCCAAAATTAGACAGGATTCATTTCATGCTGTTCACAACCTGGCTTTATATACTGATCAATGAGAAAACTAATTAAAAGAAATAGAAGATGTAGAGAGAAGTACTGAGGCTGCAGAAGAAGCATTAAAGGTTATCCAAATTTGGAAGCTTGGGGAGTAAAATGAATAAAGGGCAATAGGAACAATGCATACAACTAAGCAGCTTGAAACACTCATCGTGTTGGCATTCAAGGTTAAATAAAAAAAAATTAATATTTTATAATTTTGTGTTTATTATTATTTCTATTAAAATTATTTCTTTGTAAAATGGGTTGGTAAAATTTCTCTGTTCACAAAGTTTGAAAAATTTTGAATCATATGCATCCTGTCACAATAGCACTGTATGTACAAGCAGAAGGAACTTCTCTTTCTGAAGTAGGATGTGAGTATTATGCACAATATAAAGCATGGAGTCATGGATGCAACACTGACAAAAAGCTTTGAAAGAAACTATTTAATTGAGTAATAAATTCAATATTATGCTATTTGTGTCAAGAACACAGACATGAAATAGAGCATCTGATTTCAATCTTAACTCATATACTTGTTCTCACAACTTGCATAAAATTTTAACAAATATATCCTGTGTCAATGTGAACAGTAGTTCACTCATGGCTTTATCTTCACTTTATTTATTTCTATTTTATGACTCAATTTTTAATTAAATCCTCTTGTATTTTAATTACTTATGAAATTTCCTGAAAATGTGTTGAAGCTCTGTCAGAAAAAAACTGTAAATAACAATGGCCCCACTTTCAAGAATAGATGGAGTAGTTGAGTTCTAAAAAGCAGATTCATCTGTACAGTTAATTATAAACAAGAAGAGAGGCATTTAATTTCTGGTACTCTATAGGCGTGGTAAATGATAAAATAGGAAAAAGAACCCACTAAGATATTTGAATTAGGGGCATATAATATAAAGAATACCTATAGTATAAAGTGGATTTGAGTAACATCATCCAAATGAAGATCACTGTATTGTAAATCTCCTCTAAATGTTGGATAAATCCATACAGATTTTTTAATATCATCCAATCTATAGCAATAAGGAAATTTTGAATGTTTGAGGAACACAAGGTAATATCTTCACCTGTTCTACATATCCTACATCAATTTTTCCAGATTCTGTCATGCAACAAGTACTAAACTCTAAGCTAAAAAGTCAAGCTTGACCATTATTTTGTTGTTGTGATAAGTGAGATTTAAGATAGTAATATTAGGCTTAGAGTTTTGTCATTTCATGAACCTGACAAAGAGAGAGTGATAATGAAATGCTTTATGGAATCTGATTAATGACCTAAATGAAATGCTTTATGGAATCTTATTAATGACCTAAGCTAAGGTTTAAAGAATGGGTACTTCTCTTAACTCCATGAGGAAAACCAATTGTGATTTTAGACTGAAAAAAGCAGCTCTCCAGAAGCCTGAGGATTTGTTTGGTTGTTTTTTGGGTTTTTTGTTCGTTTGGTTGTGTTTTGTTTTGTTTTTGTTTTGGGATGGTTTTTTGGGTTTTGTTTGCTTGGTTGGTTTTTTTTGTTGTTGGTTTGTTTTTGGTTTTGGTTCGTTGGTTGGTTTTTGGTTTTTTGTTGTTTTTTTGGTTGGTTGGTTGGTTTGCATTTGGGACTGTTTTTTTTGATTGTCTAATTGGCCTGTGAACCATGCAGGACACTGAGATTGAAGCTGTTGGATTTATGAAATCAAAACAGTCACTTCCCTAGACTGTATTTGTAAATCCTTTGGGGTTAGAACTGCAATCTCAAATTATCTTATTTGCCTCACACTTTGTTGCACAACATTTTATTTTTCCTTTTTACTATAAGTTGAAATAGGGCCACTCTGTAACTAGCTCCTAGTGAAAAAAAAAAAAACATACACAGCCTACTAGGAATTAAAATCCAGTATTCTTTGGAACATGCCCAGTTAACTTTGTCTAACTTCTGTGCATACATGTCTTTATCCATGTGTGTATGTAGAAAAGATTCAAATATCTCAAGCTGGAAGGTACCAATAAAGATCATTGAGTCCAAGTCCATGCTTCTTGCCGGAATAGCTAAATCTAAACCATATTCATCTTGCTGTCAAGCCAGTTTCCCAGAACTCTTTCTGCAAGGCTCCTCTCTATTCTCTCATCTCCCATTTTGTATGTGTAATCAGGATTATCCCATCCCAGGTGATGTATTTGGCACTTGATTTGTAAAATTTCATATGGTTGGTGATTTCCCAGCTCTCCAGATATATACATCTCTCTGTAAGACCTCTCTACCTTTGAGGGAGTCCACATCTCCTTCTAGTTAAGTATCATGGCATGCTTACTTAAAGTACATTCAATGTCTGCATCTAGAGCATTTGTAAAAATATTAAACCACATGTATATGTATATGCTTGTAGATATACATACTTTTTTTGTGTGTGTGCATGTGTGGGTGTATGCAGACATGCATAGCAAACAGCTATGTTCCTTGTGGACATAAAATACTGTCATGAACACAGGGCTTAAGATACTTGGTTTCTGAATCAGCTTAAACATTTTCCTTTGAAAAGAAGTTTTGAATGTTATATTGATTAACTGAGCTCCAAAGGGGCATACTTCATGTAGATAGGGCTGAACAACTAAAGGATATAAATGATTCTGAAGATGAAAGAAACTAGGCATTTATCTCACTCACCTGTAGGGTTTGCTACTAGATAACCCAGTCTACCCTTACAGACAAAGGACAGAAATTTACACAATTTGGCTTGACTCAGATTTTTTTGAAACCATATTTCTGAATGAGATGATTTACATGTACTTCTCTCTACAGGTTATGAACAGTGTCTACTCTGATAGTTCCTGTATAGAGGACTACATGGTATCTCGAGTTTAGTGGATTTGTGTTATGTAAGGATAAAAGTGGAGCAGTGTAGAATCAATTTGTGATGTTATTTTGGTGTATTAACTGAACACGTTAGTGAAATGAACTGACAAGCACCTCACAACATTCAGCAAAGGAGAATGGAGAGTCCATAACCTGAAAAAGAAGAAATCTGTGTGCTAACTGGAGACTACTCTTTCAATTAACTAGAAAACAACTTTGCAGGATATGGGAGTGCCATTGAACCAAAATTTATCAAAAGGCAGCAAATGTGCCCTTGTGGTAACAAAGGTCAAGAGCCTCTGGGTTTCAACACTCAGGGAAGAGCATCATCAGCAGATTGGGAGAAGTGAATTTTACCCTGTACTCAGCAATGATGAGACCACACCTGGGCTACTGTGATGTTGGTACTATGGAGGAAGTCTTGGGAAGGGCCAGAAGGGCCATACCCAAAACTTAGGAGCTGGGGTGTAGTTTCTGATAAACACTAGAACTGCAAAACAGCTACTGATATTTTAGATCCTCCCAAAGACATTGAAACCACTTGCAAAACTAGAGCCGTTCATATTCTGATTCTATATTACAGTTTATTAATGTATATATATATATCATACTTCTTTTATCTGAATAGCATACTACTGGAGTTGTTCATTAATGCAAAATGTAACTATATTAATAATATATGAACTTAGGTATGTGTTTCACTGATATATATTTTAAAGGAAATTATTTCCAAGTGTTTTTTAGTAATTAAAAAAGCTGATTCTTTGAAAACACAGTTATTAATTTCTAAGTTTTTAAAACTAATATTTAAACACAAATTTATGTGACTGAGAAAGGAAATAGATTTACTGAAGTTCTAAAACAAATGGAATCAGTGTGATTTTAGTTTTCTGAGACATCAGAATCTTCATCAATTAACAGAACCCCTCAGGTTTTCTTTTCTTTTTTTTTCTGCACCATTAGTAAATATGTATATTCTGAATTGCTCAGAGTCCAAAGTCAAACAAAATACAAAAGAAAACTCTCAGACAAGTTCTTAGCCTTCCCTTCAGCCTTTTGCCCTTCAGCCCTTCAGAAGGCTTCTTAGCCTTCTGCACACTCTAATTTAAAAGCCAATGAGTTACTCTAAGGCATAACCATAAGTCAGCCTGAAGGAAATCTTATAGCTGTGTAGATGATGGAATGAAACTGTAACGCACAGATGGCTTCACTGTTACAAAAGTAATCAGCCCCTCAAGTCAACTATGGAAAAACTGCACATTTTCCAGACATATATTAATATGCTCAAGTTTTTCTATCTGCATTTAAAAAGTGCAGTGAATTTAAATGAGGCCAGTGAAATATGTGTCACAGTCATTAATATACACACTTCTAGGGTCAAAAAGCCGACTTTTCTTGGAAAGAATGAATTAAATCCCAAATATGATAATAGCCTATTTCTTGATCAAAGAAGAGAAAGATAGAATATTTGAAAAACTGAACTGCATGGTGATATTTCATAAAATCTGAAAACTGGAAAGAAAAAATAATATATATAATCATGTATATTATTAAAGTAGTAATTAGTTTGCATCTTGAACACCTTCTTTTTAATTGTAAAAGGTAGTCTCAATATCCACAAGTTTTCTACTCTTGGTAATGGGAAATGAGAAAGAAGTACTGTTGAAGTGCAGTTTCAACCTTTAATATAACCTTGAATATATGGATTGATTTTAAGCATTAACTTTCTTCCTCAAGCATATGGGAAATATTACTAAAAAAAAAAGAAATAAATCATATTTTGTGACTTAAGACAAACATTTGTCTTAAAAAATAAAAAAGTTTTTAGACCTGAATAATTAATTTTTCTTGTTTGTCTTAAAAATTACTGATGCTATACAACATTTTGTATTTGAAGAAAAAACACGTATGGAATGTGCAATGGTTTGAACCGAATTAATATTTTAATATCAGGTATGTTAGTCTTCCATAAGCATGGAATCATATAATCATACAATGGTTTAGATTGGAGTGGACCCTTAAACGACCTCTAGTCCAAGCTTCCTTCCATGCAAAGTGATGTCATCCACTAGATCAGGTTGTTCAAAGCCCCATGCAGCCCAGTTTAGATCCTTCTAAAGGACAGGGCATTCATAGTATCCCAGAGCTACCACTTCCAGTGTCTCACCTCGTTCACAACAAAGTTTCTTCCCAATTCCCAATCTAAACCTACTCTTTTTGAGTGTAAAATCATCACCCCTTGTCCTGTCACTACAGCTCCTAGTAAAAATTATCTCTCCACATTTCTTACATGCCCTCCTTAAAGGCTGCAATAATGTCTCCAAGATCTCAAACACTGCAGACCCTTGAAAGACACCACTCATTACTGATTTCTTCTTGGACATTGACTGTAACTCTTTGGAAAGGGCCTTTCAGGCAACTCTTTATCCATTCAATAGTCCATCCATCAAAACTGTACATCACCAATTTTGGGAGAAGAATATTGGTAATACTTGTAGCAGGAAAATAATTTTATATCTTGGAAACCCCATGGTGAGCTAAAATTCTTATTATGGGTTAATATCCTTTAGAAAAGTTCAGTAAAATTAGAAGTCATACACAATTTATGCTTATTACCCCAATTATGCTTATTTGGGTCATGCCTTAGAACATGATAAGAATGCTAAATCTCTTCTCTGAAGTAATTTTCAAACAAAAATTAGCAGAAAAACCTTTTCCTCAAATGCAATGTAAGCAGTAAATTTTAAAGACGAACACAGGCAATGGAACAATACAATATAGTGTAATAGAGGAGAAGAGGGGGCATTGTAAAAGAAGAATAGGATGTTTCTATAATGTGAGAGGAATTCCATTCATAACCTCTGAGTGAAAAGGGTTTTTTTCTCCCATTGGCATATAATGAAAGAACCAGTAAGCAAATTAATTCTTATAAATGATATATAGATGCAACTCTATTTTGATGTTTGTAACTGCTTGTCATTGTGGCAAATGTGGGGGACTCAAAATGTTTTATTTGTTCTACTATGTTTCTCTTTTAAAATTTGCGTTAAAAATCGTGGTGAATAAGAGGTCTTTTACCCTCTGTAATTTTTAAATATTCCTTGGTAAAGCTCCTTGGAATGTCTGAATATATCCAATTATTTGGATATGTCTCAGGTGCATATAATACATAAAGGGGTAGCCAGACTTCTACCTATAAAAACCTAGAACTAAGAAATTTATGGCTATGATTAGTTTGACTCAAGAGGGCTTATTAGCAAACATATAATTTAGAAGTCCAAGTTCTGGTAGTTTTGGAACCTTAAAATGTAACAATATATAACAGATATCCCAGACAAGAGCCTTCAGTTGGGAAGAACATTATCTTTTTATTCAAACTTGTGATTCTGCCCAGTGGCACATATGCATGCATTATATCTCATAATTAAGCCTTTAATTAACATTGGTAATACTAATTATAAGTAAATAGATATGGTATCCATCTGTAAATACTGTTTTTTACTAACTTTGTTAATATCTAATTTACTTGATTGAATTATCTAGCTAAAAACTGCTTTAGTACAATTTCTATTACAGTCTATTAATAGTAGTTAAATTACTTTTATATTGCTTGTGTAATTTAGAAGAACTAAATAGCAACAACATTTACTTTTATCTTTTTACAGCCTATTAATGTTCCTAAAATATTTAAAAGCAAAAAATACTAATGAATTGTCTTATTTGTGTTGTAATCTCTGAAACACTCATTAATACTAGCTAAATAGAAAAAGGAACAGCCTTACAAATAAAACAGCAAGAAATAACAACAAAACAACAACAAAAAGATAAAAAAGGATATCTCAGAGTTCAGTTAAATTCTGCAAGTTATTTGAAATAAGACGTTTGTCATCGCTGTCAAAACATTTTTAATGAGAAGAAAAGGAATGGAAATATATGATGCATATTCAAATGAAATAATGGCTTATACCAGAATTTTCATGCATGCAATACTCTCTTACCCTAGATTGAACCTCAAGGCCAGAAACTTAACAGTGAAAAGTATTTTTCACTTCTTCCATTCACTAAGAGGAAAATGAACTACAGGAGAAATCCCTTTTGGCACAAGTACTCATAAATGCAGCTTCTCTAATGATTCAGAGTTGAATGAGGTTCACCATAACCTGAGACCTATTACAGCCCAACAACTAACGCTGAGAGGTGTTCATGTGGGACAAAGCAAGCAGCCTCTGGCACACAGCATGAAATAGCAAAGTGTGAATATTTGTTGCAGAGCTATTCAGACACCTGAGCTTGTCTAGAGCATGTATTCCCTCTGCATTTGCTTTTAGTAATTTTAATTTTCTAGATATCATTGAACAGCCTCAAGCAAATGTAGACAAAGATAAAACAACTTGGCTTTTATTTTCTTGCCACGAACCATTTCTCAACTGATTTGTGAATGGAAATTCCATTACTATCCAAGCAAAGTCTTCCTCATGCTTACAAACAAAATGACTCTATATTGTTTTCCGTCACTAAGTTATCAATCATAGACATAAAGATTGTAATAACAAGGTATCTATAGCTATAAGGCACTACTCAAACTGCAGTAATAGTTAGAAAACATGTTCACTATATTCACTTCTAATCCCATGACAGTGCAGTATTCAAAACAATCCCAGCATTTACCCCAGCCACACCATTTCTGTTTCTGTAATAGAATAGAGATGTATTTTAGTAGTTTTGTTGTGCAAACCTGATTTTTAAAAATTAATTATTATTTTTTTATTTTGTTTAGAAGGAAAAAGAACATCTGATGAGGGAGACTGTGTTTTAATCATCAGCTAAAAGCTATCATAAGTACATTTGATCCAGACTTTTTTCTCTTTTACATTTGTTTTGCTGATATATATTTTTTCCATGTTTGAGAGAAATTATATCAAACATTTTAGGAGAAGAAAAGCTGTCCTGATATACTATGCCATCATAAAGGCTAGCCTGTGGAATGGCTGCCATCCCCTTTAAATGTATTGGAGTACTCATTTGCAGTGTCTAGTAGTATTGCTGAGAAGAGAAATTATAGTACAGTAACTAAAAGATACCTCTAACAAAGTACTCAAGGCCTTCTGTGATAAATATAACAAAAGAGCAAATGTACACATAAATGGTTTGGTTGGTTGGTTTTTGTTCTGTTTTTATTTGTTTATTTTGTTTTTTATTTATTTTGGTTTTCATCTCTTGATCATTTAGCTAAACAAACTACTAGGATGTAGAGAGGATTGTCTGAACACTGATGAGGTATCTTATTGTACAGCAGTCTCATCATTCTATTCCCAAAAGAACTTCAAAATGAAGGGGCAATAGTTAATATAATTAAATTATGTTTATTTATATATTTATTTTAAGGTATTTTTGCTACCATTCTCTGGTTGAATTATTTTATGTTATTTTATTTGTATCCAGTGCAGGTCTGTTTATCCTCATGCTAAAGCTCTGTCACAGAGAAGACTGGCTTAAAAATATTTTAAAAAGTCTGTATCACCTGAGCTGGCAATAATCAGATTAAGAATGGAGAGTTTCAGTTTATTATCACTGAAAAATTTATATGCACATATAAACAATTGTCATGAATTTTTACA
>VWYI01037279.1:7263-24356 GCA_013399455.1 Anthoscopus minutus | reverse complement strand
ACAATTGTCATGAATTTTTACATTAGTAACACAATACACTTATATAAATCACACAGGGACTGTGTACTACATGAAACTACATGAAACTACATGAAACTACATAAAACTACATTAAACAGTTAGTTTCCTGTAATGGTCTCAAGCAAATGGAATATAAAATAATTTATCCTGCTAAAATACATGGCAACAGATTTTCAAACATAGCTTTGATCTACCTAGTCATGCTTTGTGGAGCTTCTGTCAAGCATGAATCAGAAACTGAGCTTTGTGACTTGTGTGTATACTGATTTATGGAGAAGGAAAGAATCAATGCTGTGTATATGGAATATTTCACGTATTCACAATTTTCAGGTGAGTCTTTAGCATGAGAAATTTGAGTTCTGTTTTTCACTCTTTTCTACCTGCCAAACAATCAGTGTACTTTATAGAAAAATTGTATATGTTAAGAAAGTAAAACCAGCCACCAATATCATGGAAAGGAGGTGACTTATGTCAGTGTCTTACACTCTCTGACCACAGTCTTTAGGAAATGACATATATTGGAGGATGTAATGTTTAATACCAAATTTGCTTTTTTGGACATAGTTGATACTACAGAAGAATTCTTATTTAACAGAGTAATAAAGATTATACTGAAACCATGATGCACATGCAGCAAATTGCAATACAGTACCTGAAAGGAGGTTGTATGGAAGTGGGGGTCAGTCTTATTTCCCAAATAACAAGCAGTAGGACAAGAAGAAATGGCCATGAGTCCTATGTTTTAGGGTTTTAGGTTTGGACTAGACATTAAGAAAAAGATCTTCACTGAAAGGGTTGTCAAGCCTTGGAACAGGCTGCCCGTGGAATGTTTGAGTCACCAACTCTGGGGGAGTGTAAAAGATGGTAGATGTGGCACTGAGGGACATGGTTTAATAGTGGACTTGGCAGCGCTGTGTTTGCAGTTGGTCTTCATGACCTTAAAATATTTTCTAATCTAAACATTTCTATGACTCTATGACACTTGAGTATCCCAAGTCATCAAGAAGGAGGATGTGGGTCAAAGCCAATTAAAACCTGTTGCCCTGACTGAAAATGTTTTCTTGATTATGTAATTTCTTTTGTGTAGTTGTGTGTGATATGTTTGGTTTAGCCACATAATCACACCCCTCTTGGACTTGTGCTGACTTTGGATGACATAATTACACCACCACATGATCCATTCAGCTGTGATATAGTCCCTTAATCTGCTCACCTGACAAAAGTCTCTGAAGAGATATTCCAAACAGAAAATATCCAAATGTGTTTACATTATCACATATAGATCAATTTGCACTTAAAAATCCTATTATTTAATTGGCTTAACTTTCTCATCCTTTAAGGTCTTTTGAAACAGTTACAGTAATGGTTACAAGTAATTTTAGTACTTGTGTCCGAATTTAACTTCCACTTTCTTTGTATGGAATATTTACATTTAGAAATATTTTATATTTAGCATTTTCTATTAAGAATAAATACTAAGATTGAGACAATAAAACATTTTAAACATTTTGAGCAAGTTGCAGTTTCTTATTAGACTGATTTTTGACATTTAATTCAACAAACTTCAACATGCAGCAAGCACTATTTTTCAAGAAAAAAATGCTTTAAAGAAAAAATGTATTAAAGCAACAGATTTGGTGGTAGTAGTTTGTAGAGATAGTAAAACAAAAAGAAATTGAAATCATAAATGGATATTTTTGGAAGAACAAATACTTCAGTCTAATAATTTACATAAAATTAATGAAGCAATATAATTTCTTCTCTAGCATTTGTTATAATACCTAGTATAAAAATTCTAAGCTGTTATCCTTGCTTTGGAAATTACAGTCATTATGTGGGACTAAAGAAAATCTGATAATAAGTTAATTCATAGCTTTAGGATATCACTAGAACTACATCCAGCACAGAAATTTTTACTATTATTGGGTGAAAAAAAGCAAGTAAATCCAAAGAAAGGTAAAATACAACTGTTTAATTTAAGCTTTAAATACTAATATCCTAAAAACCCAAACAAAACCAATAAAAAACATTTTAAGAGGAGAAAGACTATTCAGTGACAACCACTGAGAGCTGTTGTCTTTGTGTCATTTTTTTCTCTATAAGTAATGCATTGTAAAGTGGATGTTTATTCTTGTACATAATCTCTGATCAGATTTTTAAAATAAAATACGTTGTCTACATTAATTAATTATTTTTATTTTTCAAAATATCTTTTGCAGAGCTCATGGAGAAGAAAGAACGTCTGAGCTGAATTTTAAGATATCTGTTAATGTAAGAGAAAATATTTTGGAGAATTACAGCAGAATAATAATCCTGGAGATCTGATCAAGAATATAAATGAAAATATAAGAACCTAAAAGTGAAAAATTTGATTTGTCAGTTCCAAATAATTTAATGCTGCAGATTCAAATGCACTAAGGGTATAAACATCTCTTCCTGAGAAGCCTGAAAGACCTCAGATTGAAAATCTCAACAGGTAAAAACTTTGGCATTGTTGCAAAACGATTCTAAAAGGAAACTTAATCTAAAATCATGAAAGACAATTTTTTCCTGAAATTTTCTAGCAAAAAATTATCTTCCATGGAAAATATAGAAGAAAATAGAATCAGAATTTGCTTTTCTTGGCTTAATATAGATTACTCATACCACATAATTGTTAAAATAACAACACTATTATGTGGAATAATGGAAATAATAATAGCCTGAATATTTTCTATCTGGGTTTAGATTTTGTATTAATAGCTACATGATGAAAAAAGAGCCTATGACCATGATAATGATGAGAAAAGTAGTTTTTCCAGATCATAATTTTTCAACTCAACACAAAGAACAAACAAAATATTGAATCAGTGGGAGGTTCTTTCGTGCAGTTGGTAGAGCAGGTCCCAAAACATAAATGTCCAGGTATGTTAGAAAGCAAGAAACTGAGATAAAACTGATACTGTAACAAAGAGTACATTACTTGCATTTATCCCAGCTCAGTACTGATCTAAGTACTGATGGAGGAAGTTTGAAGATCACTACAAAGAGGAAGAAATGTGCAGACTAAACTGGCTGCAGCAGATGTAATAAAATTCTCCGCAGTATTAGGTGTACATGTCAAAATTTTGAGGGGCAGGAGGGGTGACCTCTGTGAGGGGAACCAGGGGTTTCATAGAGCAGACACAAATGTTTCTTGCTCAGCAACAGACCTACCACTGGCCAAAACCAACTCAAATAACAAAGCTGGTGGTGCCTTTGTGAAAAATATAGTTCACACTGAAACAAATAGATATGCCCTCAAGGCAGCTACAGCACATGGAGAACTCCTGCTGGAGGAAGTGTATCCAGAATTACTACAGCAATGGGAACAACTCTTATCAAAGGGAAAAACATGTGAGAAGTAAGGAATACCAGAGAGCAGCTGTTATGAACTGACCTCAGACGCCCATTTCCCTGCCTGTGCACTGTTTGAGAAGGGTGGAAGGCAGTAGAGGCATTTGAAAATGAAGGAGTGAAGTGGAGCCTGAGAACAACAGGGGACCAGCATAACCTCAGTAATCAGGGATGTAAGATCTAAGCAAGTCTATGATAAACAAGTTTAATAAACATTTATTTTCTGTATACATAGTTAACCTTTCCTGTATTTCTTGACAGATAAGTGATTCATGATTTAAAGGAACGTGGTAAAAGGGAATATCTGTTTGCCATCATTGCAGAGATTTCTTTATCTACCAGCAGTAAGTGTATCAGAGGAACGCCCTCCATTGACTTGCCCATCTGGCAGGCAGCAGTGACATTCTGTTGCTGTTCAGCAGAATATAAGGCATCATTAATTTATCTCATTTTAGGCATAACATCCTATTGAGGGCATTATATACCTCCAAGAAGCAGGACACCTTCAACAAGAGGCGGCAGAAGACACTCTTTTCCCCGGGCTGGAAGAAGGAGCTCATGAATGTTCACACAAGTTGTTCATGAAGTCATCCCTGGAAGAAGACACTGTTTTTTTCTCTGTTTCTGCATCAAAATTAGAACACACGCGAATCTTCCATACTTAAGCCTTTTTGCAGGAAATAAACAAATATATTATTTTTTTCCTACTTAAGAGGTTTTGAAAACCTTAAAACTAAAAATATTTTGAAGTATGTAAATAAACATTTTTTCTTTTTATAGAATGAGCTACTTTCAACTGACAAGTATTTAACCAGATGTAACTTTGTTTATTGAGGATTACAGTATTTACAAGGGAAATATTGAAAATAGTTGTGGATGGAACAAATAAAAGTAAGATATTTGTACTTGTCCCTCCCCTTTCCCTCATGTGAATGTTGAAGACCGCAGTGAGGTCTCCTGTTATGCTCCTCCATGCTGAACAAACAAGGTTAAGTTGCACAGTTAAACTATGTCAGAGCACATCCTAAATAAACATTGGTGACTGAAGCCCAAGCTGAGGCTGAAAATGTAGAACTACAAAGAGCATTAAAGAGGAGCACACTTAAGGGAATTGGAGTCTCTTGGTCCACTTGGGGTCTACAATTAGAAAATTTCAGTCCAGAAGGCTTTAAAGAGTCTGATTAGGCTATGACTGCTATGACTGTTTCATCTGTTTGTTTTGCACTCAAATAATCTCCAGAATTATTTTTTCTCTTACTGTCTAACTGAAGTTCTTTTCCTATTTCCCAATTTCTTTTTGTAGTGCCTGTCAAAGAATTTTAATACCAAATCACTAAAAAAGTAAATGTTTCTTCATTTCTGGGTTGTCATGTTGCATGAGCAATCAGGCTATATTCTTATATTTAATGAATTATAAATTTGCTGCCAGGAAAAAGTAATAATCCATGACATGAAGGTATTTTAAATTGCACCTGAAATACATATACAGAAGATACATAAGACATCATTTTAATATTTTAGCAGCACATATCAGCATGTCATTGGTCGGTTCTGCCCAAAAAGCATTTGTGGTCCAGGCATAAAAGGTAGAACTAACCATTTTCATTTTTTCTGGGTTTGATGGGTAGAGGAGGAAATTTCTAAAGATATTTAAAATGGAAGCTTTCATGTTATAAAAACTTCAGTGTTGCATGTATAGATTTCTATAAAAGCAAAACTTTTTCTTCAAAATTATCTAGGGTTTTTTAGCAGATTCCTAATTAGAGTGATGACTATCAGTCTTTTCTAATTATGTTTATATGCTTAATTTAGCTGCTGCCAATAAAAGATAAGACACAAATTTTGAACTAACTTCAAAAAGTCAATATTTCAGTAGTTTCAGGAATAAGGGTTACTACATGGAATCAGAGCAGACCTTTATCACGCTCAGTATTATATTTTATGAATTGTAGTGCCAGTCATGTAATTTCTTGTCATAAGGAAGTAATTAATTACCTTTATCATACCAACTTAAGTGGTTTTTATCTGTTATGAAATCTTGTAGAAAAATAATGTTGGTACTGCTCCTATTTGCTCTGAGATCCTAAACACCTAAGCACTGTGGTTTAGATTTTTTTCACTTGTGTCCATGTTCTGCAACAATATTTAGAAAATGGTTTGCTTCTGTCCTTTATGCTGCCTCATATTTTTCAGTGTGCTGAAGGCTTTATACAAAAGCTATTTTTTACTGAAACTCATGTAATGCCTGCTGTGTAAATTCCTTTGCTTCCCATCACAGGCTTCAAAACTGCTTTTTTCTTTTATTTTGTTTTTTTCCTGACATCACTGGATAGGACTTTCCTGCATCATGAGAATAACTACTTTTGTGTCTCTAGTGCTTGAAAGAGGTAGTATTTGGCATTTATGGCATATCAAACTGATTATTTCATAGACTTCCTGCATCATCTTCCCACATTGCTTTCTGAGGGTGGGAAAGAAAAATAAAGCCACGACATATTTTTCTTTTCACAGTCAGATATACTTTGTGCTCTTTCAAAAATTTCTGTCACCAGACTAGCAGATTTGTGTCCCCTGCTGTAAAAACATATTTTTCTGTCAGCAAACACATCTTGCTTTTTACTCGCTGTAATTATTTACTCAAAATTGAACTCATCAATAACTTATGAAAACCTGGTTCTTGCCATTGTATATCAGGAGTTGAAAATGGTGTACATTAATGTAAAACTTACCGTTTGTCTTAAAAATACATTAAAAAAATATTAATTTAGAGAAGCACAAAAGCAAGTACAAAATATGCACAGCAAAATTAATACAAAGTAAATATTTAAGTGTGAATGTAATTCTGTGTATACTTTGCATATACTAAATGTAAAATACTGTGATTTTAAAAACGGGACCATTAATATAGTAGCATATTCCAATCTGTGTATGAAATACAAATTTTAAAAATCTTATCACAAATGGATTTTTGTTTATAAAAGTAAAAGAAGAAGAAATTCACATACTGATTTTTTTCACAAACTAGCCAACATCTTTGAGCTCTGTTTCACATCTATTTTCTGTTCCTGACATCTGGGAAGCTCACTCTCTGCAAATGTGTCAAGAGAAGACATTTTCTGTTCTCGTCCCACACCAGCTAGTACAAATGGTCCATCTTGAACTGAGGGGAGAAAGAGGAAGTATAGGTAATCATCTTCTCACTCCTAGATACTGACACAGAACCAGGAAAACAGGCATAATATGTTTCACCCCAGAAAGTATAATAATTCATCAAATTCAGTGTAAAAATACTTTTTTCTATTATTTTTCTTTTTTTTTCTTTTTTTTTTTTACATTAAGCATTTTCTAAGCCTACTTAACCCCTACAGTGAAACAGTATGAGAATAAATCTGCCAGAAACAAAGTATTGGTAAAAGTGAAGTTGAAAAGACAATCGGAATACTAGTCTGATTTCAAACAGAAACATCTCAACCAACCAACCAGAAAAAAATAAAAGCAAATCCAAAAATACGCAATTTTGGCCAAAGGACCACCCATATATCGAACAAATTCCATTTCCTCCTTTGTCTACTCTGACCAGCTCCATGACAAAGCTGTTTAAAGCACGGAAAGCTTTATTCCATCAGCAAATGAACATATGTTTTGAAGAAAGGAACATTGCCAGCCTTCCATACGTGGCAAACAGCTATTACCACATGTTAAAAGTAACAGCAGAATGCACATTGCTAAAAGCAGTCTTATGAAACGGTTCAAACACTGTTTCAGACATCATCTAAAAACCTTTCATGTTTAATAGCAGCTGGTGTTTGGTAGCAATCTGCTCCAACTTTTCTAGAGAGAACTAATAATTCCCAAGTGAACTTTCAGAAATATGTGAGTGATTTTGAAGATTAATACTTATTTTCAACACCTTTAAATAAAATCTAAAGATCCAGTATAACTTAGCTAGAAGATTTTGTCTAAGGACATTCAATGATTGTTTTCACCTTTTATCTGGATTTGTAATGCACATCTACTTGCATGTCATTGACTAGAAATAGTAACTTTTCCTAGTTATGTCATTCAAATAAAGGTTCAAGTTCTCTTTTGCATACCTTTTGCAGCTTCTTTGGTCAATAGCTTTCTATAATTTTTTAAATATTTTTAATTTTTTTTTCTAGATATTGATAGTTTTTGATAGCTCTCTATCAAAACTGATCTCTTTTTATCTTTATGCTTTCAGTCTAGTTGATCAGTTTCTCAAAAGATGCTTGGATATGTTTTCCTGGTTTGTTTGTTCCCCTTACCATGTGTCCTAGTTTAACCTGGAATAGAGATAATTTATTCTCAGTAGCTGTTACAGGGCTATGTTTTGGATTTGGAATGAGAATGACACTGATAACATATTGATGTCTTTAGTTTTGCTATATGCTGTTTCTCCTAAGCCAAGGACTCTTTGTCCTTCCTTATCTCATGCTCTGCCCGTGAGGAGCTAAGCAAAGGAAACTGGGAGGAACCATAATTGGGATAGGTAATCCAAACTGACCAAAGGGATATTTTACACCACAGAACATCATATCTGGTATATAAACTGGGGGGAGATACCTGGAAGAGGAACTGATCTGGGTTCAGGAAGGGGTGTCTGGAGTCAGTCAGCAGGTGGTGAGCAATCATGCATCACTTGCTTGTTTCTGTTTTATTATCATTAATAGTATCACCATCATTTACCATTATTACTATATTGTACTTAATTTTCCATTTTCAATTTCTAAACTGTTCTTATCTCGACATACAAGTTTTCTTCTGATCCTTCTCTCCTTTCCACTAGGGGTGAGAGAGGTTGCTGAGTGAGTGGCTTTGTGGTGTTTAATTTTCAGCTGGGCTTAAAAGCATGACATGAGGTCCTGTTAATTCTAAGGACATTTTTTTTCAGGAATACAAGCAGATAGGAAATATGACTAAGAATAGCTCAAGCACACTTGAATGGACTAGCAGTATCATATAAAGGAATATATAATACAAAGAACTTTAAATAGTGTTAATGTCACTGGCAAACTAGAAGTGAGCCTTCGTCCCTCTCAAGTACGTATTTTCTATTTTTTTTTACATAGTTGGTGCATGTTAGATGTTGAGATAATTATTGTATATAAATAAATGAGATAAGCCTATAGAGATTTATAAAACCTTTGGGGCCTTTGTTTTAGTCTATGGACTCATGTTCATTTAATAACTCCAACTAATTATTTTTATGAGTTCACAAAAGAATGACGGACCAATTCTCTAAAACTGTAAATGGCCTAGTTATCTCATAACAGTTTCAAAGGAATGTTTCATTCTCTTTAAATGCTCCATCTTCCAATATCAACATTTGACATAATCTCTAATTTGTTCCTAATTTGTTTCTTATTTGATGTGTGAAGATAACTTTCTCTATACAGAAATTATATGCAGAAATTTTTAAATATAATGAAGTGAAATTACTACTTTTTAATATACCTAAGAGATCAAATATTTGAGACCTCTCTCTACATCTTTCATATTTGCTCTCACACTTCATTGTTAATAGTTTATGGTACCAATTTAGGATCATTTTTCTTTTTCTTTGTTTTCAGAGAGATGTTTTATTTTCCCAATAAGTTGCAAAATCTTGTCATCCCATAAAATCAATTCTTATTAATAGACTTTTAAATTTGTTGTATGTTATGATTCTATCAATAAAGTAACCTGACATGGTATACTTATTTCATAATTTTACTGGCCCATCTTAACAAAAATCTGAAGTATGGTCAGCTACAATCACTTGGCTGCACAAATCTATATTGCTTTGCTAGGAGACATTACATGGAGTTATGGACACATTTCATCTGCTCTAAATGTGTGTGCATCAGTGGAAATATCTTGTGTGTCCATACAGTTTCATGATGTATGTGTATGTGTCCATACAGTTTCACCAAACTAAATGATACTAACAGATTTGACTAGGTCAGTCACACAACACTGAGGCCTCTCTACACCTTAAAACCCATCAAAAAACAGCAGGCAGTTCACCTGAATATTGTCTCCTGTTCAGCACTGCAGCTTACAGTGTGACTATCAGCAGATTTGACCATGAAGGAGATCCTTTAATGTAACACAAGACAAGCCTATACGCAGGCAAAGGTATATTTAAATGGGCTTCAACCTCTATGGCAGTCGCACGTACACAATAATTCTACATTTTTGTTTGTTTCCCTATGTTTTACCCTCTGACCTCAATATGGAGGCAGGTTATTTTCTACCACTTGAATGTATAAGGAAGAAAACTTACTGTATCACTATGGAGCCTTCAGATATCATTTCATGTCAACCTTGCTTTCATTCATTATGCATTATGCATTTTTTCCCTTTAACTTAGGATTGAACAAACAAAAGAAGGAAAACTTTTTTTTTTTATTTATACTGAATGAGTTTTAGCTTTTCTTCAAAGAAAAAAAATGCAGCAGCACTGTACCGCTATTTCAGACTTTTCACTTTTCACCTGGCCACAGATGGGAGACATCTGGAGACATTTACACCACAACATCATCTCAGTCCACACCCCTAAATGATGAGATTTAAAAGAGCATGACAGCCTACTCCTGTCCCTGTAACACAGACATTTGTAACATATGAGAAGAATTTCTCCCTAGATATGATTATTACCTCTCCCTTGAGAATAATGGGAGTCTATGATAATTATTTCAAATAGAAATATCTGTTTAAGTGTGAGAAATTCCAGAAAAAAAATCAGAATTTTACATCCCTTTTTTGCATGAGTATGAAATAACAAAACAAAACCCCTTATAATAACAAAACAACCAAGAGGACACTGCTTTCTCTTATTGAGTTGTGTTTGTGCTGTAATTCACTAAACAAAGAGAATAGTTACATGATGTATTATCTCAAAACTAAAACATATACAAGTAAAGATAACAGCTATGAAATAAGAGTCTGTTTAAACAGAATGGTTGATATGGAGATATATGTAAAACATTTCTGACATTAATTGTACCCAGTAACAACCTTCAAGATCAAGCAGACATTGATATTCACAGAGCGCATTCACTGCAGCCACAGAGCCTTCACAGAAGCTCATCTAGTAACAGAAATAGAAATGGAAAATAATGACCTGCCTGAATTAACAAGAGAACGCCTTTGGAATAATTTTCTTTTATACATCAACATACTGACACTGATATTTAAACAGGACAATCTATCACATTCTCTAAAATGACCTACTGAGTTTAGAAAAGATTTAAAGAAATAATTACTATTTTTTGTCTTTGAAGGAGGTCAGATGGTAAGACAGCTGTATCCCCTGAACTAAGGCAGACATTTATTTATTTCAGAAGAGGAAGAAAATATACATGTGCAGACTTTGTCTGGGCATCAGGCGTCCATCAAGCTGCTCCATCACTTCCTTTCCCAGTGGGACAGGAGAGAGAAAATAAGATGGAAAACAACTTGTGGGTTGAGACAAGGCAGTTTACTAAAAAAACCAAAAAAAAAACCCAAAAAAACAAAACAACAAAAAGAAGTTTAAAAAAGTGAAAGTTTGCATAAGCAAAGGTGAAAAATTTTTCCATCAGGGAATGATGTTCCCAGGAAGAAGGGCTTCAGCACACATTGTGGTTGATCAGGAAGAAAAACATTGTAGAATGAAAAATGCACCTCATTCTTCCTCCCTCCCTTAGATTTTCCATCTGAGCTGACACTGTACGGTGTGGATTATCCCTTTGGTTAATTTGGGTCAGCTGGTCTGGCTGTGTCCCCTCCCAGGGCCTTGCCCACACCCAGCCCCTTGGTGGGGCAATGTTCCTGATGCAGTGCCAGTGCTGCTCAGCAGTACCCAAAGCACTGAGGTGCTATCAGCGCCTTTCCTGCTACCAGTGCAAAGCTCAGCACTGGGAGGACTGCTAAGGGAAAATGAGCTCCATCCCAACCAGACCCTATACAACACAGTATCTTGGATCACTCGAAAACCTGATTGTGTATAATGTGCTTTTAAGCTGTAAGTCATTCCAAAAGCTGTAAGTCTATCCAATGAGAAAAGCTGTAATTGTTAATGTGGAATCATCATAGAAGATTCACAGAGAGGCTTGGGTTGAAAGGGACCTTAAAAATGTTGTAAACCCCCTGATGCCCAGGGGCCCAACATATTCCTTTAAATACTGTTATATGTTATTAATACAATTTAACATATTTTCTTCAAGATACAATGGAAACCTGAAAACCCCATTCCGTATATTTTTAGCTTTACTATTGAAATTAACTAGGATGAAATAATATTTATCCATAGGGGGCTTTGATTGCTAAATATTTTTCAACTCAATATATGGGCAAGAAGATCAAGGTTAGAAAGAAAAAAATCAACAAGGTACTAAAATAGTTCTTGGCCCTATTATAATTATAGGGTTTTCACTATATTTGATGTCAAGCACCCCTGATATTAAAAAAAAAATTGTTGACTCACTGTGTGCACACTTTATCTTTTGATCTGTAGATATAAAGTCATTTTAAAAAAAAGTATTTTCTATGTTAAAATTGAATTCCTTTTCTATACCAGTCAGGATTGATGGCAAGACCAGGCTGAATGGGGCCCTGATTTAGTGGGTGACACCCCTGCCCATGGCAAGGGACCTTGAAACTAGATCTTTGATCTCTTCTAATTCAAACTATTATTCTATATGTATGAAGGTGAAGAAAAAAAAATCTTGGCTTTATGAATGAAAGATGTTTATTATTTCATTAACAGTTTCAGAAAACTATTTTTGTCTTCCAGTAAATTATTTATATATCTGTATAAGATTAAAATATTCTGAGTTTGAGTCAGAAACTCAAAGGCTTATTGGGAATAATTGGGAACTCAAAGAGAATTGAAGCTACAGTTTTAATCATAGATTGAGCCAATATAAAATATTCTTATAATGTATCAGTAAATTTAGTACTTCATTAAAGGTCAGCATGGAGCCAGGCCAGGCCCTTCAGACTGATGCATGGTGGGAAGATGAGAGGCAGTGGGCAGAGAATAAAAAAACTATTTCATCTTGAAAGCAGTCAGTCAGTGCAGCAAGTTTTCTTAAGAAAGCTGGTCATTTTCAGGATCCAGCTGCACAAAACACAGAGAAAAACATTTGGCCTTATCTCAGAGCTGCCCCTGCTTTGAACAGGAGGGTGGACAAGAAACCTCCTGAAGTACATTCTCCATTAAATTATCCTATGGACTTAGAGTGCTCAGGAAAGGAGTCTGGCTTAATTTTTGAACTGAAAAATTATAAGAGAAGGAAACATTACTGAGGAATTTCCAGGCTGCTTTTATTGCATAGGAGCAACCACTGTGTCTCTACAACTAAACAATATATGTAAAACCAATAATTTTTCAGGGATTTTGTAAATTCTAAAAATTCAAAAAATTCCTTTTGAAGGCTTGGTGTGTTAATGTCATTCATGAATTTTCTGTTATTTCAGTATTCATAGCGAATTTTATTCTCTGCATATGTAAGAGTTCCAGAACTTAAAGCATGGATCTATTCCTCAAAAATAATTCTGGAAAATCTAGTTTTGCTTTAGTACAGGGAATTCCTCTGTATTTAAATATGTTTTAGTCTTTTATGTTCATCTATGCTTGTTCGCTACGTAGTCTGGAAAAATGGTTACAAATATTGCTTATCTCTTCAAAGCTTGTTTCAGCTGCCTCTTATTTTCTTGTTGCATGTATTTTGTAAGAGTCTCCTATAATTAGATATGGAGTAATGGATGGTTCTTAAAAGCTTAACACTCCAGGCAAGGAAAGTATTTTAAAACAATAAGAGGCTACGGCATAAAAATATGCTTCTACCTATGGAAAATTGTCACATATTAAAAAGGGGTTTTTAACTTCTTAAAAATTTCTTTCAACTAAGTATCCTTATGTTTTTGTATATAAGTAATCAGCAACAGCAATTGAAAATTACAAGTTAAAATCAGGTCAGATACTCCATTGATCAACATGTACATTGTTTTATAATCTTCATTATATCAAAGTACAGCTTCACTTCATGTCACTGCTTACAGAACAAATTCTTTTAAGTCACTTTTAAAAAATCTGGTCAAAACAACCATCTGTAAATTTCATTTATGCAATAATTCTACTTGAAACATTGTGTAAATAAGCTTATATAATGCATAAATTATTATGGGTTTGTGAGGATTTTCTGGTGCCCGTTTTTAAATACTGTTAAAATACTAAGGTGTTGTTTTCTACTTCTTGAGTATATTATCTTATTTAAAAATATTTCAAAGCAAAGAATCAAAACAAATTTTAGCTGTTCTATCAAATACATAAGTGTGTGTCAGGGCTTTTTTATTTATAAATGCATAAAAACCAATATATATAAATAACCTGCTTTTGCATTTAGCAGATAGAGCTGATAGACTTTAATTTGATAGTCATTGAGATGATACTTTTCCTGACTGTCTCCATGATTACTATTTGATGAAAATTGCAAAGAAGGTAGGATGAACCTGTGAAGCCGTGGAGAAGTTTGTAAACCTTATTTCTTCACTAGAAGTCTGATTGTAGTATTCTCAAAGTTATACATGTACTCTTGCATTTTTTGTACTTTTTCATGAAGAAAAGGTCTCTATTGCTTCTCTCAATTCTTTTATATGTACTAGAAAAATGAAAGCTTAATTCTTTTCAGCCTTTCTTTATGATTATTAAGAAATGCCTCTCCCCAAAATAAGGTGAGACCATATGCTGAAGTCAATAATGAAGATTTTATTTAGCAGTAAATGAGAGAAGACAGAAAAATAAGAAAGAGGGAGGGGGAGAGAGAAAGATTAAACAGAAGATAGTCACCACCACTTCATGGATCCTGCAGCGTCCTGCAGATCATTCTTCATTCTACTCTTCTTAGTGCTGGGGTTCCCAGAGTCGTTCTTCTGGAGATTGCCTTTATACAGTCCAAGTTTTGGGTATCCACAGAGCATAGATGCCACTGCCATAACTTAGCAAGTGTATAAGCAGTTGTTTCCTTTCCCACAGATTTCACAGTGGGAATATTTGTTTGGATGCATTAACTAGTGAGGCTATCCAGACCTGTCTTGCCAGGCCTGGAATTAGCACCTTTTGTTGCAAATTTGTCCCTTTTGTGCTTACTTCAAGTTACCACTTCAGTGATTTAACTTATGGCAAGTTCCTTCTGTGGCCTTGACAGAGATAAGCAAGCACATTCTTTGAGTCCTTTAGCATCTCAAAGTTGAGGTAGTTAATATAAATTTTCATTTGTGAAACAAATGTAATTATAACAATACTTTAAAATGTACTGCAGATGAGACAAAAATAAAGTCGTAGAGGGTAACAGAATAGCAAACAAAACAGAAGCAAATAAACCGAAACTGCATCCCAGAAGTCTGAAAACCTTATGTGAAAGGAATATTTTATTTAAGGATTGCAATGGTGAGAAAAAATAGACTAGATAGAGCATATGAATTGTAATACATTTAGAAAGGTTAAAGCTTGTTACAACCACTGACATGAGGTCATCAATGCTAACTAACTACTAAAAAACTCAGAAATTACTGTGTCCTCTGTGAATGATTATTCTTACAAAAAGTTCATGGGTACTCAGTTTTTTGTGCAAAAATAGGTTAGCTGTCTAAACTATCTAACCTAGGTTGCAAGCTGAACTACTCCAATTCATTTTAAGCACAGTAAATATTTCTTTATATAAATATAAAGTATAGTACTAAACCACTTGGTTGATAATAAAAAATGAAATATTCTTCTCCTGCCAAATAAGGAGTATATTTTAAAGAGTCACAGATGAGCTGAACAACTTTTCTACAGTTTCTACAAATTTGCCTACAGTGATAAACATCTCTGTAGTCCTTCAATGTTGCCCGTCTTTGTTTCCAAAGTTCATACACTTTTCTTTTCCACTTAAGTTCCAGATGAACATTCCTGTTTAGACAAGATAACCTTCTACACTGCTTACTTGAGTTCCGAAAATTTGAAGTTGCACACTCTCCTTTGCAGCTTTGCTTGAATTTAAGGCTGAAGATTGTTGTCCTAGGGTATTACACAGTCTAATATTTGAAGAACTGCTGTAAAATAAAGAGGAATGAATTCATGTACCCTCTGGTAGAATGAAAATTTTAGTCCAAATTTTATACATCTGGGAACTGTTTTGACAAGCAGGGGAAAGAAAAAGTATTAGACCTTATTTGCAAATGTTCTGAAATCTAAAACCCTAGCTGACTGTATAATCAGATGTGACTCATAGAACAAACACACAGTCAGATATTCCCCCAGGCCATTTTTATTTGGTTTCTCACTAAATGTGTACAAGCATTTAAACTTTCCACTGAAATGTCTCGTTTTCCTATTCAATGACTAGAAAAATCCTTCACATTCCAAATTGTCCTCAATGCACATATTTTATAGGCACAGGAACATCTAAATTAAGTGACTAATTTGGTAACCTACATGTGAGTTGCCACTTACAGTGTTAAAGAGCTTTTATTTCAGCCTAATGCACAAGATGATATATAAAAGGTTAAAATAATAGAGATTTTTATTTTTAATATTTTAATTAAGAAACATTCTAAAAGGAATTTTCTGAGTGATATAACTCCCTTTCCTGATGCCATGGTTTAGGAACGCTGTTCTCTAATTTAATACTCCTGCTAAAATCACATCACCACTCACTTCCTCTTCCACTCTAATTGGAAGCACAAAAGGCAAAGGTCATGGGTTGAGATAAGAACAATTTTCTGGAAACAGCAATGAGATAAGAAAACAATCAGTAATGACAAAAGCATTAATAACAAAAGGTATAAGACAAATAAACACTTCACAAAGAAATAGACCCTACAATAAACAATAAGGGAATAATCAACCCAACAAGTTTCTAAGCCACAAGGAGCATCCTTCTCTTTAGAAGGAAGCACCTTCCCCCAACCCCAGTAATGATGTGATGTATTGAATAACATCTGGGGCCTAGGCACACCCATTCAGCCACTGCCCCTCTTAGCTCCAGCAAAAAATTAACCCTGTCCTGGCCAAAACCAGG
The DNA here is from genome assembly GCA_013399455.1 of Anthoscopus minutus. Taxonomy (NCBI): domain Eukaryota; kingdom Metazoa; phylum Chordata; class Aves; order Passeriformes; family Paridae; genus Anthoscopus; species Anthoscopus minutus. The sequence continues at coordinate 7,908 of VWYI01037279.1, read as the reverse complement.
ATACTTCCAATTTTTGAACCAAAAATTTTTCCATTGGTATATATTTTAATTTCTGTGGAAAGGTGGAAAAATGGTGTACAGAAGCCTTTTTTTATGTTATTAGCTGATATTAATGAATCATGAAACTGCTCACTCTCTTCTAGAAAGCAAGATACATATTCTTGTGTTTCATGAAATCATCTAACCTTAAGCTAACAGATACAATTAGATTAATGAGAAATGAAGGTATGAACCATTTCCTAAGAGATATTAGTAATTTCATTGAGTATTTTACATAGTTATTAAGTTGTTTGTTTACATAAATGTCAATGAAACTTTACCAGCAATCTGTTCTCAGGATGCTATCCTCACAATTAAATAGAACCTGACTTACTCTGTTCTGCAGGTCAGATAGAAAGTTCATATAAAGCTAAATTAAGGAAACTTCTAGGATCAAAAAATCACTCCAGTTCATACAATACTTGTAATTTGTTAAGCAGGTAGTTTATCACAGATTAGCGGTACAGTCTTTAAAAAATTTGAAAATGAAGTGATGTAAAATGCATAGGAAGTATTAGTTGGATTTACCTAAGGATAAAGTCTGGTACTTCAGGATTATCTTCTGAATCAACTTTTTTTTTTTTTTTTTTAACAGATCTATTATAT
>VWYI01037274.1:134194-181696 GCA_013399455.1 Anthoscopus minutus | reverse complement strand
TCAGCACGAATCACATCCATATATCACAGGGGCCATGGGCACCTCCCCTGCCCTCTGCAGCCCCAATGGGCTCCTGGAGGGTCTGTCCTGGCAGGGCTGTGCTGGGGTGGTCAGCAGGGCCCTTGGGTGATGGCCACAGCAGCTTCTGGGGGTGCCTGGGCTCACAGATCTCATCCCTTAGAACCTGGCAAAAAGTTTCCGATTTTTCCAGTCGGTTTCAGACCTGAGAGCAATTATCTGGTGTGACTCAGCGGCTCTCCCTCCCTCCCTTCCTAAAGACTGTTATTAGGACCAGAGAAATGGTCCTTCGGAAGGATCTGCCACTTCTAACAGACATTTAATTGCTCTTGCAGCTGGAGGAGGAAAGGCACAACGCCGAGGGTTTCCAGGAATTAATTCATTGCTGTAGGTGAGAGGTATCTTAGTGTGCTCCAGAAAATCCCACCCAGGTCCCTGCACCAGCCCTGGCCCCCAGAGCCAGAGGGGAATCTGCTGGTAACTCGCTTCACATTTGCATTCCCTGAAATTCTGGGAGTGAATCCAGCAAGGACAGGACGGGACCCAGGAGCTGCCAGAGCAGAGCAGCATGAACCTCTCTGCTGTTTCTCACTGAAAGCACAGGGAAGAGGACCCACTTGTAGAAATCTCATTATTTTGATTTAAAATATTCCATTGCAGCTGGTCGGTCATAAAGGAATGCTTCGAATCATTTTTAAAATCACAGTTGCTTTTTTTCATACCACAAACATGCAGGGAATACGATGTTGAGGTCCTGGGTTTACTGTAATAGGGAAATTGTTGAAATCAATCAACCAGTGGGAAATACAAGATCCAGGAGAGATCTGCAGTTTGTCTAATGGAAAGCATTAGTGTTTTAAAAATAACTGTAAAAAAATGCACCGACTTAAGCATGAAAATTTCTTCTATTAACACACATCGTGCTGGCATGTTTTAACATGGATTGTTTGCCTTGTGAAACCCTCTTGAGCCAGGAGCTCGTGCTGCTGGGGGGTTTGCTGAGCATTTGGATTGGGGAAGAACAGGAGAGGGAAGTTTTTGGCATTCAGACACTTTAAAAACTGTTGCCTTTTTGGGCTTACCTAAAAACAGAAGCCAGACAGAATTAAGAGAATAAAAGTGGATGTATTTAAAATGAAGAGCCTTCAGGTACATTTCGGGCAAACAAGCCTCCCCAAGGGACTGCACCCAAGATGGACGATAGGACACAAGTTTTTCAGACAATTATAAATTTGGTCCATTTACATATCAGGGATTAATCCTCCAATTTCATCTTCAGGTAATCAAGTCACATACCCCCAGTTTTCTCTCCCCCAGCTCACGTATTTTTATACTTTTTGGAGCCTGAGGCAGAGGGTGTCCCTGGATCTCAGGCCTAGAGAGGAATTGTTTTGCCTGACCAAAATGTGAAGGCAGTAACCAACACTCTCTATGAAGTTTAGAGTCATGCACTAATGCAGTACAGGATCTGAAAAATAGAAAAGCTAAAATCCTAAGGCATCAAAACCATGAGACAGAGTAGGGCTCTGGGAGCCAGCTGCCCAAGGAATAACCTGGCTGGAAACGTTGTCCCCTGCTGTCCCCTGGTCACCCAGGTGGGACAGCAGTGGCTGGGGAGGGACGAGCCAGCTCACCCCCGCCTCTGCTATTTTAAGGCACCGACCTGCAAACAAGGGGAAGGAGGATTTGCAGAAGGGCTACTGTGTAATTAAACTTTAAACATTCAAAACTAAAATTATATCTTCCTTTATTGCAAACAGGCATTTAAGTGCTCACAGTCCTGGAAGCATTGCGAGGGTAATGGCAGCCACTCATTAGAGCAGACAAAGGAAGCGCGGGCTCTAATTTGTCTTTAGTCAACTGTCTTGGGCTTGAAGGCCGTGGGGCTGGGGAGGAATGCTTCTGAAGTAATGAAAAAATTAAGGGGCTTCTAAAATTAAGCAAAATGACTTTACCTCTGATGCAGGAGGTTGATCTAAATATAAACAGAAAGAAAGAAAACTCTCTGCTGCTTATATAAAGCATTACGAAAAAAGATCTTAAGAACTGGTCTTTGCACTATTTTCTGATTTTTATTAAATAATTGTATCAAAATGACCAAATTGATCAAAATTTTCTTTTTCTTTCTCGGTTTTTATGAATTTGCCGTAAGTATTTTATTTCAAACCTATATTCTTGACCACTTACCTGTTACCTAAAGAGCCCAGTGAAATGGCATCGTTTGGCAGTACCTTTTAATAATTCAGCCTTCCTAAGAACATTCATGTAGTAGTTTTTGATTGATTCTAAAGGTAAAACAGAAGCCCCACCCTCATCCCATCCCATCCCATCCCATCCCATCCCATCCCATCCCATCCCATCCCATCCCATCCCATCCCATCCCATCCCAGTTATCATCTCAGAGAATTCACCTTTTAAGACTGAATGTTGGGCCTCAAGAAAGCCATTGAAATCTAAGGATCATTTCAAAGGATTTTGGATTGCTAACACCCAACACATCCAGATGCCCTGTGGGAGGAGACCCCATCAGATGCTCCAAGAGCATCTCTGGGTCCTCTCACTGCCTAGAGGAAGAGCAGATCCTTTAAACAACTTCCCTGCTTGCTTCTGCCTTTGCCAGCACTGAGTGGCAGTGAGAATCCTCCTCCCTGAGCCTTGTCCTCCCGCAGCATCCCCTCCCAGAGCATCTCCCTCCCCGCACACCCTCTGGCTGCGGGACCCCTCGCCTGTGCCCTGTCTGTCACCGGGAGACAGCATTTTCCTCTGCACCCCTCGGGGAACGCAGCAATCTGCAGGGCTGGAATGGCCTTTATGGATTTTCCCTTTCCTCTGGCGAAGATTACCCGCTCGGTGTTCGGGAGCTGCACACAAAAGCCTTAACAACGCCTATTGTTCGGGAGAAAAACATCCCCCATCCGGCTCCCATCGGCTTCATCCGAGCCCTTTGAAGCCGTGATTGTGCTCCAGTACAATGGGAGAACATGATGATGTGACGACTTCAGGGAGGAATCAGGTGAGCATTGCATTAGGATGGAAATAAAGGATTATTTGCCTGACAAAGCAGCAAGCTGCTCTCGCTCTGCGGGCAGTTTCCAGGGTGCAAATACCCAGGTCCAGAAGCAATTTCTCCTCCAGCCAGTTCCCTTTCACTTGAGTTATGGGTTCATAACCCATAAGCGAACCTATACAGGAATGTGTCTGAAATCGCCAAACGTTGGTTTTTGGGGCTCTGGAAAATAGCTTTGCGCTGAACTTCTCTCAATTGCTCTGAAGGATTTCCCTGTCTCAAATGCATCGAAATCCAGCTGCTTCCTTTCAGTACAGCCTCTACACCCATCTCTCATTCTTTATTTTGTGACTTCTTACTTCTCTACCAGCAATAATAGCACATCGCATTCCCACTAATGCCGAGTTAATTCCGCACTATGGGTATCCAGAGATGTAATGATTGGTTATTTGCTTTAAAGTAATTATTTTTATTGTCAATCATACAAATGGAATACGAGAGACTCAATGACAATATTTCTGTAGCTCACAGGCTGGCTGTGAGATCATCACCTCTCCAGCACCTCCCTGTGAACTCACTGGAGCTGGGCAGACCACATCTGCCTCCTCTGCCTCAAAAGGTTTGTGGTTTCTTTAAAATATACCCGTGGTCTTGGTAAATGACCAAAAAACATAAAGTGCCCAGAGAAGCAAACTAGTCTGCAGGTCCATGTGCTCCCAAAAAAAACCATTTCAGTCCCTCGAGGTGCTGGGCCTCCAAGGCTGAGGTTTTCTGCAGTCAGAATGTTAAAAATAAGCTAGAAACTGTTGTAAAGTAATTGTTAATCATGTACTGTTAGTTTGTTATTGGGTTGTTATTTGTATTTGTTATTTGTGCCGTTATTATATTGTAAAAGGGGTTAAAAGGGTAGCTCTAAGAAATGCGGTACCACACAGAAGAAAATCACCGCCCCTCAGCCAAACCGGCCTGAGTGAAACGAGCCAGCCTCAACAAAAACTACAATGGGCCAATCGAGCGCCTTAAACCTTCATGCAAATGCAAGGATCCGAGCAGAAACCAATGGAGAAGGACGAAAACCAGGATAAAAAGGGAACATCTGAGCCGAGGAAGCCGCTGCCCCTGGAGCAGCGGGGCCGAGGCATCGCTGCTGAGAGGAGCCGAGTGCCGCTGCTGCAGCGTCCTCGGGAACGGCCCTGCCTGGCCCTGGGCCCCCGGGCTTTGGGCCTTTTCTTTGTACAATAAATGCTGAAATCACCCTCAGCACCGGGAGCCTGCTCCAGATTTTAACAAGAACACGGCAAGAACAAAGCAACTGAAGCTGGAGTTTAATGAACACCCGGGTGCTGAGTTGGGATCATTCACTGAGTGCTCAGCTCAACCCGTGCTCTGGGAAATTAGCCACAGAATCCATTTTCTCAGGGAATGTCGGTTCAAATCTTGTGCCTGATCCTGAGAAACAGCTTAGTCTCCCACAATGCCGCTTAGAAGAGGCAAGAGAACATTATTCCTTGAAAGCAGATGGCGGGTCTCTCTGTGAGGCTCATGTTAGCAGCACCCGCAGTAACCACAGGAGAGAACTGCCTGCGGGATCCATCCCAGCTCTGTGAGGAGCTGCTGAACAACTGCTCGGACCTGCATGTCCCATCCTGCCTCCCTCAAACCCCTCAGCATGGCCAGGCACCCCTCTGTGCTCATCACCCCCTTGCCCTTCACTTCTCGGTGCCCTTCACTTCTCTGTGCCCTTCACTTCTCTGTGCCCTTCACTTCTCTGTGCCCTTCACCCTGAAAGGAAAGAGGGAAACAAACTGGGGGGTCCACTGGTTGATAAAACTAGCACTGAGATATAAAATAAACAATGGGAAGGATTCCACTGATTGATGAATGGAATAAGAGAGATCTGTCTTTACAAACTGTGGGTCTGCTGATAAATAAAATTGGATACTGAGAGATGAAAGAAACAACGGGAAGAACCATAAGCTCCATAGGAATCCTACTGGTTGGCACAAGAAAAAGGGGTGGGTATACATTAAGAAGGGGGTCTGAATTAGGTGTTTTGGGAAGTCTGCACCTCTCAAGTACCTCTGGCAATGGGGAAAGAGAGAGGGAAATGCAGCCGGGAAATTGGGATAAAAGGGGGGCTGTGTCCCCCAAAAATTTTAGAGATCCCATGGGAAATACCCCATGGCCTCTCCCTTTATTCAAATAAAGTTACAGAACTCCTCTGTCTCCTTTTTGGACATAAACCTTTGATGTTTGTGGATTAATTTTCCTGACAGCCCCACCGTGCCCTTCACCCCTCCGTGCCCCGGAGCGCTGCCCCAACATCCCCAGCTCCTCGCTGCTAAACACTTCCACCCTGTTCCCTTCAACCCCCCCTCTTTAACGAGAGAGATTTCACTGCAAAGAGCCTGACAGCCCCTTCATCCCAGCCCGAAAGGGTGAGGAATCGCTGACCCTGAGAGTAAAATGCTTAAGATCATTAGTGACTGCTCTGGTGGCAGCTGATTACACGCAAATTTCTGCTCGGTGATTAATTTAATCGCAGTAAATGCTTCCACTGTTCACTTTGGGGAAGCTGATGAAATAAGAGAATTCAGTTATTTTCCTAGTTATGTTCTTGAAAAGCAAATTTTTGGCTCAAAGTAGAAGTTTAATTTAATTACAAGATTAAACTCCCTTGTACTAGAAGAAGAAGCAGGGGTTCCTTCAAAGTGTCAGGAGAGCAGCCATGGCAGAGAAACAGCCCCGTGGCTCCTGGGCTGTCAGTCCCAGAACCCAGCCCAGAATGGCAAGTGCTGAATAAAATGAAAACCCTGCAGTCTGCTCCTGCTCTTTACTCATCAGCTTAATGTGACTGAACAAAGGAGTAAATTACCCATTCCTTCATAGAAATCTCTGTGGAGGAAAATTTTAATTTGCTGGATAAACTACACCTTACAAATTGCTGATCTCTTAAATGCTGGTTTGGATGCTCCTCTGGCATTTCTGAGGATGGAGAGCACACCTCAGCACAGAGCCCTGGCAGAAACTGGGTGAGGACACCAGAATCAGCAGGTCATGGGGCCCAGCCTTTGCCAGGCCTCAGAGGTTGGTTAGAGATTTGATTTTCTTTAAGGCACCCAGGCTCCTCCTTTTCACATTAACCAGCCAGATAATATGATGGATTTCACTGCTCCACAGGCCAAGACAGCTGCACTCCTTCCCAAAATGCCTCAGAGCTACATAAAACCATCATCAGAAAAGGTAAAAAAAAGTCACAAACAATTATTTATCGACTTATAGTTTAAGAAAATGTTGTTTCCTCTCACTACCAGAATAGAATGAGATCCAGGCTCTAATGCTATTGCTCCCACTCTTCAATCAATAACTTCCACAATAACTCAGCCTCACTCACCCCAGCCCACATTTCCAGCCTCATTTCTCAGTGCTTTTGACGAGCCCTGGAGAATAAAAGGATGCGGAATTACACCGACCATATTATACACAAGTGATGTGAAAAATGCCTCAGCCTCTGGCACCCAGCTGCTCACAGAGCTGATAAATTCAGCAGTGGTTTCTGCTGCTTGCAAGGGCCCTGTCACAGCTGGGAAGCACCATTTCCTTCCTCAGAGCAGGTGTCTGCTGGCAGGTGATGGCCAGGGGTGGCAGGAGAGCCCAGCTCCCACATGGCTGGGCTGGTGATGGGGGCCATCGTCTCTAAATGCCAACCACGCTCCTGAGTTCCTTCTCCATTTTGTTTTCAAGATCTTACATTACAGCAGATCCCTGATTCACTCACAGTGACATTTACAGTTCTGCAGTGTCCCATCCCATCACACCTTCATTCATTTGGGGGTCTGAGGTGATCAGTGCTGGGATTCGCTGGTTCCTCTGATAACCAAGAGGCTGGCAGGGAGAAATTCCCCTCCTGCCTCACTGCTGCTTTTTGGAGTTTCTGTCAGGGAGCTCACCAGGGTAAATGTGGAAGCCTGTAATTAATAAGTTATTCCAATAATTTAGATATTCTGAAACACTTAACTCTAATTCTGGGAGGTCTCAACCATCTCCCAGGCCATGTCAGAGTCAGACCTCTGATCAAAGTCCATCATCACCTCAGCAGCAGTGCCCTGGGTCTGGCTTACCAAAAGCTACAGCCTCTCCTCTATGAATGTCATTAATAATTATAGGAAAAAATGCACCTCAGCTTGGGATAAAATAAATATGTGAATAAAAGACAGATCTAATAAACCTGGACAGAATTTATGATTTTCTCAGCCATCGCTTTGCCAGAGATAATGTTGCGCAGTAAAGCTGATTTGCTGGATGAGAACCATATAATTTATCCTGTCAGGGAACATAAGAAACCTTGTCTCTGAAGGGGATGACTGATGGGCTCATGGAAACTGGCAGGGAAGCAAATAAAATAATTTTGTATGTTAAAAATATCTAATTATCATGTCCTTGTTTATGACAACGCACGCGGGTGAGGACTGTGTCAATACCTATAACAGAGATTTCTGCTTTATGCTGAAACTTTCTTTTCATTTCAAAGTTGGAGAATTTTTAAAGCTAATAATTACAGCTCTTTACACTGATGTAAGAGCTTATCCCCAAGAAAAAAGCTCTGGTACCTGAGCTGACACCACTTCCCTCTGCCAGGTCTGCTGGGAATTTGCTGTGTGAAAAGCACAGGTTCAGGTCAGCTCACACCAGTCAAACCCCTCTGAAGCAGCCTGTGGCTATGCTGGGTGCTTGGCTGGCTCTGTCACAGGGACAGACAGGGCTGCTTGGCCATTCCCATGCACATCTCAACAGCTCCCAAAAGGCTTTGGCATTTTGGATGCTTGTTTTGGCACATCTGTCTGTCTGCTTGTTCTGCTCCCCTGGTGGGAGCCACAGCACTGCTGGGAACCAGAGCTCCCTCGGGAAGGGGAGGATTTGACCTCTCCCAAGGACACATTGTCCCTGAGCTGCAGGGTGTCTGTTCTCCCTGTTCCTCTCCCCACTGCTCTCGCTCCAGCTCACCTGCACCCCAGGCTGGTGCCCAGAAGAGCTGTGAGCAAGAGGGAGAGGAGAAGCAAACAGAAATAGAGAAGTGTAAAAATGATGACCTGATGGGAAGAGCAGTAAAAATCAGTTTTTTGGAATGCTGTGAAGAGAAATAAAAAATATGTCTTAAAAGCCACTGCAGCTGAGAGCTGGAAAGGTCAGAGGTTTGCATTCCCCTGTGCTGGAAGCTCTGCTACTCCCTGTTTAACAGGGCTCACTGGTGAGGAATGGTTTCAGTGGCAGGGTTTGTTCCTCACTGGGAAGTGCAGACCTGGATTAATAACACCTCATTCAGCACAAAATTCCACTTCACTGGAACATGTGTGAAAGGGGCTTTAATTGGAATGAGGATGGATACCAGCCCTGCAAAGCAGGACACCCAACCAGCCACAAACCCAGGTGTTTGTACCCAAAATGTCTCCAGCTGTGTGCTAAACGGCAGCCTCTCACCAGGCTGGTTATTCTGCAGTCATCTGAGGGAAAGGGCTGAGCTCCTCTGCCCAGCACAGATTCACTGCCAGGTTGTAAAGCCTGTCTGAAGCTGGAGCCTCATGGCTAATTAGCAGAATAATGTCTGATAAACTGCTCAGCCCAGAGCCACCTCTGCAGTCCAGGGGAGAATCCAGAGCATTCTCCTGCCGGAGAAGGGCTGCCTGGATGGGTCCCCTGATCTCTCTGAGGCCAGAACTCCTGGCTGGCCGGGCCTGGGGCTGCAGTGGGACACCCTGGACAGCTTTTCACAGCCCTTCCTCACTGCATTGTGCCACTGGTGCTGGACCAGAGTGGGGCCATCCTGGGGAAGCAAGGTCAGTCCCAGGCAGGGCTGGGGAGCAGATGCTGCTGGCACAGCTGATGCCTTGGAGTGGCTGCCTAGAACAGAGGCTGGACAGAGTCAGGAGAATAAAGTGGGGATTTATTAAAGGCCTTCAATAGATGCACCTTGGGCAGTGCAAAAGCCTGGCACAGGCTGCAGCCAAGGTGGAAGGTGGTCAGGAGTTTTTCAGAGAGATATAAGTTTGGTCTATTTGCACATCAGGGGTTAATCCTATAATTAGAGCTTCAGGTAATGAAGTCAGATTCCCCCAGTTTGCTCCACCCTCCCCCAATTCACTTTCATTTTTACTTTTCAGGGCCTGAGGCAGAGGGTGTCCCTGGTTCTCAGGCCTGGAAGGATTGTTCTGTCTGACCAAAATGTGAAGAGAGGTTCCTAACCCTCCATATGGCATCCAGAGTTCTACACTAGTGCAGCACAGGATCTGAAAAATATAATAGCTAAAACTAATGGCATCTGAGTGCTGTCCTGGGACCATGGGCATGCACAGGCTGTGAGATGGAGCCCAGACTGGCACTGACCAGTGCAGGGGCTCTGCTGGGCTGGGCAGGGCTGGTGGCTGCCCCCAGAGTCCTCACTGCCAGCACTGTGAGGAGCTGTGGCACTATTTTTGGAACATGCAGTTATTTTGGCATCTGTTTTCTCTGTACTCCCTCTCTTATTTTCACATCTGAGCAGAGAGTGACACAGGTGCCGAGCTGCCCTCACCCACATGTCCTGATGCAGGATAAAACACCACAGGTGCTGCGAGGTAAAATGTCAGAAGAGAAACTGAAAATAGTAAAATGTCAGAAGAGAAACTGAAAATAATAAACGGGTACAACGGTGCAATAAATAAAAGGGATTAAACCCCAGCAAAATCAGGTGGCATTTATGTAGAGCATCTTCTTTGCAGATTACTCACGTAGAAAATGTGTCCACATCAGCACAGACCTCAGTTTAGCTCCAAGATTAGATAATACTCAGGCAAACAACCCTCATAATTCTGTGTTGTGTGCTCCAGAGTGAATCCTGTTGGCTTCCAGAGACACTTCTGCACACAGCTGCATGCAAGGACACAGAAATAACTCCCCCAGGTGGAGTCTGGGGTGGGCAGGAGCAGAGCAGGCACAGCACAGGTGTGGACATGGCCCAGAGTCACTTCCCCAGCCCCAGCAGGGCAGGTGATCTCAACCCAGGTTGTTTTTTTCTGCCATTAGGGTTCAGCTTGTGGTAATTACTGAAGCATCACTTTCAAGTTTGGTAACCACCTCCCATGGCACCAGCACCCATCCCAGCAGTGCTGCCCATCCTGGGCTGGAGCCAGCCTGCTGAGCTCCAGGTCAGGGAAGGGACTTTCCCAGGAGAGCAGCCTTTCATTACATGATTGCAGAGTTTAACAAGGCTGGAGCCTCATCCATGCCTTCAAGCACCACCAAGATGCTGAAAATCTGGACATTCTATGAGCAGAAACATCACCACAGCATCGCTGTCTGGCTCACAGCAAGACAGTCCAGGATATTCTTCTTGGGAACCTCTTTGGAAAGTGTACTTACTTGTTGGTGATAAGGGCCATAACTGCTTTGTTTCCTCCCTCTCCCTGCTGGTTTTGGTTCACACCCTGTGTGGTTCTTTGTGTCATTTTTATAGTGACTTCTAACAGCCTCAGCGGAGGGAGTGTGATTTACTGCGAGACAGGCTGGCTTTTGTCAAAGCTGAAGTGGAAATGTTCCCATTGTTGAGACTCGATGGCACTTAGCTAAATAAAATCATGTGGAAAACAAGGAAAACACAGACATTTGCTTTGTATTAAACAATTATTTCTTCCTCAGGACACCGTTGCTACTCAGTGTTTATACCCTGCTGGGTGAGGGCTTCAAATGCTGCTGTGTGTTCAAAGCCTGTGCTGAGGACACACCACCCTTGCTACACGACAGATCCACTCTGGCTGGACATCCCTGTGCTTCCAGACAAATTCTGGTGAGCTGCCCTCGCCTGCTGAGGGGGTCCCACCCTGCCTGGGGTCCCCAGGAGCTCAGCCCCTGCTCCATCCTGGCCCTTTGCCTCCAGCGCCAGAGCAGGAGGAGCTGTGTGGGTGCTTGTGGTGATGCCTTAGGGGTTTAGTTTTTCTATTTTCCATACATTTGTAACCCTGCAGTTCTTTAGTGTGTAACTCCAAACTCCACATCCAGGGCTGGCTGCTGCTTCCCCATTGGGGTCACACACAGCAATTCCTCTCCAGGCCTGGCAATCAAGGACACCTCCCTGCCTCAGGGCCTGAGATGGGAACAAAAGTGAGTTGGGGGCAGCAAACTTGGGGTAAATGACTTCATTACCTGCAGCTGGAATTGGGAGATTAACCCCAATATGCAAATGACCCAAACTTATAAAAATGTGAAACCTGTGAGCCATTGTCCATTTTGGGTGCAGCCCCTCAGTAAACAGAACTGCTTTTTATTCCCTTAATTTTGAACTGAAATTTATAAAAGAGTGAAAACCTGTGACCTGTTGTCCATTTTGGGTGTCCATTTAATCTGCTCTAAATGTATCTGAAGGCCCTTCAATAAATATAATCTCTTTTTTCTTTCTCTCTTAATTTTGTCTGGCCTCTATTTTTAGTAAGCCAGAAAAGGCATCAGTGCCCCCCTTTCTGCACAGCCTGGGATGCTCCAGCTCAGCCAGGCTTTTACCCTGGACCCATCCCCTCTGGAACAGGGCACTGGCTGGAGTCAGGGACCCAGGACAAGAAGAAAGAAAATCCAATTATAAAATCCGCTTGCAGATGGACACTGAACCAGAGTTTCATAAATAAAAGCTCCATTTCCTCCTCCTTGACCTGGCCACGGGCCCCAGCTTAGCCATGACCCCCTGAGGCAGAGGCAAAGGAGCCTCTTCCTTTTACCTGTGCTGGGCTGTCAGTCTCCCCCTCATTAAAGCTGGAGCTGTGTGTCAAAGGTGGCAGCTCCCTGCTACTGAATTCCAGCCCTCGGAGCACACGTTCCCCACTCTGGTGCTCCGTGTTCGTTAAGGTTGGTTTTCAAAGCCCCTGCAGCCCGTGCTCCCAGCAAGTGCAAATGCCAAACTTTGCAAGAGATGAGGGGAAGATGGGGAAGATACCACCATCATACCCTCTTTAAAAATTGATAAAAATAAGATTAACAGATGCCTCTGGCTGTGAGGCTCCATCGCTGGAGCATCGTGCTGGCGCTCAGCACATCTCCATGGCAACTCGCATATGTGGCCTGAATAGATGTGTCAGGAAATTCGGGGCTCTCCTGGACTTCCAGGGTGTTTTGGTTTGCTCAGACCTTGTCCCCACAGCTGTGGTGGTAGGGAAGGTGGGCAGGGGAGCTGGCAAAGTGGCCCAGGGGAGCAGCGTGGGGCCTGTGGATTTCGAACACCGCTATTTCTGCTGGAATTACCCAAGTAAATCAGACTGGCAGGCTCGGGAGCAGGGAGGTTTGTCAGGGAGAAGACTGGCTTCGTGGGTGGGATGGGGCAAGCATGAGTAGCATCGTGTCAAATCCCAGACAGAGACTCCAGTTCAGGGCTGGATAACTGGGAAGATGGTCCAAAGGAGCCAGGGAGTTCAGTCCCTCCAGGCTCTGCTGTGGTTCCAGGAGTTTGCAGGGGTGTGGGTGCACCAAGGCCCTCCTCCCTCCAACACACCCCACCAGAGCCTCGCTGACTGCTGCTCTCCACCTGCACGTAGCACAGCATGGACCCACCTGGGTGGAAATATTCCATTTGATGTTCCACATCCCCTTTTCAACGTTTCATCTCCCTCCCTCCTGCTGCTCCCTGCAACTGGAGCAGCTCCCCACCTTTACCACCCCTCAACCAGCCCCTTCCCTTGGCCTCAGCCCTGCACAGCCCTTGCTTTCAGCTGCCTTCACCCCACAGCAGGAGCCCATGGCAGCCCCATGTGTGTTCCCTGCCATGAGCCCTCTGTCCCCAGCTCTGTCCACAGCAGGGATTTCTTTCCACCTCCTTTTCCTGACCATGTTGTAACTCTGCACCTACGGCACGAGTGCAACAGCTCCTCTTTGGAGAGATATTTAGGGTCCAGATGTTGAAGCAGGAATACTGGAAATGAGAGGAAATCATTTAAACCTCATGAAAGTTCAAGTGCAAGACCAAAAGAACCCCCAAGCAGCAGAGCAAAGCCGTGGAAAAGCTTCCAGAATTACCCTCCTAGCTCAAACCAAGCTTATTTACTTCATCCCAGCCTTGGCCAGCACTATTTCCTTTGTTTAACATTCATGTCCATCCAAAGTGCCCTTTCCTCTGGAGGTTTTACCTTCCCCCTGATGATGAGCTAACGAGCTCAGATCCCCCTTTCACCCGTGAGAGCTCAGGCATTGACAGTGTCCAAAGAGCAGAGCTGGAGCTGAGCCAGTGAAGTTAATTCTGTTACAGAGAGCAACATTGATTTGTTGTCGCAAAACATTTGTTACCTGAGCAGCGTTTCCAGCTGAAAGAAAGGGGAGGATGGAAAAAACCCTGCTGAAGTTTTAAGCTTTTTGCAAATTAGCCAGACTTCGGTTTACAACAGAGAACACGCTCTCCAGCAGGGCGAGACAGAATCTGCTGATGTCGGTGCATATTCCCCCGATAATGATGCATCTTTTGGTGAGGATGAGCACAGCAAACGCAGCGTTCTCTCAGCAGGTGGTGTTTTCTCTTCTCTCTTTGCCAAGCCCGTGGCCGGCGGCTGCCTGGGCACGCTGGCTCTGCGCTGGTGGCGCCGCTCTGGCGCTGCCCATCCCAGCAGCACCGACCAGCACTGGGAAGGCTTCCCTGAATGCCTTCTCCCCTTCCCAAGAGTGTCCCTAGGGACTGACAGCAGAGCAAAGTGCTCCTTCCGAAGGCAGGAGGCTGTCCCAGGGGCTGGGGAGGGGTGCAGAGCCCACCACAGGGCATGGATGTGAGAGACTCCTTGGCAGAGGGGGATGTGCTTCCCCTCTCCTGGCCCTGTGCTCCCCTGTGCTCTGCAGAGAAGTTACTCTTGCTTTTAGGTTAGGTTTATTTGAATGTAAAATCCTCAGCTTAAATTGCAGCAGGTTTTGTGATATTTAATATCCAAAGCTGTGAAAGGTCATGTCTGTCTGAAAATAAAATGAGGTTTAATCTGGAGATTGTGTGTGGCAGGTTTTATATGAAAATTTGGTTTAGAAATAGATCTTAAATCCATAAGGTCACTAAGAGGAAGGTTTTTTTTCTCAAAGACTTATCACTCCCATATCTCCGAGGAGCAAAGGATAATTCAAAGAGGAAAACAAAATCCTGTGGCTTCACTTCTCTTTCTTTCTGCACCTGCACCTAGAATGCTTCCTTCTACATCCATTCATCATACTCCTCCTCTCCTGCTTATTTGAATATCTGTGTTTAGGGTGTGCCAAATATGATACTTTGTATGCATTTCTCCAGGATTTCCATACTATTTGCCAGTACTTTCACAAAGCAACCTTAACAGGACTCAAAGAGATTTTTTTCTAAAACCCCAAATGCAAAACTCAATTTTTTATCCTCAGTAGCACCCTCAATCCTCCTACCTGCTGTCCTTTTCCGGAGGATCCATGCCCAGCAATCCCATGCTCTGGACATGGCCATGGCATGGCCATACTTGCACAGCTCTGCTGCCAGCTCCAGGCTCCTCTGCCTGCACGTGAGCTGAATTCTCTTCAAACTCTTCCTGCCTCACAGACTGATAGAGGGGTCCCTCTTTTTAACCATTGTTGTTCTCACCAGCAGAACCAGAGGATCCCACAGAACACGAGGCTGCATCACAGGGCAGCATGAGGGATCCCTGATGCCTTAGGATTTTAGCTTTTATATCTTTCAGATCTTGTACTGCATTAGTGCATGATTCTAAACTCCATTTAGAGTTCACATTTTGGTCAGATGGAACAATCCCTCTCTAGTCCTGAGATCCAGGGACACCCCACAGCCTCAGGCCCCAAAAAGTATAAACAAAAGTGAATTGGGGAAGAGCAAACTGGGGGTATGTGACTTGATTACATGAAGCTGAAACTGGAGGATTAACTCCTGATATGTAAATGGACCAAACTTATATCTGTGTGAAAAACTCCTGACCATCTTCCATTTTGGGTGCAGCCCCTTGGGGAGGCTTGTTTGCCCTAAATATACCTGAGGGCCCTTCATTAAATATATCCACTTTTATTCTTTTATCTTTGTCTGGCCTCTGTTCTAGGTAAGCCTGAAAAAGGCATCACAAGCACCCAGAGCAGGGGACAGAGCACAGCTGGGACGTGGGGCCACCACTGGGGCCTCACCAGTGCCACCCTGGGGGCCCCAAGGGACAAGGCTGTGTCCAGGTCACCCCTGCAGATCATCTCCCTGGTTGTCCCAACCTTTTTGTGCACGTGCAGTCTCCAACCCATCAAAAGCACCTGGGGAAA
The DNA here is from genome assembly GCA_013399455.1 of Anthoscopus minutus. Classification (NCBI taxonomy): domain Eukaryota; kingdom Metazoa; phylum Chordata; class Aves; order Passeriformes; family Paridae; genus Anthoscopus; species Anthoscopus minutus. Next base: position 166,410 of record VWYI01037274.1, on the reverse strand, counting down.
AACCCCTGCTCTGACCAAGCTGGTGTCTGGGCAGCAGTTCCTGGGGCTGCAGCCTCTCCTTTCCACCAGAGCATCCCTCGAGGCCCCCAAGCCCTTCAGCTGCCACAGGCAGGCACGCATCTGCTCCCACAGCTGAGCAGTTTACCAAACTGGTGTTCCTGTCATTCTGTTTGATCTTGTTAAGAATCAAAGAAAGCAATTACATCCTTAATCTTGTTCTGTAAAACTGTAGCTACAGATAAAAACCACCACGGGTAACACATACCAGAGCACGAACACAAACAAGAGAGTAAAAATGACAACTGATCTTTGATGCTTGACTCAAGACTCCCAGAAAGGAGCTTCAGAACTCCCAGGAACTTCAGATCTCTCTGAGACAGCTCGAGTGCAAGCTGCAAACTCATGGGCTTTTTTCTGGCACTTGTGTACCAGGAACAGAAAGTATCAGCAAGGCCTGAAGATAAGGTTTTCTTCTAATTCTGGATACACTTACTAAGACAAGTAGAGATGTGTGAGATTTCAGGGCCCAAAGGGAAAGGAAAACAGAAAAAAAGCAAAAGCTAGGAAAGGAATTCCAGCTTCATAAGTGGAGGGAAGAGATGAAGCTCAGGGACTTACGTGCACAGAATTTGGTTTGCCGAAAAAACAGTGTTCTCACCTTGGGAGAAACCCAGCACACTGGAAGCTCTGTCTGGGATTTAAAAATCTCACTTTAGGATTACAAGGCCTATTCCAATTCCACAGCAGAACTTGCTTGGCATCTATGCTGCTCTTTGGGGCTCGTGTGAAGTCGTTCCTGACACAGCCCCAGTGGGAAGCCAGGTGAGCAGCACCAATGATATTTACTTTTCACTAAGCACCTGAATCCTTGCAAAAACATCTGCTCTAAAAGAAGAATCACTGCAAAATAGGAATTCATTGTTCCAGGTGATTCCAGACACCCAGAGTCCTGCAGCTCTGATGGGAAGGGCAGCACTGCATGGGGAGACCCCAAGCCAGCCCCGTGCAGCTCTCTGGGTGGCCTCAGCTGCCACTGTCCCTGTCCCTGCTGGGCTGGCAGAGCAGGCAGAAAGCCACAGTCTGGCTGTTACAGTGGGGGGAAGGTGGGGACAGGTGTCCCCTTAAAAACAGCAAACACACATAGCTTAAACCCATTCCTGCTCCCAGGAGATCATGCATAATTCAGGGGTAGCAGAGGCTACACGGGGATTTAACACCAAATATGCTCAGATCTCAGAAATCACCCAGGGGCTGCTCCCTTCCCAGGAAGCCTTTGCCATGGGGAGCTGAGGCCATTGGCACCGGGACCAGGTCCAGGGAAAGCCTTGGAAACCTGAGAGAGGAAGAGGGAGAGGGAGAGGGAGAGGAGAGACCTCCCCCATGGGCTCCATGTCCCTGGGACTGTTGGGACCCAGGTCTGGCAGCATCATATCCAGCTCAGCTACTGAACACCATCCCCAGCCCTGCAGAGGTCCAAGCACCCTCCTGGCTGCTGTGACCCCTTGCCATCCCCAGGTCCCCTCTCCTCCTGGCCACTGCTGGATCCTGTGGGGCAGAAGAAGAGCAGTTGGAGGACCCCTCACACGGCTGAGCCCAGCAGGCCAGGGAAGCATTAAAATCGGCATTTGGAGAGGAAATGTGACACCTGGTTATTACACGACGTAATGGAATCAGCCAAGTGGTAAATGTAGCTTTTAAATAGGTTTTGTGCTCCCCATTAGCTGGCCTGATGCTGATTAGTTCTGACGGGGAAAGGGCTGGGCTGCAGCTTCTCCTGTGAGGCTGCTCCCGTGCCTGGTGCTGAGGAAGCCTTGGGACCACCGAGGAGCTGAGCAGAACTCCCCTGCAGATCTGCACCATCCATGGGACCCCAGCAGCTCCAGCACCTGCCTGCCCCAGCTGCTGAGCGTGGGGCTGGCTCCAGCACCCCACATTTAGCCAGAGGTTGTGGTGCACTCAGGACAGCAGGCACTAAAAGGGAGCAGCAGCAAACAGCAGACACAATTCAAGGGAAACTTCTGGGATTGTGTCCTTGTTTCATGTGCCAGTACTGGGGAAAAGCAGACACCCAGCACCAGCTCTGGAGGCTCCAGCCACCCCCTACAAGTGATTAATCTCAAATCAGGACTCTGTTTCATTTAAAAAATTAAATATTATTTCTTAGTGTTTACAAAACATGAATAGGTGGGAAGGAACACATGGCAGCAAGGGCTGGGCAGCCTCAGAGAGCCTGTCTATCCCCACAGCCCTCCTGGGCAGTCCTGCTCCACTCCCATCCTGGAACGATGCCCCAGGATTTCAGCTTTTCTATTTTCCATACATTTGTAACCCTGCAGTTCTTTAGTGTGTAACTCCAAACTCCACATCCAGGGCTGGCTGCTGCTTCCCCATTGGGGTCACACACAGCAATTCCTCTCCAGGCCTGGCAATCAAGGACACCTCCCTGCCTCAGGGCCTGAGATGGGAACTAAAGTGAGTTGGGGACAGCAAACTTGGGGTAAATGACTTCATTAGCTGCAGCTGGAATTGGGAGATTAATCCCCAATATGCAAATGGCCCAAACTTATAAAAGTGTGAAAATCTGTGACCTGTGGTTCATTTTTGGGTGCAGCCCCTGGGGGACTTTGTCTGCCTGAAATGCACCTGAAGACCTTTCAATAAATATCATCTCTTTTTTTTCCTCTTAATTTTGTCTGGCCTCTGTTTTTAGGTAGCCCCACAAGGCATCAAACAGGGGCTTGCCCCTCACCAGAGCTCCTGGGCTCCAGCCCAGTGATCTCCATGGATGCACAGCCCAGTGGGAAGGGGATGGGTGGGCTCAGGCCCCCAACAGCCACCTCTGCTCTGCTCTGCTCCCAGGGACTCTCTGCCATGCTCCCAGCAGCTCCCAGAACACAGACTGGAGACAAACCCATCAGCTGGGCACTCCAGGCTCATCTATTCTCCTTAAAGAAAAACAGAAATGTAAATGATACATTCTGGAATCATCATCTCTATCACCGCTTTCTCCTTAAAGATCTGGGTTTGGGAGGGATTTCTCCTCTGTGTGTTTCACACTGACCTCCCCTCCTCCTCAGGGAGGGATCAGCCAGTCCCAAACTCAGAGCTCTGGGATTTCAAGAGAGAAAAAAGGCACCGAGGTCTCCTGCTGTTGATTCTGCTATCAGCACACGTGTGAGCCCTGTCACAGGTTTATCTACTGCTGTTACACTGCATCTTTTTCTTTCAGCTGAACAGGGTTTGTGAAAGGTTTTATCTCCATTCACAGTTGCTAATAAAACCAGAGCTCAGATTTCCTCATTGCTTTGCTTTGCCCTCCAAGCTTGCCAGCATTCCTCAGATTTTCAGAGTGACCCAGCAGCTGCTTTTATTCTTTTCACTTGCAGTCAGCGCTCTCATGTTTTCCCAGGATAAAGCTTATTAAAAATGCATAAAGAATAGAGGCTTATGGAGAAAAAAGGCAAAGAAAAATAATCTAGTTAATTGGTATTTGGAAAGTGTTGTACTATCACGGGTTTAAAATCCAAACCAGATTTCCAAACCCAAGCTGGTTCCATTTGCTTTGGCCCAAACCTTGTTTTTAAGAAAAGTGTTTAAAGGAAGTGTTAAAGGAAACATCAACTTTGTGTTTCTTCAAATTCTGCAGTAAAGATGTTCAAAATGAAAAAGCCATTTTGATACAACTTGTCTGACTTCTAGGCTCAATGGTCTCAAGATAAATCTTTACTTTCCATTTCCAGTGCAGGAGCAGGTTTGTTCCTTCCCTGGAAAAGAGAATCCTCAAATGACAACGACAGACAGCTTGTTACTTCCTTTACTCCATGAGCAGTCCTTTGTTTCCCAGTAAGATTACACAAAACTCACTATTCTAATTGTGCTATGAGATCATTTAAAATAATCATAAAAATTAATGGATTTATTTCCCTTTAAAATGAGAACATTTATTCAGAGTAAGTAAAAGCCCCCTTTGCCTAGCAGGGGGCTGAGCACAGAAATTGCTTTTTTATGAGAGCAACTCCTGTTCTTTATGCAAACATTGATGCGTGGCTGAGGCACTGGGTATTTCCATCGTCTGTTTATGAACCTGCAAGCCTAAAATCTTCCTGTTCAATCCAGTACAAGGCATTGCCCTACAGGTCAGAACAGGATTCTTACCTGGTTATTAAATCACCAGTTTGGAGAAGCAATTCCAGCAATGCCCAGAGAGAGCCCAGCCCTCAGAGCCAGGTGTGCACATCCTCCCTCAGAGCCAGATGTGCACACCCCCCTCACTCAGAGCCAGCTGTGCACACCCCCCTCACTCGGAGCCAGCTGTGCACACCCCCCTCACTCGGAGCCAGCTGTGCACACCCCCCTCACTCGGAGCCAGCTGTGCACACCCCCCTCACTCGGAGCCAGCTGTGCACACCCCCCTCACTCGGAGCCAGCTGTGCACACCCCCCTCACTCGGAGCCAGCTGTGCACACCCCCCTCACTCGGAGCCAGCTGTGCACACCCCCCTCACTCGGAGCCAGCTGTGCACACCCCCCTCACTCGGAGCCAGCTGTGCACACCCCCCTCACTCGGAGCCAGCTGTGCACACCCCCCCTCACTCAGAGCCAGCTGTGCACACCCCCCCTCACTCAGAGCCAGATGTGCACAGCCCTCACTCAGAGCCAGATGTGCACACCCCCCTCACTCAGAGCCAGCTGTGCACACACCAGGCACCCCAGCCAGCAGCCCCAAGTTCCCTGGATACCTCTGGCTGAAGCGATTTCCCAGCGTCCACGGGAGAGACTTGAGCAGAACAGAAGGAAACATGGAATATTCCACTGCTTTTAGCTTCATTGTCCCTATGAACCATCCCTGGCAGAGCTCTGCAAGCAATAACCCCCAAATTTAACAGGTGCTGCACTCTTTAACCCTTGCTTACACAGAACAGAAAAGAACACATGGTATTTATTACTTCCAAATTCATTACTGAGCATCAAGACTCACTCTGTGCTGCCACAGGACCCTCTTCGCTTCTGCTTTAAATGTCACTGAGCTGCTGTGTTGGAGTTTCGAGTGTTCCCTCCAATTTATCGTATTTGTGTACAGCAATTGCTCTTCCCACTGCACTCAGCAACACTCTCTGAGAATGAAAAGCACAAGCCACTGTGTACTCGCCAGAAAAAGTTTTTACACAGGAATATTTGAGGTCTCCTGAAGTGCCAGTTGCTAAAACCCAGCCTAAATATGCCAACACAGCAAACCCTGAGCAGAGCTTATAGAAGCTGGGAAGGCAAAGCTGCTGCAAGGAACACTGGGTTCAGCTGAACAGCTCTGTTCCTTCTAGCTGCTTCTAGAAACACGAATTTTAACGTGATTATTCCAGCTTGTAGCACTGCACAAAAGAAATCAGAAGGGCTATTCCAGGCAGCATGGCAGCCAGGAAACAATGGCATCCCGGGAACAAACCCAAATCCTCCTTCGCAGGTGCGAGCGGGATCGCCTGAAGGGTCTCACACAATCAATAAAATTTCACAGCGGACGGATCCAAGCTGGGGCCTCCTTTCCTCCGCTCTGAGTTCAGGTGATATTTCGTGTTGAGGTTCTCACCAGGGCCTCGTTACTGGCGATTCCAGCTGCTCTGAGCCTCCCCTGCTCCGACCCTCCCGCCCCTGCTCTGCCTCGGTGCGGTTTTCAAACCGGCTCCTTTAAAGCGTCCCATAAAAAAATCAAACCCCGCCAGGGCGGTGACACCGGAGGCAGAGGTGGATTTGTGGCGGCTCAGGGCCGTGTCCCCAGGGCATCGGGAAGGACTGTGGGGATGTGGCAGCGTTGGTGGCACTGCCCAGCTCAGCACCAGCACCTGCAGCCCAGGGCGATCCCGGCTGTCCCCAGCAATCATCACCCACGTGGAAAACCATCGTGAGCCAAGCCTGAATTATTAAGCAGGGAGCTTAATATCCTGGTTACATTCTTCCAGTCCAATAACAAAATTCTTCCTGGTCCCAGGTGCAATTCAGCATCCCAGAGCATCTCTGTGCCCTCAGCCCTGGGTCTGAGCTGCACCGGGGGTCTTGGTGAACACCCCAGAGGGGTCTGAGGGCTGGGCTGTGGGATGGTTCTGCTCTTTTGGAGAATCTGTTTCTCCACCGTGCTGCCCCTGGCTCCTCTCACTTGTTCCAGGACAGAAAAGGCAATTTGGGGTCAAACAGCTCTGCCTGTGAACAAAACCTGTGGATCCAAGCAGCTGCCAAACCCGAGGCTTTCTCCAGATGAAAAACATCAGCCAAGTATCTACTCTGACAAAATCCTCCTTTCCCAGCGCGTTTATGTTAACCACAAATTGCCCAGTTTTCTTTCATGTGGCAGCAGTCACCCTGACATGGCACATTTGGCTGAGACTTCATGCTCTTAAAATCTGGAATCAGAAAGTTCTGGTTCCCACAGCAACCACAGGTAGCAATTACCCTGGTTCTGGAAATTTCTAGAATAGAAAGAATATTTGCTTTCTGCAGCCCTCTGTTAAGTGCACAGCAAATGATGTGTCTGTGTGCATCAAAATGAATGTATTTTTCTTTTGCTCTTTGCTGTGTTTGTAGCTCCGTTTACACCTTGGAAATCTTTTCTATATCAACATTTTTGGACAGTTTTTTATACATGCTACTGAACACAGAACCTCCTAAAACACATCACGCTTAATTTATTTCCACTTAACTCTAGTCATTGCAACAAATGCAATTCATTGCACTTTCTGCATCACGTTTTCCCTCTGTACATCACATATAATGAATATCACCACAATAAAATTCATAGTTTGTGACACTGCTGATTAATACCAGCTTTTCACGAAGAAGAAAGATTACTGCAGCCATTATGAATTTATATAGATCTTGCTTTTTCTATTAGAAGACACGCGGTGATGCAGGCTGCTTCCAGGAAGGGAAAACCCTTTCCTGCCTGCTGATGGAACAAAAACCCAGAGCAAGAGGCCCCATTTGCCCCTACCCACACAGCTGGACAAGTGGCCATTGGTATTTTCAGCAGATTAACACACTTTAAATGCCATGATCTCAACAAAGAAGGAAAGGAAGAGCAGTGCAGTGTTTCTGTTGGGATTTTTATGGACTTGCCCATCTCCCTGAATTCCCCCCAGGATATTACTATGATTAACAGGCCACTGGCTTGCTAGGGGTTTAGTGGTTTATTTTTTCTTTAATTAGCCTCCCTGATCAGTCAGTCATTCTTTACCTCCAGCCCCTGATCTCCTGAATGCAGAGCAGGAAGTGCTGAGCAGACACCAAGCTGCTCCCTGCCTCCATTTGGGAGATGCTCAAGCACCTGGAGAAGTTCAGTGATGCTGAAAGTGCCCAGAAAACTCCCTGTCACCTCCACTTCCCAGTTACACGCTGCCTCTGGGCTGCAAATTGCTTTTGGTTCCTCCCTCCTTGGCCTGCAGCACTGTTCAAATTACAAAGAAAATGACCAAGATTGAAGCTTGGTTTCTAATCTATTTTTGCTTTATGTTTGCTGCCAGGACTCTGTCACCAGCCCCTGCTGCGTCCATTGGGGTCTGGACACGGTGCCTGAGCCCTAAAAGCCCTGGTTCAGCCTTCCCAAGCCAAGAGCTCGGCACAGCTGCTCCTCCCTGAAGCCTGGTGGGAGAAGAGGGATAATTTCTGCCTCCCACACAGCAGGCAGCCTACATCTAGAGAGTATCAGTGTTGCAAACTGTCCTGATCGCTTTGGTGCGTTCACGATGTACTCGGCCCTCTCAGAGCCAGGATGCAGCACTTGATTTAAATTTTTGCTGTCAGGTCTGATTAAAAATTTAGTTGAACACAGTTGTAGGAAAAAGAAATTAGCATTCTTTTTGAGTAGCACCATGTAATTTAATGCAACAACTCATACAATTGAGTCATGCAACTACTAATATATGTCTAGAGGATCCAAAGGTTGGGAGCAGGCAGGGACACAGCGCTGGTTTTGTTCTCTGAAGGAGCTCAGGCAGAGGTACAGGCATGACCAAAGGAGCATTTCACTACTTCAAACAGAGGAAAATAAACAGAATATTGAAATTCCACAGGGTGGAGTTTCAAGAAAGCAGTTCTAACTGGGCAGTCCCTCCTTGCAAGACAGATGGGAATTTCCATCCTTACTTTCGATTTAGGATTTTTGGAGAACGCTCCTGGAATCTGTGTTGGAAAGGAGCACTGGGTTTCACTGTCTGTGGACTTTCCCTGGGCTGTGCTTTTAGCACAGCTCAGCCCTGTGGTGCCAGCCAGTCCCCAACCCCACAACCCCTGCCAGAGTCAGGAGAACTCTGCACACATCTCATTTAACAACCCATTCCCGAGGTCATGCTTGAATCTCAGCTCCCATATCCAAGAAACAGCCAAGAGGAGCCATGATCCACGAGAAGAGAGGGGAGGAACAGCGCATTTTCTGTCCAGGGCCATCCAGCTGCAGGGGATGCACTTACCCATCCAAGGGCAGGTGCTCACTCTACAGGGGCAGCACCCAGGACCCTGCCAGGGGAGTGAACACCGATCCCACAGGTCTTAAAGTTTACACAGACAGTGCCCAAAGCCACACAGGGCAGTGAGGGAGCCACAGGACAAGCTCTATACCCTTTGTCCCAACATCATAAACATAAAATCATGGCAGTTTCACAGAAAGATGTAGTTACAGACATCCATTGAGAAACACATCCCCTCTCCAGAGGCTGAGCAGTTCAGGACAGTTTTCATTTCTTTGCAGCTTTCACACTGAATGGAGACAGGTCTGACACTGGGATTTCAATTCAAGGGCCATTTAGGATTGAAAAATAGAGACAGGTTTATATACAAAATGGGAGCATTTCACAAAAACTCTGTCTCCTGCTCACTCTCTGAGAATTATTGTCCCTTATTATCCAGCAACAAAGGGAGGATTCACTGCCTTGCCAAGGTGAGCACAATCAGTCCTCCTGTCATTCTGCAAAATGGAAAAGGAAAATAACATTGACCTGAAACCTGAGCCGGCGGGGCTGAGGATGCCATGAAACTCTGGAACCCTTTTGTGTGCTACTCCCTGTCCCTCCTTGGGCAGAGCTGTGCAGGGAGCAGGGACTGCATAGTGCAGTGCCAGGGCCCAGCACCAAACTCAGGCTGTGAGGCTCGGGCAGGCAGGCCAGGATGAGTCACTCTGTGACAGGGACTCTGCTCAACGTGGCAGCAATTTTTTTGCCATTAGCAACGTTCTGCGAATGTCATTCAAACTGCCCATCATTCCTGCAGGTATTTTTGGCTCTGAGAGTGCTGAGGTTCATTGTATTACCCACTCCTCCCCTCAGCTCCATGGCTATTTATACCCACGTCCTCACAGGCAGGGACAGGGCTGGCTCTGCAGCCAGCTGAGGGCTCAGCAGCTGCTGGCCAGCAGGAAGCCTCTTCTTGCTGCCTTCTACTTACTTTCACAGACTTGCTATAAAGCAGCTTAACGTCAGAAATTCAGAGCCATGGTCTGGGCCAGGCAGCCTTGCTTTGATCCAGCTGGATGAGACAGAGGCGCAGGAATGGATTTGGGAGAGATTGATCTCGCTGTCCTGCTCCCCCCCTGCAGGGAAGCTGCAGGGGCAGGCAGGCAGGAGCTGTCAGCCTGTCTCCTTTCCCCTGCCAGATGCAGAAGGGAAGGAGATGCTTCCCTTTGGGAAGTTTCAGGTTGTGCCCTGCTGCCCCATCCATTTCTGCCTCCAAAGAAGGAGCCAGGTCCTGCCCCAGCAGCCTCAAGAAGCTGAGACAGTGAGTCTGGAATGTTCCTGGGCACGGACACTCCTTGTGGGAGGTGAAAACAAGAGCTACACCTGCACAGCTGGACACTGCTCCAAGCAATGGAGAGTGTCACTGATGCCCTAAGGTTTTAGCCTTTCTATTTTTCAGATCCTGTACTGCATTAGTGCACGACTCTAAACTCCATAGAGAGTGTTGGTTACTGCCTTCACATTTTGGTCAGGCAAAACAATTCCTGGTGCCTGAGATCCAAGAACACCCCACAGCCTCAGGCCCCAAAAACTATAAACAAAAGTGAATTGGGGGAGGGGGAGAAAACTGGGGGTAAATTACTTCATTACCTGAAGCTGTAATGAGGATTAACCCCTGATATGCAAATGAACCAAATTTATAATTGTCTGAAAAACTCCTGACCATCTTCCATCTCGGGTGTGACCCCTCCGAGGCTTTTGCACTGCCCAAGGTGCATCTATTGAAAGCCTTTAATAAATCCCCACTTTGTTCTCCTATTCTTGCCTGGCCTCTGCTCTAGGGAGCCACTCCAAGGGATCATCCCCAGTTTCTCTGCAGGCACAGAGCTGAAGGAGGGTCCCTCTGATGGGACTGAGGGCTGTGCACAGAGCTCTGGGGAGGAAACCACGCCACAGGCAGCGCCTGGGAGCAGCTGTTTGGTGCTCAAGCACCCGTCTCACACATTAGAGATGGTGATTTCTGTGCAGGTGAGTTATTACTGGAGTCAGCAATGCCTTCCTGCCTCTGCTGAAGGGCACTGCGAGATCCTGTGCACTAATGCACCAGAGACAAAGCAGAAATGAAGCAGATTTGGAATCATGACCCAAAGCCTCAGCACAACATTCTGCCCTGTCTCAGGACCACTGGGCAGGAGAACAGGCTCTGAGATGGTAAAACTGTACATTTCTCACCCCCCCAGCAGCCACACAGGGCTTTCAGGTCTATTTTCTATCGAACTGGCAGCACCTATATTGACAAACACACCTGGAGCTCAGCGGCACACACTGCTGTGGGACACCCCTGCACCTCCCTGAGCAGCTCCAGAAGTGCCACACCCAGAGGAGCAGCTCAGACCCAGGACTGCCCACGGCTGCTGGGAGCCCTGGGGGGAGCAGGCACTCGATGTCCTGCTGTACCACCCCTGGGCGTGCAGGCAGCCAGCAGAGCTGCTAGACTCTCTAAGTGCCTTATTAGGTTTTATTAATTCTCCTCTAGAAAGTGCTGCCAAGAGAGGTGTTGGGCAATTATCTGCAGACAGAGCTGCCACGAGGAATCAGCATCTGCAGAGAGCCCTATCGAAGGAGCCCTCGTCCCTCTGGAAACGTTCAGTCAGGAGAATTTACAATGAATGAAGGGAAACTGGTGAGGGTTGCAGCATCAAGCAACCAGGGCTTTGTGCTCCCAGAAAACTGATGTGTTTGGAGCAGGGGGGGATTACCTGACCCCCAAGAGCCCTCAGCCCCCGAGACTGCACCCCTGTGCCCTGGAGCTGAGCACAAGGTGGGAATTGCAGTGCTCCATCCCAACGCCTGTAAAAGCAAAGAAATTCAGTCTCTTCATTCTCTCCAGCTGGGGTTTCAATGGGCATTTCTGCCAAACGAGGCTGAGGTGGGACACAGACCTGCTAGCTGGTCACCTGCTAAAGAAAACACCTCACTCTGAATGCCTTCTACCTGTCAGTTCCAATTCTGACCCAGCTTCTCCCCTAATCCACAGGCTGCAAGGTTTTAGGATGAAAGGTGGCAGATTCTGTCTCCAGACACCTGGAGGATAATTTGGCTGGACTGGCCCCTCAAGACCTGTCTCCATCTGGACCCAAAACACAGCACCTAAACAGGACTCCAGCCCTTCAATGCTGCAGTCTCAGCCAGCAGCTCCCTCCCAGCCTTTGCAATACTGGAAATTGCCTCTGATGGCTCAGACACTCTGTGAGAAGCAGAGATGCTCAGGGGTCACGAGCTGGAGAACCTTGTGCCAGGGGCTGCAGCCCAGCCCAGCCTCAGTAGCAGCCTCACATTATCCAGAGAATTCCCATTGTGTGAAGCTGAGGAGCAGAACAGCTCATCCCACTGTAACAGGCATTATTCATTCATTGCTTAGCACAGATACTCAAATTCTTCATCCTTAAAATTAAAGCTTGGCTCTTTGAATCCTGCTCAAGGTGTCTTACTCCATCTCCCTTCGCTCCCTGTGGTTCTCAGCTCCAGAATTCACACACACTGCACAGTTTTGCCTTAGGTCTTTAACAAGAGGAGTTTTGCCACTGCTTATTATCACTAAAATTATGTGTCACCTTGGGTTTTCCTTGCTCACTTCAGTGCATTCTGCTGCTGTCTCCTCCATCTATAAAAGGAAACTTTATGGCTCTTTGCTCTCTGCTTCTTAAAAATTGCATGCAAAAAGAAAAATCTCTCTCTTTTTTTTTCTTTTTTTTTTTTTTTTGTTAATATGCAGAAATAGTTTGTGTTGCACATTCACTGCACAGTGACCTTCTGGCAGAACTACACAACTGTTCGTGGCTGATGGGAACAAGGTTTTACAGTGCCAAGATAAATACTGGAGTAAATGAAGATTCTGCATTGATTTCTCACACCTCTGGGGTTTTGCTCCACGGCCTTGTAAACTAAGGTTTTGTTGACCTATAACAATCCTGATCTCCTTTTAATGCCTTAACCCCAAAATTAAAAACACATTTATCTGCAGCTGGTGTAGGAGAGGGATCCCAGAGGTACCTGCGGAGCTCTATAAGGATACAGGAATGTTGCCAGATGAGGAAATTTAAGCCCAAATTCCATAACAGTTTTTCAGTGAGGAGTCTCATCCCACAAGACTGTTGAATTAACCTGTCTGATATTCTTCTTCTCTACTGGGGCAAGAAAAGCCACTAAATAAGAGCCCTACTCTTCCTTAAATCCAAGGGACACTCCAGGAACGAAATCAAGCACAAATCCCAAAATAAGGAAGGAAAGCAAGCATAAATCCCAAAATAAGGAAGGAAAGAATCCCAGTCTCCATAACCCAATACAAATTTAATTTCTTTATTCTACTTACTGGCTGCTCTGTCAAACCCCAAGTGGCACAGCTTTGAATGATGTAACGTGGACTCTTTATAGACTCATGCAGAATCTCCTTGTCTCTCATCATTAGTGCCATTTTCACAACTTTAATAAAAAAGAAATTAATAATTGAGGTAAACTGGGTCCTGTCACCCCTGCTTGTAACAACAGCAGAAGTGGATGCATGGAGAAAAACTAGAAGTATGTAAGTGCAGACTGACATTTCCCACTCTCTGTGCTTCCAGCTCTGGTGAAGTGTCAGAATTTCCAGGTTATCTGCCACCCAAGGACATCTCCCATCCCTTCCCTTCCCATTCATGGTCCCCTACAGCATCCAGTACCCTCCATGCTGTGAAAACAAGCATTTCCCTCTGTTTTACAGCTTCCCAGAGACGTCCATGGGGAGAGCACCAAATCCAAATCCTCTGCACAGAATCTTGCTGCTCCCACTCTCCTTCCCAGAGGCAACATTTAGGTCTGTGTGACCTCAGGGGCCACCCCCAGCTCTCCAAAGTGTACCCTCAGATTCTCAGGCAGGATCCTCAGGCAGCCTTCCCTGCACCTGGGACCAGGCCTGCCTTTAAACTATTCTCCAGTGGATCCTTTCATCCTGAGAGAACACAGTTCCCTTCCCCTGGAGTAACTGAGATACTTTTGAAGTTGTTTTGCCAGCATCCAGATCGAGCTGGGCTCGGTTTTAATGACATTGCCATGCTCCTTTTACACAGCTACAAAGATTGTTTTGATACTTCAAGAATATTTGACTTGCTAGTCAAAATAAAGTACCAGAAATTGAATAAAAACTACCCTTGAATACAGAAATCGCTTATTAACATGAACTTGTTCTGTAGGATACAATCTGGCCTGACTTCCCAATTAGCTCTGACACTGGAGTCTGCTGTTGGAGCCAACTGTGCGAGACACGGGGCTATTAATTAACTGCTGCACTTTTCTTCAGCTTTTGTCAGCTCCTAAATTGATTTTTCCCTAAGTGACAGGGTGCGTGTCTAGAACAAAGGCACAAGGAACTCTTCCTCACTCCAGAGCCGAGCACATCCCCAGGGAATAGGGCTGGGAACCCCCTGCCTGAGGACTTTCCTCCAGCTCGGGGCTCTTGGCAGTTACCTGAATACAAAGCCCAAGGAGCTGCTATCAAGGTGGTGAATTTTTCCAAATAAAAAGAGGCACAGAGGTGCAGCACCTTGATCCTACAGACTGGCAGCTGTTTGAACAAGCACCCAAAATTTGGAGAGCAGAGAACACCCTGTCCCTACTGCAGCTCTGCCAAGCCAGCCTGTCTCATGCTATTTTTTTTTTATTATTACTATTATTGCTGAGATGCAGATGAATTAGTTCCCTCGGGGCTTTGCACAATTTTTTTATTTTGCTAAGCTGCATTTTCTTTTCCAGAAACCTTATTTTGATGTAAATCTTGTAAACAGGGGACTGGTTCGTTCAAATGCTGAGCACAAAAGCTTCTTCCAGAGGAGTAGATCAAAAGTCTGCAGTTGGCTTAATGAAAGACAGACTGACAATTAGGCTGGGCAGAACTGCGTGGATGGGGGGGAAAGACAGATTTAAGGCTTTAGTAATTGCCTGAGAGCACATGGAAGGAGAGATGCAGAACAGTTGAGAAAGGGTGTGGAGGATGAACCTTTCTTCATTTTTGCTGCTCTAAATGCTCTTGATGTAAAATGTCAATTGTTAAGGCTCCTACAGAACGGCTGTGCAGATGCTAAGTGCCGAGGCAGACAGAAAATTGAACAAAACTGAAAATATTGAACCATTTAGAAAAAAATTGTTCAATATTTAAAGTGTTTTCTTTCAATCAGGTGTACCCATTTTCCTTTCTTTTCAAGCTGCTGCCATTCACGAAATGACTAGCAGGGGATAATTGTGGTACTTTTCACAAATGAAGTAGAGACAACTGGAGAAAAGCAGCCAAGCTGTCAATATCATGGCCAGAACGCACAGCCATTGTCTGCCCTGACACCAAAGGCATTGATCCTCCCTCTGCTGCCACTGAAAATGGGAAAGAGAAGGAGTGGAAGGATGAGGAGGGCTCACTCTGGGAGGGGCTGGACTGCCTGCACAGCTGAGGTGCAAGAGAATGCTCTTGGCTGGGCTTTGATTGTTCCTGAAAGTACTTTTTTGCTTTGTTTTGAAGAATTCTACCATACAAATGAGATAAACCAAAAATTGGTGGGTAAAACCAGAGTGCAGGTAGAGCCCAGTTCATCATCACTGGAGCCCATCCTGGAGAAACTTGGAAATTGTTTAGTGCTGTCCCAATGTTCCGCAGTTACTGTGGCCTGGAGGAGGTTTACAGACTCAGCAGCACCACGAGCGTGTTCCAGGACCTCCTGAAACAAGAAAGATTGTCATGATGTTAGAACCAAAAGTAGATTAAGTGTAGGAAAAGAGAGGCCAGACCACATCAGTTTTACAGAAGTGTTTACTCCCTTTTGACCCTGAGTAATTTGCAAAGAATTAAAAGCCTGATGAAACAAAATGGACTTTTAAAGATGCCTGGCGCACTGCAAATGAGCTTTGCTGATCTTTGTGTGGAAGGTTCGTTCACCCCTGGTGTGAAAATAAAAAGTTTTGGATGAAAACAGGCAGGGAGGGTGAAGCTGGATGTGACCACACACACACCACTTGTCACAGACATGGCTGAGGCCTGTTGATGCCTAGGATTTTATCCTTCATGTCTTTCAGATCCTGTAGTGCATTAATGCATAGTTCTAAACTCCACAGAGAGTGTTGGTTAAGTGTCTTCACATCATGGTCAGACAAAATTCCTCTGGGCCTGAAATTCAAGAACACCCTACAGCCTCAGGCCCTGAAAAGTATAAATAAAAGTGAATTAGGGGAGCAAACTGGGGGAATCTGACTTCATTATCTGAAGCTGTAATTGGATAATTAACCCCTGATGTGCAAGCAGACCAAACTTATATCTCTCTGAAAAACTCTTGCCCGCCTTCCACCTTGGCTGCAGCCTGTGCCAGGCTTTTGCACTGCCCAAGGTGCATCTATTGAAGGCCTTTAATAAATCCCCACTTTATTCTCCTGACTCTGTCCAGCCTCTGTTCTAGGCAGCCGCTCCAAGGCATCACCTCCATGACAGGATGATCCCTGTGGTCCCTTCCAACTCAAACCATCCCATGACTCTTCCAAGGCACCTTCCCAGTCCCAGTGCTCACACAGGGGCAACCACGAGCAGCACAGGCAGGAAAAAACCAAACAACAAAACCCCCCGAAAAGTTTTATCTGAAAGCAAGGCCCAGAGAATCCTGCATGTTAAGCTCTGCAAGCTCATCTCTG
This sequence comes from Anthoscopus minutus, assembly GCA_013399455.1. Taxonomy (NCBI): domain Eukaryota; kingdom Metazoa; phylum Chordata; class Aves; order Passeriformes; family Paridae; genus Anthoscopus; species Anthoscopus minutus. The sequence continues at coordinate 150,281 of VWYI01037274.1, read as the reverse complement.
GATAAAGTCAAATAGTTAATGCTGGAAAGGAAAAAAGATCCTGCGTTGACTTTTATCTAATCTTGGCTGGACACAGCAGATTATGCAGAACACTATGGAAAGCAGCATAAGCATTTCCTTTGGTGCTTGAAATTATCCACATTATCTTAAAAATAAATCATGCCTATTGCCCCTTTGAAGTTCTGTCACTATTTTTAATCATGGAGCTGGGGCTTGGATTCTGAGGTGAACTTGTCAGTAATTTATGCTAATAGATTTCTGCGCTGATGCTGTGAGCATCTCTGGATCTGTGGAGATGCCAGAGCCACGATAACCACGGGAACATCAGCACATCTGCAGCAGCCTGGGATGGTGAGCAGAGCATTGCTGCTGCCATGGTCTGAGTCCTGCCCCCCACACAAGCTGCTCCAGCTCACACACGCCCTTCCTAGAACCAAAAACTTTGCACAAATGCATAAAAATCAGAGATTTGTAGCTTTTTCCTGATGTGTCTTTCTTCCTGGGCTCCTGATAAGAGTCTTATATCTCTATTTTTTTGTTGTTTTTAGCATCTATCAATGCAACAGCTTTCATTGTCACTTGAAAGTCACTGGCAGCAAACATGGATTTTTCACCTCTTATAATGCCCTGGCACGAGGCCGGGGCAGATTCAGAGGCATAACACACTAATCTTCTCAGCTCCAATTATTTAGCCATATGATCTATGTAAATCTGACCAGCTTGCAGCAGCTTCAGGCCTTGACATGTTTGTGAGTAATTTTGATCCTGTGATTAATTTGGCGGTTTTAAGTCTTTACCATTAACAGGAGGGTGTGAATAACCAGCCCCTACAAACCAGTGCTCTTGGAGAAGCTGATGCTCCAAGGGCTGAGCTGAAGCACATCTGCTGTTCCAGGAAATCAGAAACACACAGATGTTATTCTAGATCTGGAGTTTGATAGCCCCAGGCAGGCCCTGCCAAGGACTGGCTGTGGATGTGGCACCAGGTAATGACCACCCTGACCCAAAGAGAGTCTCTGATAGCCAGCACATGCAAGTGGGGCCACACCACCCTCCAGGTGATGCCAGCAGAGGAAATACAATATCTGGTTTCACATCATATTGAAAATGGCAGCAGGGGAATATTTCACAAGGGAAAACATAAACACTTTCAGAGTGACTCTAACTGGTTGCTTTGGTTTGGTTTACAAACACCAGTGCTGTGCACAGCTCTCCAGCCTCACTGAGCCTTTGCAGGAAGCTCAAAAAGGGGCAATGCTCACCCACAGGTACCTGGCTCAGCTCACCTGGCCAGACCCCACCCAGCCTCCCCCTCCTCACAGCCAGCACAAAACATCCACACTGAGCCAGCTTAATGCAGAATTATGTGAAATGAATCTCCTCAGAATACCTCACCTGTGAAGGGTGATTAGATCTCATTTTCATGTAAAAAGGACCTTAAATAACATTAGGCCTTACAGGCTTTGCCTGTGCCTCCGAGGAGGAAGGACGGATGTGCAACCTTCATGGCTGAGGGGCTGTGTGTTTATTGTCGTTGCAGGGGGGGAATGGAAGAGCAAATAGATCTGTTTAGAAGAAAGCAGGGAGCTGAATCACACACACGCATGCAGTAACATAATTTTTTGTTACAGGGGAGGGAACCCCAGTAACTCTTGTCTGCCTCAGGAAGGAGCCCTGGTCTGCTGAGGACTCACAAACCCCTGTGAAACCAACACCTAAAAAGCACAGGTCACAGAAAGGGCATTTTCACCTTAAAGCCTAACTGTCATTTAGGAACTAGATATATGAACTCTCTGTTTGCAAATACAGGCCTAATGTTTCATAAATAAAAGGTTTAATGACAGTACCTTTGCAGCAGAGGAAGGACAGGGAGGAGGAACTGGTGATAATCCCCAATATTTGGCAGAGAAGCAGAAATGAACTGCAGAGCTGGCAGCAGCACATCCTGCCTACCTGCCAGGAATCAGTAGTCTCTGCAAGCTTTATGTTGGATTTAATTTTTTACCCATCTCTATAGGATCTGTGAAATATCCAATGGACTTTGTGTGCTATGACACCAATTTTCCCCAAGTTCCAGTTCAGGTCCTGTTCCTTCAAGTCTCTCCTACAGCAACAGAGATGTGAAAGAGAGAGGAAAAGCATTCATAAATGCTACATTAATAACCAATATAATATTCTACTGGAATTTGCTCAAAAGGAAAGAGAATCAACTGCAGTCTGTTCTTGGTTCTTTAAGGCAGCCTTATATTGTTTCTAACGAAACAAAAATCGATATAAAATTCTTCTTATGGTTCATTTTATAAAGCTCAATACCAGCTGGGTAATTTGGCTGACAATTATGAATGATCTGTTGTGTCACCAGCCTGGGCTCTGTGGCCCAGCCTGCAATCATGTGTTATTGCTTGCAGGTACATCTCTCACTATTGGTTTGCTTTCCACTTTTCTACAGTGATCATTCAGAAATAAAGAGAATTTGCTAATCAATCCCATTGACTTGAAAGGAACAGTTATTAATGCCTTCAGTTTGTTGCTGGCTTCTAAACTTTTCGAATCCATTAGCTATGAGCCCCCATTGATTACAAACACAGCCTCACAAACACAGCACTGGCTTTCCAAGAAAAAAACCAGAGCTTTTTGAGTCCCTTTCCACTAGAGGCACAGCATGGTGGGAAACCAGCACGAGATGAGCAGGTAATTTCACCACAATGACTTCCTTTGTGAGTAAAAGTGACAAAGCTATTTTTGAAGTGCCTCATTAAAGATGACTTCTTTTCATTTCCAAATAACAAATTGTTCTCCTTCCCCTCCTGCCTGCGCTTCCCCGGATCCACACACTGGGATTGTTACACGGCTGCTTTCTCCTCGAGGTTTCCAGAGGCCCCAGAGAATCTCCAGAGATTCTCCAGACCTGCTGAGCTTCCAGGGCTGGCCAAGCTCTGAGTGGATCAGGCTCTGATCCATCCCAGCTGTCTTTGGCTGTGCTCCAACTCAGCTCTGAAAACTGGGCTCAGAGCACCCTGATGGCAGCCAGGGGCTCAAAAAACTCCCTTTGTCCCTTACTGGGGAGCCCAGTGTCCCCAGAGCTGTCCCAGGCACAGGGGGAGCTGTGCCAGAACAGCCTCTCCCACGTCAGCATTGCTGCATCTTCTACTGAGGCTCCTTCTGAAAAACTCATCATGACCGTGTTCACTGTCAGATACGACACAGCTTCACTTGAAAACAATAAATGAGAGTTGTTTCCCCCAAAACAAACATCCTCCAATCCCCAATCCACCTCAGACAGCCCTTCTGGATCAATAGGGAATTTGGAATACATTAATTTTGGAACAACACGCAGTCAAATGTTACGTGTCACCACTGAGATGCTTGGTAAGCACAGTCCTGGCTCTGCCCCTGCTCAGGCAGATGTGTCCATATAAGATGAAGAGGGAGAAAGAGGAAACATCCTCCTTCTTCAAGGTGGAACAGGGGTTTGATGCCTGCCACTGTTAAAGGATGCTTTTCCTGTGAATTTGCCCTGTTTACACAACCCTGGTAAATTTTTTTTCCCCTCTAACAGGAAAATGACATTCAAGTGACCAGGTCTGCATTTAGAGAGACACTGTCAGTCAGCACAAAGCTATGGGATAGACTCACCAGTCTCTGCTCTGAAGTAGGTCACAGCAACTGTCACAGAATCCCTTCAAACCCGTTTAAAATCCAATAAGTCTAAGGAAAAAGACCCGTGGAAATATATCTAATCTGAAAATGACATTGGCTGGGTTCAATTCTGCAAATCATTTAAACACATTCTTAACTTGACACTAATGAATCAGCCTACAGAAGTCAAAGGTACTTGAAGATCAGCTCTGAAGTGCTCAGCCTCTTGCACCCTCACATCCCACAAGAGGCCACGTTGGTGGCAGCAGCTCCAACAGACATTGGTAGCAATCCCAGTCTATCACCAGTCCCACCAGTCCCACCAGTCCCACCAGTCCCACCAGTCCCACCAGTCCCACCAGTCACACCAGTCACACCAGTCGGACCGTGAAGGGGAGCCCCACACTCCCCCAGCTGTTTCCACCTCCAGCCATCTCAAGGTTAACCAGGGGCTAATTCAAAAATAAAAATTTAAGTCTCCAAATGGGAAACTTTGGCATTTTTCAAGTGCAATTTACAAGATGCTGAAAGGGATCCTTGTGTTTCATTTTGTGAGGAAGCAAAAAAACCCAAAACCACTTGCTAATTCCCTGGCATTCAGATGCCCTAAATATATCCAACCCTGCCTGGGAAATCTCATGCTTAGAGCAAGTCTAACATTAGCTGCTTCTCCTTTCAACTGAAAACATTCCTAAAAACATCTGATCAACCCCAAGAAAAGAAGATCATTCATTCTGCCCCAAAGACTGCACTGAAGCAACCCTGAGAGGGGATGGAATGGGATCAGCACCCAGAGAAGGTGAATCTGCATCCAGATCCCAGAGCAAAATCCCCACAGCACCATGCCCAAAGCCAGGAGAATGCATCCCTTCCATTCCCTCTGATTTACAGCACAGCACCCTGAGGGTTGTGCCTCCCATGGGCTGGGTTTCCTCAGGGTGTCCAAAGAGATGAGGATTTGGAGAACAAGAGGTGGTGGCTTGGACAGAGGGGAAGCTCTGATGGGACTTTGCTTGAGTGCTTTGTGATCTCCAGCAACTGCCAAAAAGTGAGAGGTGGGGGCCTGGGCCTCTGTGCTTTGTCAGGTGGAAAAAAGAAATTCTTGATGTGAATAAGGGAGGAGGAGCAGAGCCCTCGAGGCTGCCTGCAGGCACCTGTGCACTCAGAGGAACCTCAGTGAGGAACAGCACGAACAAGGAGATTACTGCAGGTTCCAGGAAGCACAGAGGATTCCTCACTGAGGCAGGACAGGGAAAACCATGGCCCTAAGCAGAGGAAGAGCATGGATGCTGTGGGACAAAGCTCCTCCACCAGAACCCAACCAAACCCCTTCTTGGGTGTGAATCACCCTGGCACCACAGAAGACCCCAGATGTCCACAGGTCTTCAGCCAGTCCTGCCCTGTGCAGCAGCAGCAGAGATGATGAAGGGTTTAGGAAAGTAACCCAGCCCTTCTTGGGAGAGGGGAAGCAAGAGCATCCATGTTTTTCCTTATTAATGCCCTGTGATCTGGAGCATGTGATGTGCACATGCAATGGTGGACTGGAGAAGGAATGAGAGAGAGAAATTCCCTGAAGCCATTTCTGCTTATCCCCTTTCTTGCTTTTGGAGCATCCTCAGGGATTGCCCTTCTCACAGATGAGTAGCTCTGGAGGGGAAAGAGGGTGACACATTCTCAAGGAGCTTATTTACAAGTGCTCTTTTCTAAAGATCAATGTGTTGAGCCTGGTGAAGAATGATTTCAATTTTGCCTTGAAAACTTGGATCAAACACTGCTGACGATGCAAACTTCCCTGCCATCCAGAGATTAAACTTGTTCTGCTGTTTTTAATGGGGGCCTGAGTGCTTTGCCTGCCAGCAGCTCTCAGCACCGTGCTCCCTCTTGGAGCAGATTCTGAGAGCACCCTGCAGAAATAATCCAGTTGTGGCTGCACGTTGCTCGGGAGGCGCCTGATGCGTCAGCACCGAGTTGGAGCCGGAAGCTCCCCACAGGACACAACCGAAAAACATTCAGAAAACTGGGAAAACTGTGTGCAGAGACAAGACCAAAAAAAAAATACAGCAGTCAAAGAAATCTGATTTAGTTCTAGATCACCACGGGCTCTTCTTATGACCTTGAACAAGAGACAGTGATTGAGAGCGGGGTGGCAGAGCGAGGACACGAGTGTCCTGTGCAGCGCCTGAGTTTACAAGAGGTCTATATTCAAACATCCAAAGCAATTTATAGACAGAGGTACCCTTGGCACACAGCATCTCCTGGGAACTGACTGTCTGTTTGAGGCTGATCACCCTTGACTTCACCTCGAGCTGCTCACTCCCTGAGCCAGCAATCAATCCCAGGCTGCTGGGCCCCAGGCTCGGCTGTGGGGAGGGAAGACTCAGGAAAACAAGAGGATGCTGCTGCAGTAAATGACCTGTCTCACCTCGGGGCACTGCACCTGCTGTGTCAGGTCGATCTCCCACCAAGGTAACACGTGTTTCCCAGGCCTGGCCCCAGTGCAGACCAGCCTGTTTGGCACTGCACTGATGTTGTGGATGACAATATAATCGTGGCTTTCTCATATATAGGTTAACTTTTTGTACCACAAGTTTTTTCATATAGTACAATTTATACTTTTAACTGCTTATATTTGTATATTGTATATTTGTAGTATGATCTGTCAGTTTACATATGCAGTGTATAGTTGATATGAATGGTAATGTAATAAATACATTGTGTCGTAGGCATTAGCAAACTGTTAAAAATAGAGACTAAAAATATCTCTTTAAAGAGTGGTGCAAAAACAATAATTTTCCTTACATGTGTGGACTGATGTCTCCAAGTGACAAGAATGATGGAAACCAGAGCATAAGCATCCAAAGTGTGGAATAACAGGATGGGAGCACAAGAAGACCTAATCTATAGAATAACCTGCAGACAGGTCAGAGGTTAAAAACCAAAAAATAAGAGAACCTGAAATATCAAGAGCTCTCAAGGAAGTTTGAATAATAAAACACGTGAATGTGCAGAAGCCTCAGGACTGGTGCAGTATAAAGATAACACAGTTTCAAATCTACAGCGTGCTCTGACCAGCTGGCCAGAGACACTCCAGCACTGGATATTTTTGTCCCTTCTTTCATCCCTTATTAAACTTTCTAAAAGTTCTAAAGCGTGAAGTTTGTTTTTCACCCCTAGGGACAGGAATCTCCCTTCACCCCTGTTTGAAAGCCCAGCATTTAAAGGCTGTCTAAACCTTAGACAAGTCCTCAGTCTGCCCTAACAACCCTAAATATTGCAAGTAAAATACATCTCACTGTCCTTCTCCCTCTCGGTGGCTCTGGGCAGGGGCTGCAGGAGCCCTGTGGTGGTGCAGGGGGGTCTCTGCTCATTGCTGCAGCACAAAGAAAGAGCCCCAGGAGCCAGCAAAGCTCTGAGCTGCCCCCCTTAATGCCAGGTGCCCACGGCGTTCCTCTGCTTCACATGGGAGGCCCAGCCCAAGCCCGGTGCTTACATGACAGTGATGCCTTTTGGGGGCTACCTAAAAACACAGGCCAGATAAAACTAAAGAGAAAAAAAGCAGTTCTGTTTATTGAAGGGCTTTCAGGTGCATTTCAGGCGGACAAAGCATCCCCCAAAGGGGCTACACCCAAAATATGGACAATGGGTTACAGGTTTCACACTTTTATAAGTTTGGGCCATTTGCATATTGGGGGTTAATCTCCCAATTACAGCTGCAGCTAATGAAGTCATTTACCCCAAGTTTGCTGCCCCCAACTCACTTTTGTTCCCATCTCAGGCCCTGAGGCAGGGAGGTGTCCTTGACTGCCAGGCCTGGAGAGGAATTGCTGTGTGTGACCCCAATGGGGAAGCAGCAGCCAGTCCTGGATGTGGAGTTTGGAGTTACACACTAAAGAACTGCAGGGTTACAAATGTATGGAAAATAGAAAAGCCAAAACCCTAAGGCATCCCAGGGAGCCCTGGGGGTTCACACTGCCCACCCCCAGCCAAGGCTCCTTCCCCAGTCCCTCTCCACCACCTCCACCCAGGCAGGGTGTGCTGCTCTCTCTTGCCTGCTTCTCATTTAGCCTCTGAAGTGTAAAGCTTTATTAAACGTGTCCTCAGTCACTTCAGAGTGGCAGACGAGGTTGCCACGCTCCGCCAGCTGCTGATTTATTAGTCAGTTCTGCAAGGCTTTAATCTACTCGGAGGGTTTTTCCTTCTCTTTTCCCAATTCATAAATGGGTATCTTTATATTTAATCTCTAGTCAAACTGCTCTGTGCTTGATCTTTAAACTGCTACATGAGGGTGTGTAATTGCCTCTCTTCAGGCCACATCTGCCCTCAGGAAGCAGATGAGCCCCAGGAGGGGCTCAGAGCTGGGAGATTTTGCTCACCCCCACATTCAGGCTGTAGCTCACTGAAATATTATATGAGAATTGTGATGGCTTTCCTGGAAAGGAATAGATTTGTTTCCAGTCAATGCAGAAAGGCACCTGACTCTCCTGGTGTCTTAGCTGGAATGTAGAAATAAGTGCTAAGGGATCAATTACATCTGATTTTGCCCTTCATTTATTAAAAAACAGCCACTCAGCCCAGTCCAGCATCAGCCTCCTCCTGTCCTGGACAGAGCGGGCATCACACCCCTAGCTGGGTCTTGGATTCAATGAAATGCCTTGGGGATAAAAAAATAAAATAAAATAAAAATGGTGCAGAACACTTATAATTTTGGCAAGACCTTACTTTCCCTTCCTCCAGGGAATGCTTATAAACCAAAAATAGTTATGCAAAATTGTGCTTTTTATTTTTTTGCTTTTATACAGCAAAAAGCCAACACAAAGTGCTTCTCTGTGTACAAATACTTTAAATATTGGATGCTTACTGGACACAATTCTGGCTTTTCCTTTACATTTGTAAAAAAGCAAATGCCACACATGGAAAAATTATGGAAATAAACTCGGAAGAGAGGCTTGTTATTTTTCCAAGGGATTTTCACACCGAGTTTCAATATGCAAGTCACTCTCCCACCATGGAGGGCTGTGCACAGATACAAACTAGTGAAGATTTTGTGTACACTATGTAAAATAAAGCCACATCAGCTTCATTTTGCTTGTGCTAAGAGCTGCTTAAATGTATTCTTCTTCTTCCTCATCACCAAACAGAACCAACACACAGAAACAGCAGCAAAATTAAATTAAGGGATTTAGCTTCCAATTTAGAACCACGAGAAGAAAATGTCCTGTATGAGGCACCTCCAGAGCCTCTGCTGGGGGATCTTTGAGCCCTGCATCTGCTGCACTGCCATAAGGAACCAGCTGGAAATGGTTTCCAAAAAAAGCCACCCTGAGCTTGGCCTGAGGCACATCATCTTCCAGCCTCTGCTCCACGGGGATGTCAGCAGCTGCCCAGGGTGCTCAGTGGCACCAGCCAGTGCTGCAGGGAGAAGTGTCTCCCATCAGCTCTGGCAGCATGTCAGTCCCCAGCATCACTGCTGTGACTTGGGGGAAGCAGGAAAACCAGAGCACAGCGCATTTTTTTTTTAAAAAAGCAGTTTGTTTTCCATCTCTTGAAATTAATTTTCTCTGTTTTCTTACCACCATTAAAATGCCAAATAAACATCAGATTTTAAAAAGATAAATAGAAAGCAGCGTTTTTTTTCTTCCTGTGAATAGTAATACACACAGGAAGCCTCCCACACTCCCCTTTCAATCTAGAAATCCCCACGTGCTGCACAATCTCCTTCCCATGGGAAAGAAACCGAACCTGTTCATTGCTTGCTAAGCTGAAAAGTGCCAAAATTAAACTGGTGCCCAGACACTGGCAACTGGGAATAAAAGGGATTTGACTGATACCATGGTCTGGTTTAGGAGGAGTCTCACAGCAGTTTAAGACTGGAAATCCATGCTCCAGAGGCTCCTCACATGCCATGATCTGAGCTGGGAGGGAAGCACTGGCTGATGGAGAGCTGCGATGATGGAGAGCTGCTCCATGCAGGCACACTGCCAGACCAGCCCCGTGGTTCCACTGGACACTGTTTGGCCACAAACAAGGCTTGAAAAACCACACAGGGATGTTTTTGAGGGTGGTTTTCTGCACTGCCCCCAGCCCTCCTGCCCACAGACCTGCAGGCACTGGGCTTGTCACTGCCCATTGCAGCAGGGACACAGCCAGGAGCAGGCACAGCCCTGTGAATTGCTCTTTCATTATCCAGGCAGGACAGAGGGGAAAGTGGGCTTTGCAAATCTTACAGAGATTGGGGTTTGAAGTTGAAATAATGGGAGATGCTTGGGGGTGGTTGCAGGAAACGACCTGGAGTTTGGCTGAGCAGATGAACACAAGGATCACCCCGGCCCCTGAGTCACCTCAGGGCAGGACATGGCTCCTCCTCCTGCTCTCTCCCACCCCTGCCCAAAGGTGGGATCCCTCCATAGCTCAGGCTCAGGCAATTTTCCTCCAGCAGGCAAAGAATTTTTGCCTCCACACATTTAACACTCCTCAGGCTCCTGCAGCATGTCCTGTGGCAAACACCCACTGCCATGGGAGAGCTGCTCTCTCCAGACCCCCACTCCCTTCTGGAGGCAGGCATCCCTGCACATCAGGCCGGATTTTGTTCCCAGTAGGTACAGCCAGATCCACCCCCAGCTTCTCACCCAACATTTAAACTTCCTCTGAACATGCTGGAACAACCAAGAGATTTGCTGTGAATTGGAAACAGGCCAGAATTTGCAGGGATTGGGCAAAACAACTGGCTGCAGCTGGCCAAATTAATTCCCAGCATAATTCCACTGAAGTGGAATTTATCAGGCATTTGAAATAACGTGATCTTTTCCTGCCCTTTGCATGTGTAGAAGAAAAACAACCAAAAAAAAATAAAACAACAACAAAAAAAAGGTATTAACAACTCACTCCCAATCTTTGCATGGGTAATTAGCCATGTGGGGAGCAAATAACCCTGTGCACTCCCGGGCTGGCACGTGCCCAACCTTCTGCTCTGCCAGTTGGTACCTTTGTTGAGGAGAAGAAGGAGCTGGCCTGGCTGGGGCTGTACAATGGAGCACGCACTGGGGCTGCCAGGGCACAACCAGGTCACGTGAGGGTTGAGCAGAATGCCATGGAGCATACCAAGTTTCTTTGTAAACTGGTTCCATGCAAAGATAATAGCGAGCAGAGGCTAATTCTGCAGGCTCTAATTTTCTTGTCTGACTAAGCAGGCATAATTTACACCCATCAGTTGCAAATGGCTTCTCCCACCAATCCTAAAGATAGAGGACTATTTTTTTTAAAGGGGAAAAAAAATAAAAAGGGTGATTTCCTACCTCTGCAGAAAGAGGATGAAAAACACATGCAAAGGCTGTCTGACACAAATATATATTTTCACCCAGCTAGTTCAAAGAGATCATCTTGCAGCCCAGAAACAGGAGACCTTGATGGTATCAACTGGCCAAAACAGTTTCTGTCAGATATGAGCACAGGAGGTGACAAAGACAATAATTTTAACTGGTCTTACTTAGTCATTTGCTCCCTGTTGCCCTTTTCAGCCCATATGACACGCTGCAATTGTACACATTCAGCTGCTGCTGCACGAGGCTGACAATCAGCTGGGACACACGTGGCTCCATTCCACAAGCCCTGGGGGACCTGTCACCTCCCAGGTGCCAGGACAGCTCCATCCCTGCTCCCAGCCACCACACCACATCCAAAAAAAGATCAGGCAGGTCTCTGCATCCTCCCATGCTCTCCTTCCTAGGGGTGACTCTGTCCATCGGGAAGTGTCTGCTCCAGACTCCCAGAGCAGCAGCCAATCTCCAGGTTCATCCCTTGGGAGGAAGGGGCTGCCCAAAGGGGCCCTGCCAGGGGTGCCCTGTGAGCATCCAGCTGCACAGAGACCCCGCAAGAGCTGGCATGGATGGAGCTGCCCCAGCGCCAGAGCCAGGGGGGCTGAACCATCTCCACAAACTCCCACCCCCCAGTGCCACCCAAGGCTCCCACGTCCCCACCGTGCCCTGCCAGGTGGGAGCAGCCAGACCTCCAGGCTCTGACATCCCTGGTGGCAGGTGTGTGACACTGCGAGCCTGCAGGGCACCCTCGGGCAGGGCAAACTGCGGCACAACTGATTAAAAATAATAACAAGATTTACTCCCTTTCATTCAAAGAGGCTCCATTAGCCTCAGCTACCGCAGCTCCAGGCAGGAAAGGCTGCTAAACCTCTCTGGCCGTTGTCTGAAGGGCCGTGCACTCCCAGCCCGGCCCTCTCTCACCCCCACGTCTGCTCAGCTGGAAAGGGGCCGTGGAAGAAATTGGTGCTGCAAATACCACGGGGGGAAGGAAGAGCCAACTCGCATCTCCCTCCAGTCTGGGGACGTGGGGACAAAACCTCGTGCCTGCTCGCAGAAGCTCTGTTGGCTGCGAGCAGCTGCTGGTGGGACCCGCGTTTGCACGGTGGGGGTGATGCCAACTGCTCAGAGAGCAGCACCAGCGCCTTTTGATCTGCCCGGGCACACGGGCCGGGCTCTGATCCGAGCTTCGTGCAGCCCCGGGGCCTCGCAGGCCGCCCAGCCAAGGAGGGGAGCGCAGCGCTTGCTCCCGGCCCCCTTCCCACACTCCCAGTCTCTTCTGGGCGTCGCTGCGCTCGGTTTGACAGGAGCTCGCGTTCTCCCAGCGCGTTCTCTTGACTTTCACAATAATATATTCAGCAGAACTGGATACATTTCAAACCAGCTATTATACCACAGGATGTTCCAACACAAATATATGCGGTGTAGTGCAGCAACAATTCTTCAGCGAGTATCTCACAGATTGCAGAACCCCCACATTTCCCTGCCCCGGACAGAGCAGCCACGCCGTCACAGCGGGAATTAATTAGAGAATAAACATCGTAAAAATCGAAGCGGGAGCCCTCCCCGTTTTCGAATCATCTGCTCAGCGCCACGACACACGACAGCAGGTTCCCTGCGCCCTGGCCTCATGGCGGTGCCTCCATGCCCAGCGCACAAACCCTGCCCGCAAGGCACGGGCAAACGCAACGCCTCTCCCTTCCAGATGGAATGCCGAGTAAGAAGGGGAAATTTTTCCTCTTCCCTCCGCCCCACAACTAAGCAAAACGCAGCACAAATTGCGGTGAATTTGCGGGGCTAAATGTGGAGAGCTGATGTTTGGTTTTTCGTCGCCTCATCCTGGCTGCTGGCGCGGAGTTTACGCCTCTCCCAGGAGCAGGCACCAAACTCCTCGGGCAAAGACGGCTTCACCCCCAGCCCAGAGCAGCCCTCAGTGCCATCCCAGCTCCCAGATGATTACAGCCAAAGGAATCCTCCGTACAGGAGCTAAACTTGCCATTTAAACCAGGAATTCTGCTGTGGCAGAGCCGCAGCAGCCAGAATGAACCCGAGCGCTGGAGCGCGGAATGGGACCGGGGAGGAAGGAAAGGAGGGACCTTCGAAATGAATCTGTGAATCGCAGGCTTCAATTCAATTTAGCAATCCATCAATCAAGCTGTGGGTGTCACAGCGAAGGGCCGGAGCCGGGACGGTTTCAGTAGAGGGCACTCAAGCCCCAGAAATCTGCATTTCCCAGGTATATTCCCTCTGATGTTGTAGGAGCCGACTTCGGCACATGAATCTCGGTAATGCGAGCGCTGAGCCTCATAACTCAGATTGATTGCGGTTCTATTAGACCTGATGCATATAAATCTAAACAAAACACACGTGGATGGAGCTAATTCGAATGAGCAGGTTTAGATAACATTACAGAAATAAAGGGAAGCCTCTTTTTCTTCATTAGCATCGAAAAATGCTATAGCTATAGAAATGCTTATGTCTCTTTCTGCCAGGTTCATAGCTCTGCTGCTGTTTTAAGGCATTGGTCTGATTTGAAAATGTCCTTCTTCGTTCAGCATTTTCCTCTGGATATTAATAATCTCAACACTATTTTCCATTTTTGCAAGTAGTTCCCTTTCATGTTCAAAAATAAGAAGCCTTACATCAGTGACTTGAGAACACCCATAAACCTACAACTTTATTTGTAGGCAAGAGGACTGAAATTTTTATGCGTATAAAACTCCCATAAGATGTACACAATTTTGAATCTGACCTATTTAACACCTGGAGCTCTAAATATCACATATATTCATGGTAAAAACAGCAGTATGAAAAAAAATAACATCCAAATATCTTCACAACAAACTCAAAATAACGAATCAACTTCTCACTGGTACACTGTGTTCACAAGTTATAAATACACCAGAGTTTGCATTAATTGATACACTCTTAAATGATGAATTACCACATTAAAGCTATTTTCACAGCACTTATGAACTGGGCAAATATCTTGTATTTTTAGCATCACTGTAACAAGTTGTCCAAAGCCAAAGCCCTTCTGCTACCTTTGATCATCCTTCAAGGCACAGCCACAGATTCCTGAAGAAAGTCCTGACTCAGCTTGGTATAAACCCCACTCCCAAGGCCCAGCATCGCTCACCTGGGCCCATGGGGAGCTCTATCAACCTTCCAGGTACTTCCTTCCTTCTTTGGTCCATCCTGTCTGTGCTGTAATTACCCATCACAACCTGGCTCCTGCTCCAGTGGGAGTCTGGCCTGGTGGCTGAAGGTCACTGCTCACAGTCTGGCCCCATGCAGCCCCTCCATGGGATCAGGTGAAATAGAGTCTTTGTATGGGGCATAAAAACCCCAAGCAACACCTGAGAGAAATTTCAGAAACGCCTCCCTGGTAATCCTGCCACAGAGCAGCCCTGGGATCCCCAGAGAGAGGAGCATTGCCAAGTCACACGTGAGGGATGGGCTGGGGACAGTGTGGGAATCTGGGAATGCAAAGGAAGGAGGCCCAGCCATGGTGGGCTGTTCTGCTGAACAGCTTGGGTTGCTTTGGGAAGGAGAAGCCATGCAGAGCCCAGTACAGAGAGGAGCAGCTGTGGAGTGCTCCTGTGCCCAAGCTCAACTGCTCTGGTAATTTCTGGTACAAGACTGTTCCTTTCTGACCTACATGGATGAGATGAGGACTGTCCATGACCTCCATACACCCATCTGTCTCTAATCAAATAACTGAATACAAAATAAATGATTTGTGCTGGCCCTGCAGTAGCATCCAGTGTCTGAAGGGGAGGTTGGAGCCTTATCAGTGCCTGGTATAGGCAGAAAGGCAGGAAGCAGCATCCCAAACTAACAGAATATTTCCTCCCAGCTACAGTTTAATTTAAACACTCCACAAAATCAAACCTTTTCTCCATGTGCTGGAGTCTGAAAAGAAAAAAGAGCAGCCACAGCCAAAACAGCCCTTTTTACCTGCTTCCTCCCAATAGCTTTGTGGGGCTTTTTTTATCTCTAGGTGCAAAGAATCCCCAGGTTGTGACATTTAATTATATAACAAGTTCACAGAAACAGCTGTCCTTCACTTAAGCAGTATGTAAAGAAATTTTCTTCCATGCCCTTTTGCTAAATCTTACCCACTTTGGTGTCAGGACGGATAAAAATATCCCTAACACCAGCCACTCTTTTCTGTAACCATCTTCGGCACAGGCAGGAAGTTTGGAGCTGGGAGCTGGAGCCTCGGCCCTGCCCACAGCCACCACCAACACCCTCCTCCTCTGACCCGAGCCTGTGCGCAGTGCCTGGGGGAGGCCGAGCAGCCCCTCTGCCTCTGCCTCGATGCCCAGGTAGGAGCAGCCGTCTCCTCCAGCCTGACACAGCGCTGGGACCCAGCGAGGCTCCAGCTCCACCGCGGCCCAGGGAGGCACCGCAGCATCTCTGGGAGGGGCTGGTCCTGGCCAGGGCGTGTAGTTCTGCCAGAGACTGTTCCAGCTTTTCCTTATGATTCCGTGTTGATGCCTGTCACATTCCCCGGCCAATCCCCCGCTGCTGGTGCTGTACAAACAGCCGGAGCTCAGGCACCACCGCAATGGACACGCAGGGAATTCCCCGCTCTGCAGCGGTCCCGTACTCGCTGCCTGCTGGCGGAGGCGACACCCAAGCAACTTCAGTTTGAGTTGTAGATCAGTAATGACTTGCAGCGTTCCTCCTCCAGTCCGCGCACCCCGGCTGCTCCGGGATGGGTCTCTGGGGCAGAGTGCAGGACGGCGATCAGCGTTTCTCCCAGCGCGGAGCACGCCAAGCTTGCTGCTGGGAAAAGCGATGGGCAAGGAAAATTAAAAAGATGAGCCGATACAGAGTAATAATATGTTTGTAAGAAAATTAAAGATTTGCTCTTCAGCTGTTCCAGGCTGGAGTTAGCAGACAGCTGGCAAATGGGAACGATTGGACATGATGGAATAGATCAAATTATTTAAATGAGAAAAAAAAGAAATTCGCCCTAGCCTGGCCCAGCACGTTGACAAAGCAGCTCCCGATCCGCAGCATGGGCAGCCCTTTGTCTCTGTCACCGAGGTCATTAAACTCCCGGCTGCGGAGCGCGGGCCGGGCGCCCGCCGCGGTTCCGCTGCAGCAGCGGCCCCGGCCCCGGCCCC
>VWYI01037274.1:73954-127972 GCA_013399455.1 Anthoscopus minutus | reverse complement strand
GACACACAGACACACATCAGGACACACAGACAGACACCGGGACACACAGACAGACACTGGGACACACAGACACACCGGGACACACAGACAGACACTGGGACACACAGACAGACACTGGGACTCACAGACAGACACTGGGACTCACAGACACACACCGGGACACACATACACACATCAGGACACACAGACGAACACTGGGACACACAGACAAACACTGGGACGCACATACACACATCAGGACACACAGACGGACACTGGGACACACATACACACATCAGGACACACAGACACACATCAGGACACACAGACAGACACTGGGACACACAGACACTCTCGTGCTGCAGTGTCCCGTCTGGTTTTATCACCAGCAGGTGCAAATCGGCCTCTATGAGCTTAATCTCTCAGTCTCGGATGTTTTAATTAACGAAAGCAGCCGGAGACCGGTGTTCTGAGGAGGTTCCCGTCGAGCCTGCACGGCGCAGCCACGCACGGAGCGACACCGAGGCCGTTCTGTCTCCAGCAAAGCCGGGTCCCTTGTCCCCGGGAAATGGAGCTCTCCTCGGGTACAGCGCAGCAGTTCAGGGAATTAACACTCCCGAAGGAAACGCAGCCTCGCCGCCTGTCGCGATATGCCCCGTATCGGCAGAGGGCACTGCCCGGCCGCGGCTCCCGCGCTCTCCTCCCGGAGCAGCCCCGGCGCGGGTCTGGCACGGAGCCGCGGCACCAAACCTGCCCGGAGCGCTGTTTGTAGGCAGCACGAAGCCTCCTGTTCCAGTGTAATGTGCGTCTCCGCCAGTTTCGCCATCTCCTTCCCCTCCTCTCGGCTGCGGCTTTCACGCGAAGCTGTCTCGGCGGCTTTTCCCCTTGCACGGCAGAGTTCGGGCGTGGAAGTCTCTGGGAAAGGCAGACAGCGAGTTGAAAGCAGCAGAACCGGGCGAGGGGGGATAGAGGCGAGTGTTGAGAAGAACTGAGGGCACAACGGGAGGACAGGAGCTGCTCCACGGCGGTGCTGCTGGAGGGAATAGATGTGGAACAGGAGTGCCGTGCCCCTCGGGGAACCCAGCTGGGTTTGCCGGGCAGGGATTGTCGCAGTACGGGCCGATACAGAGGGGATTCAGATGGGATGGGGGTTGATGCATCCATACATTGATTCGTGTTATCAAAAAATAATCCCCGAAAACAGGGATGGTGTGCTGCTATTTGCCACTTGTAATAAAGACTAAAATAGATGTAGGTCCTTAGCACAAGCAAGAGCTCTTAAAGCAGGTGGAGGGCTCAGCTCATTGCTTTGTCTTTGCTCCTGCACCAGCTTTTCTTTGTGGCTGCGTTTGTTAACCCCTTCTGCCTCCTCTCACCCCCCTTGCAGCCCCCGGGGAACCCACAGCTTCACTGCTGAGGTTCGCACTCAGACTCTCACCATGCCAGCATTATCTGGGTCCTTGTGCTTTAAATCTGCAGCGAGGCTCCGAGCACGAATACACAAACAGGGATGAGACTGCTCTGTTATTTCTGGCAGGGAAGAGCATCAGGGGAACGTGGTTCAGCTGCAAACGGCTGAGGAGAGCGTGGGGTACCCCTGCGTCAGAGGCAACCCCAGCGCTGCTCTGAGCTTCCCCCGCGCTGCTCAGCTCTGCAGCACTGCCAGGGAGAGGGGGAAGCAGACACCAGCCTTGGCCACCACACAGGATCTGTGTTATTTAGTACTTTACTCCAGGGACCTTGCTAGACTTTGGATTTTTTGCTGTGCCCCAGCCAGTGAGCAGCACGCCCCGGTGTGGGGTCAGCTTCAGAGAATAAAAATCAGAAATGGGAAGTAGGAAGGGAACAACTGGCACATGCTGTATCAGCTCGTTGGGACATTCAGCGCAGCAGTGTGACCTGGAAAGCAGCAGGAAGGGCTGGGCTGCCAAAGGCACAGCCCGTGTGGGTACATTTGGAGAGGTTTTTAAGCAGACAGATAAACCAGCTAATACCAAAGGCACAAAACAAAGACTTAAAATTCTGTAAGTGTTCTGATAAATTCTTGAATTTGGGCCTTGCACCTTGCTCATTGCTCTGGGGATCCCCTCCGAGGGGTACCCAGCTCCTCTGAGACTGGAGCACTTCAGTGTTACAGAGGCTTTTGAAACAGATTCCAATTTCATCCTGCAAGCAGCAGCTTCAGGAGCATCCTGCTGCAGGAACTGGGTGGAAATGGTGATTCCCACCTCCAGTAAGGACTGGGATGAGGCCGCTGACTGCTCTGACAGAGGCCACTGTGCACTCATTAGCTGGTAATGACATCTGATGGCTACGGCGCGTCTTTTGTTCACACTGGGGGCTGGGAGGTGAACAGACCAGATCTCTGAACTCACCAGCTCCCAGGTGAGTAGGAACATATACCATTCCTAAAATAACAGAGCTGGTACTGCAGAATCCAAACTTGATTAGAGTCGTGGAAGTGTACGGGGAGAGAACCGGCGTCGCCGTGGGCGGCTTCCCCCCACTCTAATGAATAGACGGCTGTCAGCTCGCACTTTTCTCCCAGGATGAAACAGTAAATAAAATCTGGTATAACCCACAAATTTAGCTGAGTTACGGCTGTCTATTGGGACTGAAGTGTTAGACTTGGTGGTTAGTTTTGCAGTGAATTCAAAGCACTCTGAGGGAAGTCACTGCAGTGATTTTATTCCACCCCCTGTGAGACACCGTGCCTGCCTGGGCACATGGGCTGAGGGGGCTTTTTTTCTGGCTGCAGCAGAAGTTTTGTGTTGGAAACAGGGTGGATTTTGTTCTGAATGGAACAAGCAGCTGCTCAGCAGAGGATACAAGGATGGAAGTCATAGAATCTCAGAATGGTTTGGGTTGGAAGGGACTTCAAAGCTCATCTCATCCCACCCCACCTGCCATGGGCAGGGACAACTACCCCAGGGTGCTCCAAGCCCCGTCCAACCTGGCCTTGAACACTTTCAGGGATGGGGCTGATGTACCCTGGGGGCTCTGTCAGATCACCCTGCCCACTGCTGGCACCCCTCAGCCACGCAGGGAGGTTCCCTTGGGACAGACACCGCTCCTTTAGGACTGCCAACTCCAAGGTGTTCTTTTATCAGAGGCGCAGCAAAAGGTACATCATGATTAACCTTAAAAGCTTAAGCTTTTTCTTTGCCTGTGCGAGACAGATTTATAATATTTTCCCTTTCTTTTTTAACAATGGATTCTCAGTGCAGACAGTGATTTATTGAATAATCAATTTCCTTATCTATGTAACACATTCAGGTGATCCATCAGTGCCAGATAATCAATCCAGCTCGGGATTTTAAGTGTATATATGTACACTTGTATATATTTTTTCCTCCTGTACTGTTGTCAGGCCAAAGTAATGCCTCTTTTTCTTTGCTCCTTTCCCAGTGACTTTTGTTTATGGTGTGTAAAAGAAACCCCCGACGTTATATTACACCTTGTAAGTTTTACGGTACTTGAGAGGTTTATGTGCTATGAATGTAAAGGGCAATGCAATAACGCAAAGGGCAGTGAGACATTTTTAAGCGCAGAAGGATATACACGGAGCTGAGGAGATAAATCTGGGAGGATAATCGTCCCACTGTGTCTTTCCTATTTATGAGAGGAAAAGACATTCACTGCAAATCATGCTTCAGATCACTCGTGCCCCGGTCTCTGCTCTGCGCTGCTTTGTTGGCTGCTTTAACTGCTCTTAATCTGCTTTGGGGTCTCTGCCCTGGTTTGGAGCCGTGGCTGGGCCCAGCAGAGGGGCTCAGTGTGGGTGGGATGTGATTCCCCATCGCAGGGGGGTACCTGGGTGCTGTGCAGCTCAAGGACTGGGCTGTGTGGAATTTGGTGCCTGTCGGTGAGCTGGGAAAGGGCTGAGCTAGGGAACGAACCGGGGGAGGAAGTAAGAGGAGTCACAGTTGCCAGGTCTGAAGCTTAGGGGTGGTTTAGTTGGGAAAGAGGAGGCTGGGCTCAGCCTCCCACAGTCTGGGTGTTCTCTGCTGGAGTTTGGGCTGGGCAGGAAACTGTTCTGAGAACTTCAGCAAAAATCGTTCCTACGAGGAGAGGAACTTCAAGGGGGCGCTGAGATTTCTTAAACAACCAAGCCATGAATCCTTCTTGAATGTGAATATTCAGAATTCAGCATTTGCAATTAGCAGTAGAATTGGAGACAAAATGCTGTTACTTTCAGAGGTCGAGATAAGTTGATACAAAGGTCATTGTTCCATGTGCTCCCTTCAAAATCCAATTTGTTTTGTGGGCTAATGATGGCAGAAACGCTGATGATTTTGCTATTGCTGCACGTTAGTTATTTTCTATGCAGGAAAAGATTTTGCCTTCACTACTTTCAGTTTTAACTGTCTGGCACAGAGACAGGATTTTCCTGATTTGAACCATCTCATGAAAAGTTGAGAACTTAACTGAGACTGAAAACCTCGTGATGTGGCAGAGCCCCATGGAGTTCCCAGCAGTAGGAGCTGATGGCCAGTGTCCTGCTTCCCATCGTGACAGCAACTCTCCAGAATGTCCCCAGCATGGGAGGAGGGGAGAAGAAGCTGCAGGAAAATCCTCTGAATCCATGTCCTTCCCATCCAAACAGTTCTGCAGAGCCCAGCACCTCCTGCAGCTCCAGGTGCCATTTGTTTCAGCAGTAATGCCATTACCTTTTTAAGCTGAACCAGGGACTTGTAAAAATGAGATTCTTGGTTTAAATCTCTGATCTATAAAATCTTAAGGACCTGCTCTTTCTTTATAGGGAAAGAAACCCATTTTCTTCCTCATTTTTTAATGCACTTTTCTTCTTGTGAATTTTTATTTCTGCAAAAGCAGTTTTTTGTCATCTTTGCTTAGACAAAATTCAAAGCAAGACCCTAGATGTTTTGCTTCAAGGTGGCATCTCAGCTTGGCTCATAATATTTGAATGGAAATAGGATCTGTAGTTTTCTTTCCTATTCATCCACATCACGGCAAAAAGGTTGTCCAGAACAGGTGTTGCAAAACCTTAGATGAAGCTGATAATACTTTTTAAAATGTAGGACTTGTCCCTGCACAGTTTATCAAATTCCCTTTAGATTAAAGTTATAAATGAAGTGTTGAATACAAGAAATGCTCGGTTCTTCCAGCAGCTACCTTCTACTCTGTGGTATATTCCCACAGCCAGAACTGACTTTGGATGTGTGCCCATAAAGGATCTGTAAAAAAAGTTGTTAGAGACATCTTTACTTAATTTTCTTAGACATTAATGCAGTGGTTTCTATTTGAGTGGTTTGCTTTCCTTCAGTTTAACTTCATCTATGAAATGTGGCAGTTTCAGTTGCTGGATTCATTTCTTCCAGCTAAAGGGAAAGCAATGGCACCCAGCATCCAGCCTGAGCTGCAGATCTCCCTCTACACTTCACATTTGCATTTATTTTAGAATTTTTCGGAGGCGATTCTCACCTACTTGACTGTCACTCCCTTTCCTTCTCTCTCTTACTGCAAGGATCACACACACACACACACACACTTGGTGTGAAGAAACAACTCGTCCTGATGGATGAGCCACAACCAAAGCCCATGGTCTGAACCTGGCAGGTGTGACCTGCCCTGGGCTCCTGCCCAAACACCAGCCCCAGGCACAGCCTCTCCCTCTGTGATTTTCATCCCAGATACTGAACTCCCCTCCTCATCCCCAGTCCTCAAAAGTGGAGAGAAGGGATGAACACAGTCGAAATCCTGAACAAGCTGTACTTGCTGGTATTTTAAGAAAATGCTGAATTTTAAGAAAATTCCGTTTCCTCAGCAGCTGGATGGGATTTTCACTTATCTCCAGTGCTTGGGAACAGAACCCTCAGAATATTCCTGGTTTCTAGAGATCCTGTGAGGTGCCACCAGCCTGGGTGACAGCACTGCTGACAGTGAGCACCCACACTGGCCTCACCACCACGAGTGAAATGGAAGTTTCCCCATCACTATTTAGTGCTGGCCCAGGCACTTGGTCTCTTTAGTTTGTGTTATTAAGGTCATTCGATGTGGTTACACGATTCTTTGTGCTTTGTGAGTGTTTGTGGGGAACCAATTTCCATATGAATTATGGAAGTTGATACCAACAGAGCTGTAATTCGTAAATTGTTCTGACAGCAACATTTTGTAACAGAACACAGAGAAACCAGGGTAATAAAACTTGCCATTAAGGGAGTGGACTTGTGAGTCCTAGAAAGAAATCTTGTCCAAGGATTATTTATGATCATTGCACACCAAAATGTGTTTTTTGCATTTTTATTGCTGGCAAATTACTTGTAAACCCACCAGGGAGCTAATGATTTTTCCTCTGAGGCCATGCAACTTCGTTTTGGTTTATATATATCCATTTCTGCAACCAGTTAAGCTGTCACTTTTGATTTATGTTAGCAATAATTATTTCAAAATAGCCTGGGTGTTAAAGGGTTAACTGCCCTTTGACTCCAGCTGACAAAAGCTACAGGACAGTGATTCCAAAGGAGAATGGTGGTGCCTGGACAGGTTTCCCTGGATCACTGTAGTGGTGCTAACTACCTCTAATGAGGAGCACGGATTATTTATGTTCTTCTGCGGCTTCTCATTAATTTTTCAGCGCACTTGCTTGAAGAGCTCCGACTTCTTGGCTCCTTCATTAGTGTTACCTGTTCACCAGCGTGGAGCACTGGAGGTGACACTTCAGAAAGGAGCATTTCAGTTCAGAGGGGCAACAGGAGCTAAGTAGCTGCTGGCAAAGCTGCAGCCCAGAGTGACTGGGAGAGCTGCTGATTTATCTCCCTGCCTCTATCTGCTGACCTACAGAATCCAGCAGCTGGCATATGCCAGGGCCCAGCTTATTGCAATGAGCTTTGTCTCTTTAGAAGCATCATGGCAGTTTTCTTCCAGGTATTTCCCCACTTTGTCTGGCTTCTGAATTTGTTCATGTGAAAATTCTCAGGCTAGGGGATCAGAAAATTCCTTCAGGGTCTGGCCCATTCTCTCGCATTCTCCACACCACTCAGGATTTTCCACACCTGGGTCTGCTCCTGGGTCAGGGGTCTCATCGGCTCCTCTGGACATCTCAGCCCTCACTCCAGAGAAGCTGTGACTGTACAGAGGAAGCTTACCTGATTAAATACCTTCAGGAGAAACTGAACATTCTCAGATGTTCAGATGAGATAACAAACTCAAAGGAGAAGAAGGAAAGGAAAGGCTGAAAAGCCTCATCCCCTGCTCCTCCTCTAATGAACTGGGTGCAATAACTAATAAACCCCCAAAACATGCTCCTGGGACTGGCACGCCGGGTAGGACGAAGAAACCACAAACCAAACATAACCGGCACAAACTCAAGAGCAAAAAGGACAAAAGGATGGGAGCAGGGACAGGATTTCAGCGAGGTTTCAGTCTCCCCAGCGGGGCTGGCAGGCGCAGGGGCTCAGTGACCCATGGCCCAGGGCCAGCTGCCCGTGCTGCAGCACCTGGGCAGGGCAGCGCCGCTGTCCCAGCCCCCGGCACTCGGCGGCTTTTCCAGCATCACTGAGGGGTCCCTGTGCCCAGAGCCTCCCTGCAGCCATCCTGCCCCACGCTGCCAGCAGGGCTGTGCCCCCCGTTATGTCCTGTCCTTCACAGCTCAGCACAGCTCAGCTCAGCACAGCTCAGCTCAGCACAGCACAGCACAGCACAGCTCAGAACAGCTCAGCACAGCTCAGCTCAGCAGCTTGCAGCTGCTCGCCCCTGGGGATGCTGCGGTCACTCACCGCAGGAGCGCCCCGGCTGCAGGGAGCAGCAGGGAGCTCAGGATCAGCCTTACAAAGATTAAGGGAGCGCTAAATTATTCCTTGCCGTGGCTCCCAGGGCGATGACACTGGGATTTTTTTGTGATGTGCAACCAAGGACAGAATTTCCTGGTGCAACAGGGGCCAGAGCTGTCTCCAGGGACCACTCCGTGGTGCCCACCCACTGCTGTCAGTCCAGCTGGCATTCCCTGGGCACGAGTAGCAAATGGATGGAGGTGTTCGTTAGGTTTTGGGGGTCATGGGACATTTGTACATTCATTAGCAAAGTCAGTAATGACTAATTGCATTTTTGAACGTAACATTTTGTTAGAGGCACATTTCCTTTATGGATTTTTCAAAGCCTTATTTTTAGAGAAAAATTTTTTGATCTCTTGTCGGTTCCTGTTCTGCTCTATTACAGACTCCCTGCATGGCTTTGAACAAATGACTTTGCTCTTCTGTGCCTTAACTCTCTACTTATGAAATAGGGCTGAGCACACTACCAGCTCCTCCGGGCTGTGGGAATGGGAAGAGTTTAAAGCCTGCAGATGTCAGTAGCCGAGCTTGCCACACCCAGCAGGATCTTTGAGGCAGAACAGATAGGAGCAGGCACAGCCCTATTACCAGTGAAATACTGAGATTATAACCCGGGACTCTCTGACTGCAGCAGTTCTGGGAAAAAAAAATCAAAAAAAAAGAGAATATCCTAAAAACACTTAACTGTTTATTTAATGTAGATTTTAAAAGTTATTTATCGAAATTTAGCAACTGTTTACTCAATCCAGGACTGGAAAGCTTTTAAAACATACTCTTAATAATCCCTTGGTATTTAACTAATGTACAATAGCGTGTGCTATTACATTGCAATTACATCCTATTTGAGACATTTAATTAAAAGGGAGGCTGTAATAAGCTCCCAATTGTTTGGCTCCTCAGCCAGACCCACACGATGGAGGATTCTGCCTGTCTGGTGCCAAGCATATCCTGGAATGACACAGTGGCAGCATGGGGCTGGTCCATGTGGGGCTGGTCCATTTGGGGCTGGTCCCTGTGGGGCTGGTTCATTTGGGGCTGGTTCATTTGGGGCTGGTCCCTGTGGGGCTGGTGCATTTGGGGCTGGTCCCTGTGGGGCTGGTCCATTTGGGGCTGGTTCATTTGGGGCTGGTCCATTTGGGGCTGGATCCATTTGGGGCTGGTCCATTTGGGGCTAGTTCATTTGGGACTGGGTCTGTGTGAGGCTGGTTCTGTGTGGGGTTGGTCCATTTGGGGCTGGTTCATTTGGGGCTAGTTCATTTGGGACTGGGTCTGTGTGAGGCTGGTTCTGTGTGGGACTGGGTCCATTTGGGGCTGGATCTATGTGGGGCTGGGTCCATGTGGGGCTGGATCAGTAGGGTCATGGCTTCTCATCCCACTCCTTATGGGATGGCTTCAACCCCGGGATGCTCTGGGAGAGAGGCTGGACCTCGGATCCTTTGTGCTTCTGGATTCCAGCCCTCCCCAGGGCTGGGATGCCAGAGGTCAAGGCTGCTCTTCAGAAGCAGCTGCCCCAGCAGCTCTGGCTTCACCACTGCCATGGGAATCAGCACCAGGCCCCTCCCTGCAGGAGCCACCTCCAGCTTTGGCCAGAAGTTGTGATGTGGAACAGCAGCCTTGGAAGGTGCACCAAGGCCAAAAAGCTGTGTGTTCATGGGAACTTTGGGAATTCTTCCCTGCTGGGTGCCTGAGCTGCCCATGGTCTGCCCTGCTCCGCCCTGGCCTCTCCCACAGCTGGGAGTCATAAATGTGTCACATGCTGGTATGGTTATCCTGCCCCGTGCCAGGCTGCCACAGGCAGGCTCCGTGGAGGAGCTCTCAGACATCTGTCTGCAGCCAGCTGCTTGCCATCCCACCAAGTGACTGCTCTGCTTCTCTCAAATTAAAAAAAATAATCCAAACCCCCTTTAATTCAAGCCTGTTTGAAATCAGAAGTGACAACAGCTTTGTGCTCACTCCATGGCAGCATATTAAGTTAATTTGTATAAGTGATTCTTTTGCTTTTAATTTATCAGCCTGAGATTCAAAAGTGAGGAACACAGGGACCCCACGAGGCATGCCTGAATCTTTCAGGAGTGGAGCTTGTTTATTCAAGTGCTTAAATGTAGCTCTTGGTTGTGTGGCTGATCCTACAGTACAGTGCAAGGAAAGCAGGATTAGAGATCCTTCTGCTCCCTGGGTCACTATCCAGGCCCTCACTCTGGTGCCTGTGCAGCCCTTCAGGGGTAGCAAAGCCCAGAGCAAACACTTCTCCTACAGAGAGCTGATAAAACAGGTTCAGAGGGATCTGTGTGCAGCAGCAATTTGGGTTTTGCAGCAGAATTCAAAGCCAGCCCAGGTTTATGAGCTGCTCATGAGCCCAGTGCATGCAAAATACCTGTTTTCCCCTCTCAGCTCTGCAGTTGTATTTTTTTTTTTTGCAGTCTAAATCTATTAAGAGGATCAACAGGGGTTTTGGCAGGTCCCAGTCCTGGGAGTGGTGACTGATGCAGCCACATCAGAAATCCAGGATAGCAGCACTTCCCTCCCAGCATGGGCCAGAGGAGGCTGTTCCCTGGAATTCTGCTTAGGAAAGGAAGGATGATTCAAAGTGAAAGGGAAACAGAAACCTCCAGGTGTTTTTTGTTGTTCCAAGTGCTTTAAAATGGTGTTTAGATTTCACGTATCAGTAATTATATATACTTGGGTGGCATTTAATGCCAGCCACTGATGGATGCTCTGTAATCCTGCAGAGACAGAATGCGTTTGTTTTCTGAGGCTAACTGCACACAATCTGTTATTGTGTGGTGTTGAATATTTTGAGGGTTGGTGCCTTTCAGTGTTGAGCATAAAAGCCAGGCCTCCCCGACAATAACCTCCCTTAATCAGGCTTCCCCAGCCCACAAGCCTCGGAGACCGCGACATCTTCTTTGTACGCCAGGACTGCACAGTGAAAAACCTCCCACTGATCTCCTGCTCTTTCATTTTTTTTCTTTATTCGGTTTAAACAGAAAAATAGCCTCCCAGTCCAGCTCCCACTGCTTTAGCTGCATCTCCACACGTTTCTTTTAAATTAACCGACAGCTTATGGTGGGAAGGAGAAGCAGCTGCAACTTGCTGGGAGCGGGGGAACTTTACTTCCAGAGGATTCAGCTCCTTTTGTTTTCCACAAGAGCTGTTGAGTGCTCGGAGCTTTAAAAAATACGGCCAGTCATTCAGGCTCCTGAAACACGGATTCAGGGGAGAGGTGTTCTGCAGGCTCTCTGGAGAGCTGGAAGCAGGAATGAAGATCCCCCAGAGCCCCACTGGCTGCTGTGCTTGGCTACACTTCCACAAACTCCCACGGGAGCTGAAATTTTGGTGCTTCAGCTCAAGTTTCCTTCACTGTTGGAGTCCTCAGCAGTGCTGTTTGATGTGTCCCAAACTCCCCAACTCCTCTGAGTGGATGGGAATGACAGAAGGAGAGGGCACAAACCTGCACCAAGGGAAATTTAGGTTCAACACTGAGAAAAAAATTCTTCACTGAAAGAGTGATTGGGCAATGGAATTGTCTGCCCGGGGAGGGGGTGGAGTCACCATCCCTGGATGTGTTTAAAAAAAGCCTTGAGGTGGCACTCAGTGCCATGGTTTAATTGATGAGGAGGTGCTAGGTCATAGGTTGGACTTGATCTCAAAGGTCTGTTCCAACATAGTTAATTCTGTGATTCCATGATTCTGTAATTCTGTGATTCTGCGATTCTGCAATTCTGCGATTCTGTGATTCTGTTTTGCAGGGCCACTCCAAAGTGAGCCTGCTTTTATCAAGGTGCTGAAGCAAACCAGGGCTTTCAGAGCCACATCCCGAGTGGAATCACTGCAGGGGCAGGGCTGAGCTGGAGCAGGCACTGTGCACTGAAGGGAACAGGAATTCTGGGCCAGAGGGAGCATGACCAGGGGCTGGGGAAGGAGGTGTTGGTCACCTGACTGAGGAAGGGGGTTTGAGGAGAGCAGAGAGTGGCTCACGCTTTTCCTCTTGGGCAGCTCCAGTGGGGACATGCAGTGTCCCAGCTTGGCCAGAGCAGCACAGCTGAGCCACTGCTGGCCAGATTCCCTCAGGGCAGGAGAGGCCACGGGTTTGTGGTGTTCCTTGGGGAGAAGGGCCCTCCACAACGGTTTAAAGCACTTTGGAAAAAGCCAAAACATGCAAGAAAAGCCAATGGAACTTGGACTGCAGTTGGACACTTCAGTGTGGAGCAGTGTTTAACCTTGACCTCATCCAAGCTGTATTTTCCTCCTGAAGTCAATCCCTGCCTGTCCTTGAGGGGCAGTTTCTCAATGGAGAAAAGACTCCTCTGAGCTGCCAGCCAAAATAAACCTAATTGTTGCATTGTGTCTGGGCAACTCTGAAAGTTGCCAGTAACAGCTATCTCAGACCACCACAATCAACATAATTTTAGTCTTAATTGCTAAGTATTGCTGTAGAAAGACTGGCTGTCTTTCTGCTCCAAGTCCTCACAGTTGCTCTCCTAGGTTTCAAGATGCAGTGAAAGTTTTTGAGTTGGTTTTCTTTTTTTTTCTTCACACTACGTTTCAAATGCTTCATTGTCAAACTGGTTAAAAGCCCTTATTTATAAAACGTGTGCGTCTCTTTCAGCTTAACTGAAAAGGCATTAAAATAACTGCAGCTGTGGAAAGAATAATTACAGCGAGATTTTGTCAAGGACTCTCTTGTCTGATGTTGCCATCTGTGACATGGTGAATGCAAAGATCATTTGAAACATAGGCGGTTAATGTAGAGAATAATTTCAGAGCTTTCGATATTTATGGTAAATTATTTAACTTTATTGTTTTGGTTTTATGGCCTCATTATTCTGTGTCGTAAGGATCTCTGCTTTTTGTGTTGTTCTGCACTTTGATTTCCACTCTGTGAAGAAAAGAACCCTGCAGTAAAAGTAACACGTCACACATTTCAGAAATGTTTCAAGGAGACATCATACTAATCAGATTATTTTCATGCACCTCAATATCATCCTTGATGCCTTTTAAAAAGAAATCTGCAGAGAAAGATCTTCTTATTGACCAAGTGTTAATAACCAGTCCTTCAGGCATGGGCAGTGACAGGGGGTGGTAAACATTACATTATTGCATTAATTTTCTCTTGTCTCTTAGAATGTTGTCTCTGAGACTCCCTCTGAGAGGACATTGCTGCATTATTTCCTTCAACAACCCCTGACCGGCCAAATTAGGAGCAGACTGTCGCACTGGAAATGAGTAATTGGCTGCCAGAGACACAGAAAAGGGGACTTGGCTTCCCCAAGACTGGCTGCTCTGTACAGGGCTCGTGCTGCAGCCAAGTTCATGTGCTCGTTAATCAAATGAGGGCACGGCCCGGCTGTGGGGCAGCTCCTGCATGGGCACTGCCAGGCTCCCCACGCTCCTGCAGCTCTGGTTGGGTGTGTCCCATGTCCCCTGCACATCCTGCCCCATGGCAGGGTGGGGAAAACACCCCAGGGAGCATTTCCCTCATATGCCCAGGGTGCAACTCCTCCACTCGGCTCTGAGCAAGGTGTGAGCAGCTGTTTCCAAGGGAGGGTGACTCCAGGAGGAGACTCTGATGGGGTGAGGGTTCATGCCTTTCTGGAACTACCTAAAAACACAGGCCAGACAGAACTAAGGGAATAAAAAGCAGTTCTGTTTATTGAAGGGCCTTCAGGGACATTTAAGAAGACAAAGCCCTCCCCAAAGGGGCTGCACCCAAAATGGGACAATGGGTTACAGGTTTCACACTTTTATGAGTTTGGGCCATTTGCATATTGGGGGTTAATCTTCCAATTCCAGCTGCAGGTAATGAAGTCATTTACCCCAAGTTTGCTGCCCCCAACTCCCTTTTGTTCCCATCTCAGGCCCTGAGGCAGGGAGGTGTCCTTGATTGCCAGGCCTGGAGAGGAATTGCTGTGTGTGACCCCAATGGGGAAGCAGCAGCCAGCCCTGGATGTGGAGTCTGGAGTTACACACTAAAGAACTGCAGGGTTACAAATGTATGGGAAATAGAAAAGTTAAAATCCTAAGGCATCCCAGGGAGCTCTGGGTACAGCACTCACTGCACCTGTCCCTCGTTGTGGCTGCTTATTGCAAACCACCCCACAGCCTCACTGTGTGGTCCAGGGGATGGTGCTGCTCACAGAGGATGAGGTTTGCTCCTTCTGGGGAACAGAATGTGGCTCCATGTGAAAAGCATCCATCAGCACTTTCCTTGGAGGTGCTGCACAGCACATCCTCACAGCACTGAAGTGCAGCAAGTGCCTCCACCAGCCTTCCCTGCTCCTGCAGTGCTTCCACAAGCCCAAGGATAGCTGAGACAGCCCAGCAGAAGTATTTTGTCTCATGTGAACTTTTCAGCAGAATTTGGATCATTTTTCTGACAGCTGAGGGCCACAGCTCCCTTGTGTGGTTGTAATCCTGGGCAGCTGCTTTGGAGAACGTGGAATAGACCTTGGGAGGGATTAGGAGCCACCTGTCTGCCCCTGCAGAAGAGCAGCCTGCCTTCTGCACAGGCTGTCCATGCCCTCTGCAGCTGCTGAACATCTGCATCTCTGTCTGGCTCTGTCCATGCTACAGAAGCTCTGAACACCCAGAACAGCTCCACCCTCTCCACGGATCACTGGGAAGGGGCACAGCTGCTGCAGCCAGGAGCTCTGCCCTGCAGATACACGTTTGTCTCCTGGAGATGGTTGTGGGCAGATCTGGAAACCATCTGAGGGAGCTGAAAAGCTGCAGGAGGTGGGAGGGGAAGGTCAGGAGCCCTCAGTGCACAGATGTGCAGCAGCAAGTGTGCAGAAACCTGGGCTTAGTGCAGCCAGCAGGGCATATTTATATTGCAAAAAATATATATATATATGGTGGCAAATCCACTTGCTGTGGGCTTACTACACGGGGAGCTACACTGGGAACAAATGTGTGGGTCAGAAACTAGTAGAGAAGAACCAGGTAACATTTATTTTCCTATCTATAATACAGCCCTGGGGCAATTCCCTTTTTGCCCTCAGCCATCCAGGGGTACAAGAATCCCTCAGGAGGTTCTCCTGAGCCTCACTTCCCACCTCAGGCTGTACAGGAGGCTTTGCCACATTTAGCTCAATCTTTCACATTTCTGTACCTAAAATTAGACACTGTGCTCCATCCTTGCACTCCCGGAGTTCCCAGCTCTAGGGAGGTCGATGTGCAAATGTCTGCAAGCACATGAAGAAATATTTAAAGAACAACATTTGCAGACCCCTGGAAGCCAAACACTGCCAGGTGTTCCTTTATTTGGAGGAAAAGTAAGTTTGTGTACGCAGGTGGTTTATGCTATTTAGCAAATTTTGGTAATTTGTCTATCCCTGGTAACTTGCTTTGCAAAACAATGCAGCCCATTTTGGAAACAAATGAAACAAATGGATTCAGAACTGTGCAGCTGATGTAACACAGGCAGTAGTCAGGACAAAACAGTTCCCCACTAGCAACTTTTCCTTCCCTCAGAGCAGCGATGGTTTCTAAGCACTAGCATGTCAGAGAGTGAGAGCTCCCTGTCCAGCTCAGCCCCAGGTGGAGCAGGAACTTGAGCAGGGCTTAAGTCTCATCAGGCTGGGGGGTGGGAGCCAAAAAATACCAGTGGGAACAGGAAAACACTGGAACTCCAAGACAGCTTCAGGTATTGACAGCAGGAGCATCATCTTTGGGATTCCTGATTCCTCAAAGAATGACTGTTTTAGTGATGGGAAAGTAAAGGCCCCAGAAATCTCTCCATGCAGTGATGTGCTCAAGCCTTCTGCCTTTGTAAGCGGTTCCTGGGTCAGATGGACACAGAAGGCAAGATTCAGCCATGAAAGGCTCTTTGCTGCAGCCTTAGAGTTTGTGCATATAAGAAAACCTCTGTGCAGCATTTGCTTTGGCCCTGAGGAGGTGGAGCAGGAGGGACAATGGTGAATGCAGGCATCAGGTGAAGCACATGGTCACAAGGGCCACCTTGGCTCTGTCCAAATCCTGCACGTAGGAGGCGAGGTCAGAAACCTCCCTGCACCCTCATTTAGCATTGATCTGAGTTTTGTTTACAGCCACTGTCTGAGCCCATGAGGCTGAGTCACGATGACTGGTTTTACACGGTGCTTTTTCAAGCTTTGAGAGGCAAAGCCTTTTTCCAGGGATCCCAGAGCCTGCCCCGTGTGTCTCTGCCAGCAGCATCGATTCCCTTTGCCCATACGTTTCTTTTCCCCGTGCATAAAGGCCCAGATGGCCAAGGCCTGCAGGCAGGCACCCGAGGCTTGTGGGGCTGAGTGCTGGGTGTGTGTGTCAATGCACACTTGTCTGAGCACAGCCCCGAGCCTGCGCTCGCTGCTACCACTGCAGCACGACCTACCCAAAGTGCCAGACCTGCTGCCAGCCCACTGGGAAGTTTTCAGCTCAGGCTGCCACTGCAGCAGGTTCTACCCAAAGTGCCAGACCTGGTGCTGGGCTGGTGCCGACCCACAGGGAGTTTTTCAGCTCAGTACAGCTTCAGTGGAAGGTGTGTGCAGAAATCTCTGTGTATGTAGCCAATACTTACTCGCAGAGACCCCTGGACCTGAGGGACAGATATGAGGAAAAAGCTTCTGCTCTGCCATTCCTGGCTGTGGCTACATCAGGCCTGCTGGAAACAACACTGAAGGAAGTTAAAAGTTTCAGGTAATTCTGTTCTCTCTGAGTTCAATGTTGCAGCTTGACACAGTGGGAGCTGGTAGGGCGATGGGATCCTCTGAAACAGCCCTTGAAATGCCAGCTGCCCAAAGTGAAGCTCTGCAGTGGAGCAGGGAAGTGCAAGAGGACATTTGTGCCACTCGTGGGCTCATGCTCTGCCCATGGACATTTACAGCAAGGGCAGGGGGGATGAGCAGGGCCGTGCTGCCAAAACAAGGCATGGACACAGGACTGTCAGAAGCCTGTGCCACCTCTGCCTCCTTGCCCCAGCTGCTGCCCAGCCCTCACTCACAGACAGAATTCCCAATGCTACACCACAGTCAGGGAATCCATGCCAGCAGAAACTGGGGCTGCTGGCCCAGTTACCACCAAAAACAGGCAGGAAAAGCCCTGCACTCGCTTGTAAGCAAAGAGTCCTCATGCTCTTTGGTTTCTTTTCCTCTGGCTCTCATACTTGTTAACTCAAATTAACATTCATAATGCAGAAGCCATTGGAACATGCCTTCCAGACTCAGAGACATTCCTGTTATGGTCAGGATTAATCACAAGGGATAATTAGAGTATTAAATGAAATAATTATAACATTATGACTTTAATAACCAAATTCATGGATATTAGCTTCTGAGAAAAGACAAATAGAGGAACCAGAGAAGTTTTGATGGATGCCCCTAGCTGCATTTTTTCACTTTGCATTTTTGATTTAAAACTCCCAAACATCTCCCACACTGAGACAACTCCAATAATCTGAAAGGGCGAGGTAGGGTTGGAGCCATGGGGCTGGTGGCAGGAGGGGCTCCTGCAGAATGTCCACAATGTTTGCAGCTGCAGAAAGCTGAGCATCCCAGGACTGGGGACCCTGATTGCCCCTGCACCAGAAAGCCCCAGGGCTGGGCATTGTGGAGGGGAGACAGAGCTGCTGCAATGGTGGAGCTGGTATCCACAGAGTGATTTGCTTGTGTGGCAGTGCCAGTGCTCCTGCTCTGCTCTCTGGGTCCACCACCCCCTGCCAGCCAGGAAATGCCTGGCAGGCCCGGCTGGAGGCCAGGTCCGAGCTCAGCCAGCTCAGCTCCATGAGACACCAGGCTCTGGCAGCATCTCCTGGCCCCGGACGTTACCTCCTCTGAGTAAATGGAGATTTTCTCTGCCTCGAGGATGTGATTATTGTATCTGACAGAGCCCTGAGTGCAGCCAGGCTTAGCTTCTCCTACAGGACAGCTGCTGTTCTCCAGGGATCCAAACCCTGGTGGTCAGGGCTCCCCCAAGCCCAGGAGGTTTCTGTGGCACTAATGTATGCTCAGCCTCTCTCCTATAATTCTTTGTCGTGCTACAGAGGAATAAATGAATTCATTAAAGAATTATGCAATTGCAAATGTTTAAAAATACCAAGTACGTTCATTTCTGGGAGCCTACACAGCACAGCCCTGTGAGGGGCTGGATGGGGATTGGCACATGTTCTCAGGAAGGGAACGGAAAGTGCTGCTGGGAATGCAAACTCGGGTGCTCAGAGCTCTGCACACACTCAGCACTAAAAATGCAATGAAATCTAAAATACACAGACTAAGCAATTTCATCTTTCCAACAAGCAATATTAATTCTAGATAATAAATTGGGATTTTTAATATTTCCCCTCTTAGGCAAGAAAAGGGAGAGTTCCTTTTGGTACCTGGAAGCAGTTCCCATAATCTGGGGAAGGAATCATCTCAGTGTGAACTACTAATATGCCACACTCCATATATAACCTGGTATCTGCACTTGCAGTCTACATATGCTAGTCAAAAGTTTTAATATCACTCAGTTCCAAAAAGAGATGAGACTTGGGGAGCAGTCACACATCCAAGCATGCTGCACATGTCTGGGCTCCCATGGGCCACACACCCCGCGTCCCTGCGGGGTCCCACACACCCCTGCAGACAGCTCAGCTTTGTAGTGATGTGCCATTCTTGAGTCCCCTGCCTGAAAAATACATTACACCACTTTAATTCCAGAATTTCTTTGCAATATGAAATGATAAGAATTTTTTTTGTGGAGTTCTGACAAAGCAGTCAAAATCCAGTTGCAAATGCTCTGCTGTTTATTGATAGCTCCATAATACAGGCGAGGTAGGATGCCAGACAGCTGCATTTCCTGGCATTTAAAAAGAATTCACTGTAATGTATTGTAATGCATTAGCATAATAATTGGTAAGCATTCGCAGATGAATAGTTTACTGACTGATAGATTTTGTACAGAAACTGTGAAGGTTACATGGAGGGTGAAAACATTTCACTGTGTCAATGAACATACTTAATTTTTCTGGAAGTGCTATTTAAATTGCACTGCGCTGGGACATTAGCATAACAAAGACACAAGGCGCGAGTTTGTGCCGTAATAGGGAACACTGCCCTGCTGGGCTCCGGCAGGTGACCCGTGAAAGGTGCGGCTCGGAGTCCTCCCAAACCCGGCCACCGAAACGGGCAGAGGCGCGGCTGGAGCTGCGGCTCCTCCTGTCCCTGCTCTTCTCCCTCCTCTTCCTGCGCGGCTCCTCTTCTTCCCTGCATTTCTCTCTCCTGTCCCTGCCCTTCTCCCTCCTTTCCCTGTCCTTCTCCCTCCTTTCCCTGCCCTTCTCCCTCCTGTCCCTGCCCTTCTCCCTCCCGTCCCTCTGTGGTTCCTTTCCTCGCCAGCCCATGCCAGCTCCCCCTGCCTGCTCTGCTCGCCCGGGTGACAGGGTTTGTGTCCTCTCGTTCGCTCCAAGTTTGATGAGCAGTGCCAGAGGGATCTGGGACGGCTCAGCCTGGAGAAAAGAAGGCTCAGGGGGAACCTTCTCACTGTCTAAAATTCCCGGGCAGGAGGATGGGACCAAGTGGGGATCAGCGTCTTCTCCCAAGGGACAAGGGACAGGACAAGTGGAAACGACCTCAAGCTTCTCTGTGGGAGGGTCAGGTTGGAGACCAGGAAGAATTTCTTCATGGAAAGGGTGATCAAGCTTTGGGAGGGGCTGCCCAGGAAGGTTTGGAGTCCCCATCCCTGGAGATGCCCAAGGAATGATGGATGTGGCACTCAGTGCTCTAGGCTGGGGACAAAGTGGTCATCGATCTCCTGGTGAACTCAGGGTTGTACTCGATGCTCTTGGAGAGCTTTTCCAACCTCAGTGATTCTGGAATTCTGTCCTGGTATGTGGCAGTGGGCTGGGCAGTGTTCTGTGCTTGGTGGCAGCCCGTGGTCCTGACCCTGTGGGTCACCACAGCTCCTGTCCTGTGTCCCCAGAGCCACCAACACTTTGTTCTCCAGAGCTGAGCTGTGGAGCCCTAGAGCAGGACCAGGCTGAGCAGGGGTTGGTGGGCAGCTCCAGGAGGATTTGGGCTCAGGAGAAGAGGAAAGATGCAGAGAAGCAGCTTTTAAATATACATGAAATACTCTGTGTGTGCGTGTGCGTGTCCAGGCTGTTCCTGGCAGGTCACAGGTACAGGGACCTGCTAATAGACAAAATGTCATCTCACACTGGGAGACCTTGAAAAGCTTGCACTGACTCCCAAGTTTTCTCTGGGTCTTCTGAGGTCTTGGGCATGAACAGACATCACCTGGGTCCCCTAGAGAAATGCACATTTCTGAATAATTCACAGCCTTTGGCCTGGGGCCTCAGTCTCCTCCCTGTTGTACCACAGACTATCACAGTGACAACTCTGCAATTAACTCAGAGAAAACCAAAAAGCCAATTGGAAGAGACAGAGCTGAATTTTATGGACAGAAAGTTTAGGGAAAGCATTTTAAATAAAATTTTTCACTTGCCATTTCATATGTTAATCCCACTGTCATTTAGAATAAATTGGGGAAAACATATGTGAGGAGGAATGAGACATTTCAGCACGGGAGAAGACAAAAGATTTCATCTCCACTGGTACCAGGTGGTGGGATATCAGACACACATACAGACCTTGCCTGCTGGGGGATCCCAAACTGTTTTACCACAAAGTTAATATTTATCTCCAGAGTAGGAATATGGAATTTTCTTAAAATCAAATGAGCTTTTTGTCCAGTTTATAAATAAAAAAAAAATCTTCTTAATCATAACCATCTGGCCTGTAGTTTCTACCAGAAAGAAACAGATTTTAAGTGTTTTAGGATTTCATCCAAAAGCCTTGTGGACAGGTACAGTTGTACAGATATCTCATGAACTGTGGTACAGTTTGGTTCATTTCTTCTAGAAATGATGGAAGGATGAATCAAACTTTATTTATAGGGATATTTTATGTTAACATTTGTGGATTTCATTTTTCCTCCCCGGGAAGTTCCTGTGGCATAAGGGGGGAAGCTGCAAACAGGCTTTGTACTTAACTTCAACATTTGTCATCAACAAGACACCCTTCTGTAGATTTTTAAAACCACCTTAAAACATGAAACACATGGGTTATAAATAATGGATTAAGAAAATCTTCCTAGAGGTAAGAATATGCAATTTCTAGAAGAGGTTCCTAATTTAAGAACAGGAATATTTAGAATTTTGGGGAAAGAAAGCCCTGGATGAGGAGTCTACAGACAGACAGACAGACAACTCCATCCCAGCCAGACTCTTCCATGACTTCCCTCGAAGAAAGGCACATTAAACAATTAAACAACCCTTCCTGTTGGTATTTTAACTGCGAATCTTCTTCTTGATGAGCCATACACAAACATGACCCATTCAGCCCCCTGAGTCTAACTGGAAATGAGGAAATGGAAACGCAGTTTATAGTAACAGATTTATTCTGACTTTACAGCTGCAATGTGTTTCATTAACACTTCTGCAGCAATTTGCACTATTAGGGACACATTTGCTTCCAGTAAGAGGAGAGAAAATGCACCACTGTGGGGTTTAAGGATGTGTCACAGCCACTGCCTCCCACGGGCTGCAGCGGGCCTGGGGAGCTCTGGGGTCTCTTGGCAGACACATCCCTCACAGTGATCCCTCTGATGCTTTTCTATTTTCCATACATTTGTAACCCTGCAGTTCTTTAGTGTGTAACTCCAAACTCCACATCCAGGGCTGGCTGCTGCTTCCCCATTGGGGTCACACACAGCAATTCCTCTCCAGGCCTGGCAATCAAGGACACCTCCCTGCCCCAGGGCCTGAGATGGGAACAAAAGTGAGTTGGGGGCAGCAAACTTGGGGTAAATGACTTCATTAGCTGCAGCTGGAATTGGGAAATTAACCCCCAATATGCAAAAGGCCCAGACTTATAAAAGTGTGAAAACCTGTGAGCCATTGTCCATTTTGGGTGCAGCCCCTGAGGAGCTTTGTCTGCCCTAAATGTACCTGAAGGCCTTTCAATAAATAGAACTGCTTTTTATTCCCTTAATTCTGTCTGGCCTCTGCTTTTAGTAAACTAGGAAAAGCATCACTTCAGCATCACCAAAGAGGACAAGAACCCCACAAAACAGACTTGACAGATCCAGGACTGGTGTGGGATGGAGGTGACACTGGGTCCCACAGGCCCACGCCTCAGCACAGAGTTATTTTCAGGCAACATTTCTAGGGGCGTGTCAATAATTATTCTGAGGGGAAATAAAATTATTCTCATTCTTTCTTCCACATTTTCTGTGTCTGTAGTATAGCACTGTCATTCCTTCGTGTTTCTTAGTAATTTCACTGCATCTTTGGTGTGAGGGAAGAAGTGAAAACCCCTTCCCCAGAACACTCCAGAGGAGCATTGCTCCCAATCTCATCTCTCACAAGACCCAATGCTGTTGTGCTCTACCAAGGCAGCACCAGAGGAACTTCAGGCTCCTTGTGCTCAGTAAAGATTTCCAAGGAGTTCAGACACCAGCAGGAACAGGGCCAGGATCTTTTGGGCTGTTTGGAGCTGCTGGCCCTGCCCGTGGTATTAAGTGATACAATATAAATAATTATACTTAATGCTGCACATCACATTTTAAAAGAAAGGGCATAATATTGTGAGATGATTTGTAACAGAAACACTCCCTTATTGCTGGATACAGCTTCCAGTGAAGGCATGAAATTCACTCACCAGGAAGGGAAATGATGGAAACAACTGGGGCCCTCCCAAGGGGCAGGAGGTCTTACAATTTGCTTGAGAATAGCTATAAAATGGCAATTTTTAGCTGAGGACTGGCTTTGGGAAAGGGCTTGATGGCAAATGGAAAAGGACCAAAAGCACATGGCCAAAGGGAGCTTCTGTGTGCTGAGCAGGAGTTCAGGATGGCTCAGGATGTGTTAAGGGATTGCAGCTTCAGAGGGAAAAACACATCCTAACTCCAAGCGCTCATTAAATTTTACTTCTGGTTCTTTAAAGGAAATGTATTATTTATTTCTGTTCAGATATATTTAATAATTAGCTGAAGAGAAAGCTAGCAGCAGATGGAGACATTCCTGGGGACAATTTCAGTGCTGAATGTTTCATGATGTACAAATGGAACTCACAGCCCTTTGCTTCAGACAGAAGGGGGTTTGCAGAAAATGTGGGAGGTGGCAATATTTTTTTTAATGCTGTTTGTTTAGCAAATAAATTGTACTTTATTAAAAACACAAATTTTTAAGTCATCCTGAGGAGTATGTTAAAATCCATGTTAACATCTTCATGTTTTATACACAATGAAAGCAGATCATTCCTGCAAATGAAAATGATGCTAATCCCTGGGTAATGCAGACAAAATCCTGAGTGCAGCTGTGAGTGGGTTTGCCCATGACAGCAGCACTTCCTCCTCACAGGAAATCCCTGCAGTTTCAGGAGAGTTGACACTTCTGCTAATTTTAAACATGAAGCTCATGATATTTTGCATTCAGATGAAACCTGCTGGTGGGGTGGTCTTTGCTCCAGGCTGGACACATCATTCCTGAACAGAAAATATGATTCCAATAGTTTTTTGTTAGAGGAGGGTGGACCTCACACAATCAAGCCTCAATAAAGATGTATGAAATGTCCCCAAACCTAGAAAAACCTCACTATTTTCAATCCATTGCTCCAGAATCACTGGGGAATGACATGAAGAGTGAGCTCAGCCTCCTGCAATCTCCCCTCTGCACTTTTGTCATGAAAATACATGCTTTCTCCCTCAAAATGTAACAGACTTTCCTCCCTCCCCTGTAGCATTAAAAGTCCCCTCAAATGTGAATTTTTAAAGTTTGAATTCTGTCAACGCTGCAAACATACTTTGCCAAACCCACTGATGGTCTGTAACTGCAAATGGTACAAACACTTCAGGATCTCTGAGCCCTCCCAGAAGTGCCACAGCTGGGAGAGAACAGGTCTGGGGATCCTGGGCATTCCAGCAGGAACTGTCTGGTGCTGATTTCTGGTCTCTGGGTGCAGAGAGACTCCCTGGGTGGCAATCATGCCTTAAGATTTTAGCCTTTATATTTTTCATTATTATGCTTTAGTGCATAACTCTGAACTCCACATAAAGTGTTGTTAACTGTCTTCACATTTCAGTTAGACAAAACAATTCCTCCAAGCCTGAGACTCAAGGATACCCTACAGCCTCAGGCCAGAAAAGTATAAATAAAAGTGAATTTGGGGGGAGCAAAGTGGGGGTAAATGAGGCTGTAATTAGGCTTTGCCTGAGGCTGTAATTAGAGGATTAACCCCTGATATGTAAATAGACCAAACTTAGATCTGTCTGAAAAACTCATGACCATCTTGGGTGCAGCTCTTTGGGGAGGCTTTGTCTGCTCTTAATGTACCTGAAGGCCCTTCATTAAATATATCCACTTTTATTCTTTTATCTTTTCTGGCCTCTGTTTCTAGGCAAGCCCTAAAAAGGCATCAGCACCATCCTTCCCCCAAAGCTGGCAGGCCTGCCCAGGGCACTCCACTGCCATGTGCCACACTGCTGGGGATGAGTTAGTGCCCTCAGCACTGAGAACACCCTGGAAAGGCAGAGTGGGGAAGCTGAGAAGCTGTATCGATGCTGGATGCTCTGCACAACACACTTGGCTGCCCCCATATAAACTGGGTATTAAATGCCCCCTTGGTAGGATGAGACTGTATTTCATTGCAAAAGTAAAAAATAATAACAAGGGAAAGTGCTATCTCAGCTTGCTGCATAAACAGCTCAAATAAGCAATATGCAGGCGTATTATTTGGAACCCAGATTAATAATTTCTGTTCTGAGTGGTGGTAGCTGGCCTGATTTATTGTGGCGATGGTGTTACGGCCTCAGACTTTATTGTCCTTTAAATTATACTGCAGTCTATACAGGAGGCAGACAGGGATCTAAATCAAGTGTTATTGCCTGTAAATTTGGAAACAAATAGTAGTTTTCCCCCCTTTAAATCACTGAGTTTGTGTGTTTTATAAGGTGAACGTTACGACTTTTTATGGGACTGAAGCTTTTGTTTCCCTGCCTCTCTCTCCCAGAGCATGGAACCCATCCCTGGCCCTGAGGGATTTGCAGCCACTGCCACTCTGCCTCCTCTCCATTTCCCTGCACAGCTCTGAGAGGGGCTGAGTTCTGCACTTTTGGGATTTCTGCTCAAGGAGGTGCTTTCCATCCAGCTCAAAGCCACACGACTCCCGTGGGGTGGCCAGTCGGGTGCTCACTGTGGCTCTCCTGCTGGCAGGGAACCAACCTCAGCACCCATGGACATTGATATTAAAACTGATTCTGCATAAAGCAGACCCACAGTGGGCGCCTGGCTGCAGCTGCTGGGGGATGAAGCAGCCCAGTGAGGAGGTAAATGGGAAGCAGGTGGGTGAAGCTGAGCCCCACCCCAAGCCATCAGACCACAATTCACTCACAGGCACTGCTGGCTGCTTGTGGTTTTGTCACCTCACACCTGGATGTCAGATCAGACTCTTGTTTCTGCTGTGCCTTTGGTCCTGCTCAGTGCACTCAGTGTCAGTTTGCTCCCTGGGAGCACGGAGCAGAGGCTGGGGACAGGCAGGGACCACCTGTGGCAGAGCCACCACAGAGACAGTCCCAACTCCCAGCACAGGGACAGAGAGAGGCTCTGACAGCAGAAGGATCCTGTCACAGAGGGGCTCTACAAACCCAGGCAAAGCGCAGCCATGGCTGTGAAAAGCTTCTGAGGCTGTGGAGAGCTGAGAGAGAGAAAGGAGGGAGAGGGAAGCAGAGGGACGGGGAAGCCTTGTGGTGCAGATGGAAGGAAGAGTGGCTGGAGTGTGGTTACCAAGGGACAGCATATGGCACATTACAAATCCCTCCTTCTGCAGGCTTCCCAAAGCACAGCATTCCAGCTCTCAGCTCAGTATAGAGAGGGAGCTGGGCAGATCCCTCCTGACTCACCCAGGGACTGGAGCCCTCTGCTCTGTCCTGCGCAGGCAGAGCAGGGACACTCGGAGTCCCCAGCCCGTGGTTGGAGGCATAGGCAGAGGATTCAGAACATTTTCACATATCAGTTTTGGCTGTGATGCTGCTGGCAGACCTGGTGATGATGTATTGTCCTGGCCTCCTCTCAGACAAGAAGAAAAATGGGGTAGACAAAAAGTTTCTGTATCTGTAGGCTTGGAACAAATCACTTTTATGTTATCAGAGCAGCTGTAACCATTAGGGAATCCTGGTGGCCTGAAAGAGCTGCTAAAAGAAACCTCCCCAGGCTCCTGTGACACCTTGGGAGATGCTGGGTCTGACCATGGGCTGGCTGGAGTGTTGGGGACCCTGTGGCCATCCTGTAAGGTCACTGCCAGGCGCAGGCACTGCATGAGACGAGGGGAGAATCTTCCCTTTCCCAGTGCACTGCTTTCATTAACAAACAGATTTGTAGTAATGCCTCTCCTGTTCAACACAGCACAAGCCAAAGCCTTGCATGTAAATAAAAATGAGATAAGACTTTACTATCACATCTGCATATTTTAGTTGAGCAAAGGTCTGAGTTATACACGGAATGAAGTGGCCTTAAACTGCAACAAGCAGGTGAAAATCCCTCTCCGTGACCCCTCCTGATCTCTTCAGCGCTCAGTGCTCTCATGGAAGAGAAACAGCTTTACCTCAACATGTAAAGTCCCTGAGACTTCTCCTGGTGTTCATTACTCCTGCCATTCTTTCAGGCAATTCAGCAGTTTCTCACCCATGCTGTGCTTCAGCTGAGAAGCAGCTCCAGAGAGCTGAGCAGCCCCCATGAGCTGAGCCACATGCACAGGCAGCGCGGGCCAGCTCTCTGTGTTCTGAAGTAGCTCAAGAGCTGCAATAAAAGGTGTAAGATGCCACTTTTCCAAGGTGTCAGTGTCCTACGCTGTCCTTACACAGGTAAAAACAATGCTAAGAGGCCCCAGCCTTGGATGTGGCTGCCTGTGCCTCGCCTCCCCTCATCTGCCTCTTTGTTCAGGCTCTCAAACAATGACACAGACACTGTCAAGGCTGAACTTGAGACGACAGCCAAGTTTAAAGCCCCTGCTTCTTGAGTGTGTTCATAAATTCAGCATCATATGATTTACTTTTTCCTTTTGAGATCTATAGAAAGCAGAGTGCACCGTGCCCCAGCGGGGCATTGGCACCAGAATGGTGCCATTGTGAGAGCAATCTCCCCTGGCTCCTATTTTTAAACAACCTCCTGGGGTCCCTCTGCCCACATTCTGGTGAAAGCACTCCACAGCTTAACAGGTTTGACATTTTCATTTCTGTTTTCCTTGAAATCCTTAACATCATCTGATTGAGCATTACAGCTTGTTTGCATCCTGTTGCCTGCGAATATCTATCACAAGCCCTCACACTGGAAGCATGAGGCGTGAGGCTGTGACAGAGATGTCCTGATGAACTGAATGATGGCAGATGAGCTGCTGCAGCCCCCTCTCCGAGCTGTGCTCTCCTCACAGACCATTCTGTAGATCATTTGCTCTCTGGCTAATGGCTCCTGGCAGGTAGCACAAGAGCCTGTTTTTATTTCATGAGCGCTCCGAGGCTGCTGCCAGGGCTCCTGGGCTCTGTTCTGCCAGGAACACAACTTTGCACTTTTCTTCCATCAGATGCTGCTGCAAGGGCATTACAGACCGTGTGCTGCTCTGTGCTACCCCTCAGCATCTCATTCATGGCTACAAGCAGTCAGGGAGTGAAACGCAGCCTTGGCCGAGTCATCCCTGCCGTGTCAGGAGATGGGAGCTATCCCAGGCAGCCTGGCTGCTGGGAGCTCCTGACTAAAGAGCTGCTGTTCTGTTATTAATACCCCACACATCTACATATTCAGACATTAGCAACCTGCTCCTCACAGCTCATCTCAGGTCTTGTCCCACAGCTCTGAAACATCCTGTTCCACAAGAGCCTGCAGATGTACCAGGCCCAGCTGTGGGGCGAGGGGAGCTCGGCTGCCCCGTGCCACTGGAGACCCACGTGGCAGTCACAGCTCCTGTGCCTCCCCAGCCAGCACCTGCCCACAGGGACTGCCAGGATGGGGGCAAACCAGCACCCAGGTGCCTTCAGAGCTGCACCGTGTACCCCAGCCCTCGTGCCCCCAATAAATCCTGTTCTGCCCCCTCTCTGCCCTCGGCTTCAGCAAATCCATCCCAAACAAAGCCAAGACTGCAGAGCCCCCAGCAAACAAGGAGCTTTTCCAAAGCCTCATTATGTGTTCAAAGGTGCTGGGCATAATGTGTGTCCCTTTCATGGCATAGCAACTAATCCTGCCAAAATTATGGTGATGATTGCCACAATTTCAGAGCTGTGGATGTTTCCCTGGAACAGCAGCACAGCAGAGGAGCAAACAGACCAGACTGTGTCACCAGGGACAGGTCAGTGCTCCCTTCATGGGATGTCTGGTGTGTGTGCCAACACATCCAAGGGATCCATACACCTTTGATCTCTGTTTTAACTTCCCATCTTGTGAGCAGGGATTCAGATCTGGGTGTCCTGCCAGCCTTTGCCTCGGTGACACGCTGTGCCCTCAGCGTGGGGGTTTGCACACAGGCAGCCCCAGCAGGGACAGCACCCCAATGCTGCTCTCCCTTTTTTTTTCCATTTACTTGGGGGTCCAAAGCATGGCAGGGTTCAAAGGACCCCCAGTGTCACAGCAGCATGCCATCATCTCTGGGAACATGATTATAGCCAGGACAGAAAATTGCACAAAATACCTCCCCAATGATGAAGATTGCAGGGAG
Organism: Anthoscopus minutus; assembly: GCA_013399455.1. Taxonomy (NCBI): domain Eukaryota; kingdom Metazoa; phylum Chordata; class Aves; order Passeriformes; family Paridae; genus Anthoscopus; species Anthoscopus minutus. The sequence continues at coordinate 99,513 of VWYI01037274.1, read as the reverse complement.
GCTGGAAAATTACCTTTTTCATTATGTCTTAAAAACACTGCAATCTCAGCCTGTGTCTGAGATTCCAGGAACTGGTGTTGTTCAGAACAGTGCTGCTGGAGTGGGCTTGCAGAGAGCAAAGCAAATGGAGCCTGCTCTCAGCCAGGTACACCAGGACCCCTGTGACCGATGTTTTTAAATCCCAATACTCTGAATTTTCCATGGCTGTTGAAAGCTTTCTGCAGCTCCCACTAAACAGCGAGAAATGCTGGAGAAGGTTTAAAAGAGGAGAAATTTGAGCCCAACAGATGCTTTTGCAGGCTCTCAGAGGGTGCTCCACTGTCCTGAGCTAACCCAGGACTGGGGCTGGAGAAAACCCAGGAGAAAGGATTCCATTGGAGAAAGAACAGGGAAGAGTCTCACAGCTTCTGGCTCCTTGCTGGGCCCGTGTCCCCTCCATGGTGGAGAGCACTGGGAATCATGCAGAGTGGTGGGATGGTGCAGCAGCTCCTGCAGCAGTGCAGATAAAGGACCTGTCATTCCCATCAGCAAAAACCATCTTGTGCCAAGTGGCAGCAGGACACACACGGAGCTGGGAGCCCATGGGTGCTCCATGCACTGTCCCTGTTCCTCTGAGTCAGGATCTGCCAGCACTCTACAGGCTGCCTCCTCCCCATCCACATATTGATGCCTTCAGATTTCAGCTTTTCTATTTCCCATACATTTGTAACCCTGCAGTTCTTTAGTGTGTAACTCCAAACTCCACATCCAGGGCTGGCTGCTGCTTCCCCATTGGGGTCACACACAGCAATTCCTCTCCAGGCCTGGCAATCAAGGACACCTCCCTGCCTCAGGGCCTGAGATGGGAACAAAAGGGAGTTGGGGGCAGCAAACTTGGGGTAAATGACTTCATTAGCTGCAGCTGGAATTGGGAGATTAACCCCCAATATGCAAATGGCCCAAACTTATAAAAGTGTGAAGACCTGTGAGCCATTGTCCATTTTGGGTGCAGCCCCTGGGGGGCTTCATCTGCCCAAAATGTCCCTGAAGGCCTTTCACTAAACAGAACTGCTTTTTATTCCCTTAATTCTGCCTGGCCTCTGCTTTTAGGTAGCCCCAAAAAAGGCACCAAGAGCTGCCTGCTCCATGGGCATGGGGCAGATGTGCTGTGTGGGCTCCATCAGGCACAGGAGAGCACAGAGGTTGGTTGAACAAACACCTGTGAGCATGGACAGAGCCCAATCCCTGTCTGGCTAAAGGAAGAACCTGCTCAGAACTGCCTGGATAAGGTGCATCAGAGCCACAGAGACAACTGCTTCTTTGTGCCAGCCAAAGAACACCTCTCTACTGCCCTGAGCTGTGTTTGGGCTCTGGAGTGAGGGATGGGCACACCAGGAAGAGACCTTGCCCAGAGGGAATTTGAAACCCTCTTCTCTGCAGTGCAGCACCATCACTGTGTCACCACAGAGCCTCTGGGGGCTGAGGTGCAGCTCATCAAGCTGGGGAATCTTTCTCAGTAATTTTCTGGTCCTGCACAGCTGCTCACACAGCTCTGGCACCACAGAGCTGGCCAGTAGCTCCCAGACACTGCAGCCCCCCAGCCTCAGAGAATGTACCAGAATATGGAGAATATGGAGATACATTTTTTTTTGGTCAAATCAGAGAGGAAGAGAGCTTTGGCTGGGAGCCCACCCTAGCTCATGGCTGAATGGGAGCCAGCAATGAAATTCAAAGGCAGAAACAAACCACGAAAAACATTGTCGAGGAAAAGTAGCAAATTGGTAACAATAAAGATAACTGAGAAGTAAAAAACTGGTAAGAAAACCTAAAGGCATCCTGATAGAATATCTGTGGTCAGCAAGGCAGAGGAGAATCAGTGAAACCCTATGAAACTCCATTGAACTGGTAGGACATTATTAGAGGAATATGATGTAATTGTTGTTACCAGTGCAGAGGGAACCAGAAGAATATTCAAACAGATTTCCTGGTCTTTACATGGAAAGAAAAGTGGCATCTAGTGCCCCTGAGGGAAGTTGAAGTGCATTTCTCCCTGTGGGTACTGGAGAGAGAACCCAGACTGCAGTTTTAAGGAGAGACTAAAAACCCCACAGCTGCCCCGAGGCCTGGGTGATGGCCAGGAACAGCTCTGGGTGCAAGGGCTGATTCCAGCAAAATGTGTAAGATCCAGGGAGCTCAAGGAGCTGGGAGAGAGTGGTGTGAAGGAGGGGAGAGCAGGATGAACCCGTTAATGTAGGCTTGGCAGAGCTGACAGGAAAGTCAATTACTGAAGCATTTAGCAGCACTGTAATGCTGCTGCACACATTTCCACAGAAAACAGTTGTCAAATAAATCTGACTTTGCTCTCTGATGAGGTCTGGGATTCGGGTGATACAGCCTCTCTTACCCAGTGATGGAGTTTAGTATTAGAATGAGGCTGGTGCAGGTGAGTTAAACAAAACAAACTATAAGTTAGTGTGAGAAGCTGTTTGGGAGGATGGTGAAAGGCACAGAAACCGGTGAGGTGCATCTGGAGGGGGCTGTATGGCCAAACCAGGGTCTGAAGGGGCAGTTGGGCATTTCTCGCTTTCCTGTCTAATTTTAGGGGGGAAAAAAAAATAAAAATCACTGTACCACTACCTCTGAACCCTCCTTAGAAATGACATCACCTTGGAGCAGTCAAGGTGGAGAAGTCACACAATTCTGGGAGCAAGGAGTGATGCCTCGGTTTTTTAGAGGGGCAAGAAAGCACCAGCACCAACCACGGCTTTGGACAGCAGAATGAGAAATTGTATTCTGGCAGAAAAGGCACTCAGGGGCTATTTCTTCCCCACTTTATGTGGTTTAATCACTCTTCCCCCCCACCCCAACCACTCCCATTGCTGGGAAGTAACACATCCTACGTGTCCCTGCACCAAGAGCTCCAAACAATGCACTGCCTTTAGCAGACTGTGAACAAAACAGGAGCAGCACATTTGTGAGGCACTTACTGATGCTGCTGTAAGAAGCACTTCCCATGAAGTGTGCTAGGGTGGCACAGCTGCCTGGGTCACCACTGGTGCTCCAGACACACTTCCTCTGCCTGAATCAATTTTTTGTGTCATTTTTAGCATGCAGTGAATCTTATTTCTTGGAAGAGTATAATAGTAGGGCACTAAATAATCGCATTAAGGGAGGTGAGAACAGATGCATCTTGTTTTTGAAAACATTATTTCCAATTGAATCAGCCTGGCGAATTCATGCTCAGATTATTCTCCGCTGTAGGGACACTTAATAATAAAAGTTCCTTTCATTTGCTTTTCCGGGGCACAAATCTAATATATAACTGTCAAACTCTGGTCACTATTGAATTTACCCTGTTTTTTTTCCTGGCTATCAAAAGCAACAAAGTGGCCCAACTTGAGCAACCCGTGGCTGTTTGGAGGAGCTGGATTTCCCCTCTCAGGCAGACACAGCCATGCACATCTGCACATCGTTTAGAAGGCTTCCATTTGGTTTATAGAAGTCAAACCCTTTCAGGCCAAGGACAAGAACCCAGGAGCTGATTCCTGCCAGACTCCCACAGGATGAATGTCCTGGCTGGAGACAGGAATCATCAGTGGGCTGGGCTGCACCGATCAGGACCTGGCACTGCTCACCAGGCTGCTGCTGGCTGGGACCAGTCTCAGTCCCTGCAGGGCAAAGTGTTTTTTCCTTCTGTCAGAATGAAGTAAATACCACCCCCCTGGCTGGAGGCACACGTGGAAAGGCCTGGCTCAGACTAACAGGCATTAAAAAAAGCCTTTTTTAGCTGAGTTTCTGAAGAGGCAGCATTTGAAGTCGGTGTCTCCGATGAGTCCCGTGGCAGCTGAGCACCTGTGATTACGTGCTTTCATTAGATTTTTGTGTTAATTGAAAATGCTTTTGAAAGCCATGGAGTGTTGTTGTGCCGCAGCCTCAGTGACCTCAGCGAGGTCTGCAAAAAAGGAGCTCTTTCCTTTGAAGCACCCAGGGAAGAGAAGTCTGGCGCCAAGATGCTCAGAAAATTTGTTCTATTATTATTTTAGAAGCAGAACAAACAGATTTGGCACCAGCAGCAGAAAGCCTGGCCTAGCTCAATGTTTCTTGCCTGGGCTTTTTCCATTCCCACAGGATCCAGGCGTCTTCCAGCACTGGCAAATGCTGAGGGGCTCCAGGTACCCAGAGAGGCACCGCAGCTGCCTCAGTTCAGGACAAGTCCTGACTGGAGCTGAAAGGACTTTAGAAAGGAGATTTCCTCCCTCATTTTCCCTGGCTGGAGAGCTGCTGTGAGTCCAGCTTGCTGAGAGTGATTCAAACCTGGGTTTTATCCTTTCAAACACCCGCATTTCTTTCTTATTTAGCAGGATCCATCCAAAAAGATCTCAACAAAGACACAGGGTTTCATGCAGAAATCAAGTAAAAGCTATCATACAATTTTTCTCTGATGGGAGGCAAATACAGAGTAATTTGGGCTGAATTTTCCTCTAAGTTTCTTAGGAAATGAAACCTGAAATGGCAAGAAGCATGAGGAAAATTGCTCCTCTGTATCCCTGGGAGTTGAAATTGCTGAGAACTGCAGAGCTTCACCAAATCCCCTTATTCAGGACACACTCCTGCAGCATTGGTAGATGGGATAGGGCTGAGATTTGAGAATGTTACAAGCAGCACCATGAGCAGGCAGGGTCTCTTTTCTATCCACCATGTGCATAGCAACCCTGGTAGGCACAACATTTTCAAATATACTCATTGTAAAACTTTTTTTTTTTTTAATGAATCTTGCTTGCCTTGTATATGCCGTGCAGATAGATAAGGGATAATGTGTTTATCATGTGAGCTCCTATATTCACAGAAAACCTGCAGCTGAGCAAATTAAGTCTATGCAGGCCCCAGAAATACCTATTTGGTTATTCAGGAGAGCAGAGAACATGGGCTGGGCAACTTCCAAAGAGTTCAACTTCTGTATGTCATGAGATGACACAATCAGGGGTCAGTGACCATTCCTTCAGCGCATTTCCACTGACTCTGAGTCAGCACAACAAAATTTCTCCTTCCTTAGGATGAGTCCCTGAGCACGAGCGTGGGAAGGCTGTGGTGGATGCCCTCGTGTTCTCTCCAGGTCAAGGCTGTGGTGGGATCTATGTCTCTGACAGAGTTGGGAAGCAAAGCTCTCCTGGCCTTTGGTTGCTGCTGACTGCACTGTCCTGGGGCACAAGATCACTCAAACACACCATACACAGTGTCTGCATCTGCAGGGCATTTTAAAGAATGCACTTTAAAAATTAAGACAGGGAAGTGCCTACAAATCTAAGATACCACATACGTGCCAGTGGAGTTTGAGAATAGGCTGCACAAATAATGGAGCATCTGTTTACAAAAAGCAGACAAAGGGAATAATCAGGCCTGTGCTTATTTTTATATCATAATTCACTGCAGGAGTGTGAGTGTCTGTGGCTGGACTCCTGATAAGCAGCAGACAGGCAGGACTTGGTGACCAGCTGGTGCTGCTGGCACGGCCGCCTGCACTGCAGCAGGGCTGGAGCCCAGTGGGACTGAGCGGGATGGGAGGGGAAACCACAACAACTGAAACCAAAAACGGGAGGGGAGGGAAGGGGCAGGCACTGAGTCACAGCCCCGGAGCACAGCTAGTGTCACTGTGACACTCCAAGGGTGGTGGGGGAACCCACAGTGCTGCACCCCACACTGCTGCTGTACCACATGATGCCATGATGAGTTTTTGCCTTTTCTTTTGTACACCTTTGATGAATTCTCAGTGCCCTTAAACATGCATACTTGTAATTCCTTAAGTATAATAGCTTAAGAGAGTCTTAATATTCTGTTAGGCCAGAGGACCAAACATCCTAAAGGCCTCACAGTAGGAGGCTGGAAAGCCCTATGTTATCTTGACAAACCAAGGTCCCCTCTAAAATACATCCTATAAACCAGGATTAGGCCCATCCAGGGAGGAGTACTTCAAAAATGGAGGACATCACACTATTCATTCAAGCCTCTCTCTCACTGGGGCATCTTTGTTAGATGAGCTGATTTGCAAGGTCTAAAAAATTGTGTACACAACTGGGTGTGTGCATTTCAGCACGCTCCTCCTCGTCGAGGTGGTGCACCCTAAAGATCCTTATTAAATACCAAGATAAAAGCCCTTTATTCCTTAACTGGGTCTGGCTCTTTAGGACCAAGGAAAAAACCCTTTATCCCTTAACTGTGTCTGGCTCTTTAGGACCAAGGAAAAGGCATGACCCACACTGGGGCCACTGTGCCAAGGCTGACGGCCCCTCCACACTGAGGGCACACAGGAAACTAAAGAGCCAGGAAAGCAAAGTACTGCCAGAGTGAAGAAAAACGACCCAAATGTAAGTGACAAGTGTTGTTTGAATAGGAAACAGTGTCTCGCTGAACTCTGCACATAAAATGAGTGGAGAGAGTGGAAAATGTCTGAAGTAATTTGCAGGAGTTTATTGAATCCCCACAGGGAGCTCCAGATGGTTTGTGTGGCCAGCGAAATCATGCGAAATCTGAGTTTTCAGGAGCATTTGTGATGGCAACAGTGTTTGCTTCCCTCTCTCCCTCCCCACACAGACACAGGAATTCTCTCCCCACTGAAGCCCTAGGGGGGCTGCTCTGTCCTCCCCGCTGTCACCACCAGCACTGGACAAGGGGGATGTGTTGTCCCGGTGCAGAACACTGATGTTCCTCCCCCTTTTCCGTGTCCTTTGGGAGGCAGACGCTCGTCCTCAGACCTGCACTTCTGGTTTTTATGATGCTTAAAGATGTTTTTGTGGGCTCTATAATGAGACAATCTGTTGTCATCAGGCTGTTCCAATGGGTTTGAAGGCAGGATAATGTTCTGGCACAGCATTTTCCTGGGGAATGAGATCCACAGGGCTGCACCTGCCTCCTGTTACAGCTTCCTGTGACAACCCCACTTCGGGTACAAGCCTCCACCCTGTCCCCCAGTTGCATCTCCCACGAGTTTAAAGGCATCAGGTTTAAACCTAAAAGATTCCCACACAATCCTGTCATGTAAAGCACAGCCAACCCCTGCAAACCCGTCCCTGGGCTCCATTTCCATGGTCCAGACTGGAGCGCCAGAGCCGGACATTCAGCTGGTGGAGAGCAAATTACTTCCAAGTCCAGGGGAGGCAGCAGCTCTGGGGCAGCCTGTGACTTTGCAAACCACCTGTGATGCAGAGGGAAGTCCTGAATCAATTACATATCCAAGCTATTCTTTCCTTCCAGTTTCTGATCACCCCCACCATATGCTGAGTTCTCACTGCATTCTACCTGAAGTGGGAAGAAAAGTATTTGAGGTTTGGGGTTCTTTTCAGGCGTGCATTTTTAATTGGACTATAAATTCCGCTTTGTTGTGTTCTAGAACGTTATTTTTATTTTCCAATAGAACTGTCTCTTCTTTGATGAGGGCAGAGATTTATTACCCAATTTCCAGCTTTATGTCTCCCTTTTGGTCTGTTGTTTTAGCTGCTTCCTAGTTATACAGACAATCCCCTTTCCCCATCTTTTTATAGCTGAATTTCCTCAAGTCCTTGTTTCTACACTACTCATTAATACCCACTTCTTTTACTCAGTCTCCTCAGGATTCACCCTGGATCCATCCACAGCCCTACATTTCCATTTTATATCTTCTTGAGGATGTCTTTGAGCTTTCCATAATCAGACAAGATACTGTCATTGAGCAGTGTGATGTTACAGTGATTTTATGGCTGTGTTTATGCTCTGTCCCCCTGCCCAAGCCCTGCACAGAATAACTGAAAGGCCATTGCATGTGTTTATTTTTATACACCCATGGAGAATGCCACATCACAACCCTCAGTCCAGACTCTGGTGCTTGGTAGGTGAAGCCACAGCCTCTTACCCAGGGCTCTGTCAGGAGGCTGTGTTTTAACTGAGCTTCTGCAATGGAAGGAAAATGGAGCCAAAGTTAATTTAAGCACAAATACCCTGTAACCTGCTAATTAAACCAACTCCCTGGTGCTCTGCCCCAAAATACCTCCTCACTGATAGGCACAGGCAGCACCACAGCAGGGGCATAAGGAGGACACAGCTGTGCCTTGGCAGAGGGATCTCCTGGCCTGGACACTCCCAGCCCAGCGTGGGGCAGGTGTGGAGACCTCGAGTACCTGCTCAGGACACCTGGAGAGCTGAACAGCCTGAACCATGGGCACAGCTCTGCCCAAGCCCCGAGAGCCACAGCAAAACCCAGCCAGGGCCAAAGCCCAACAGATGTTGGGTGCTGGCCATGCTGCAGCCAAAATACAGCCCAGGGCTGCTCTGGGGTGGGGAGGTGACTCCAAGGGGTAATTCAGGATTTAATTGCAATGCCTGCACTGGCTACAGGGCTGTTTCTGACCTTTCTGCATGTGATTGTTGTGCTTAAGCAAAGTCTTTTTTTCTTTTAAACTAAAGAGCCAACCCACATCCTTCACTATTATTTCAGTGTATTTATACAAAGTGTAGCACTGTGCAGACTTGAAAGGTCACAGGAAAACCCAGGGAGTGAATTGGCCCCATCGGTTCTAATACTGCTTTGACACTGGGAAGATTCCTTGTATTAAGCCAGGAAAAGGCACAGTTATTACTCTCTGATTCCACTCTAAAAATGAAAATTTGCAGAAAGATTCGGAAAAGTCTCCCCCTTTCCTCTGGAAAAGCGTTTCCAGTGGGGGTGGGTGAGCAGCAAGAGGAGGACAAAAGTTCAGAAAGGCATTTGTGTTTATCCCTTTAGCTCCACAGACAGCCCCCATGTTCCTCTGTGACCTTTCACTTGCACTCGTCCTGCAGAGCCAGACCTTTGTGTGTCTTTGTTTCAGCATTTCAAAGCAGGGATTATTTGAAGAACACCCAAGGAAAAAATAAGTTTCTAATATTCATGCAATATACCCTGTAGGAATATGTTTCAAAATATACTTGAGCAAGAAGAACAATCCCTGCTTTGATGAGTTCTAGGGCGGAAAGCCAAAAATAAAATTATTAACAGTGAAACTTGCGGAGGACAAAGCAACACCTCAGCACACACATGGCTGCACTGATGACCATGGCTCTTCCTCAGCTCACAGCCCATAACTGTGACTGCCCACCCCTCTGAACAGAGCCACCAGCCCATGGGGACACGTCTTGGCGTCCCTAGCAGAGCCATGAGTGGGACAGGAGAGCCACAACATCCTCAGCAGCCACAGCAAGATGTGTGACACAGGGGCGGTGGCACCCTTGGCAGCCAAAGCCACCTGCCCCCAAACCCTGATGCTGTCAAGATGAGCAGTGGGTGCTGCCAGCCATCCCTTCCCTGAGGGACAAAGGAATGAGGGTTATCTCTGACCAAATCCAATATTCACACTCCCAGTGGATTCTATTGACCAGCTGCAGCTGCCAAATAGAAAAACCTAGCTGCCCCTGGGATTTGTGTCTGGATTACTCTGCTGGAGGAAATAAAGGGCTTCCTTAGGTGAGGGGAGAAGGGAAAAATGAAACTCAGGTGTGAAACCCATGCAGTTGTTTTAGCAGCACGTTAATGAATGAAGTTCAGAGCAGCTCTTTCAAGCAAAGTTATTCCAGTTGGCATAAACAGTTCCACATGCTAATACAGTCAGGGTTTCTGTCTTCATCTCCAAGGGGACTCTGGGATCATTAGTGCATTAAGGCTCAGCTAAACAAAGCAGGAGGAATAGAGGTTGAAGCTGTGGGATTTTTGGTTTCATCAAGCCTGACATCTCTGAGATAACACTTCATTTTCATCTCCATTTGAAAGCATTAACAAAAATTTGTTAGATCAGCATGAATGCTTTGGGAAAGACCTCCCAAATCCACAAAAATGAATGAAGAGCTCAAATGCACTGACATGAGCTGCTGTTTATTGGGGTAGAAGCATATTATTACTGCAAGATGGGAAAGGATCACGCCTGGAGCTCCGGCCAGCACCGGCTCCCTCATACCTGCCAGGAGGGAGAGGATCCACATTGAGCCAGGGCACCCGGGATCACTGCTGACCTTGAGTAGAGAATCATCTTCCTGGGCCTTAATCCCACCTCCTGTAAGCTCTAGAAGTCACATCCCTTCTCCCCTTGCTTTCTAGCCAGTGTCTGGTTTTTCCCTTTGCTCTACAAAGCTGGAGGTTTATCTTTCTACTACAAAGCACTAAGGGGGCTGGGTTATCCCAACCCATTGTCTGGTGAGACGTGACTTAGGTCAGGCCTTGAAGTATTTCCACAAATAGTATTTAAGAAGTGAAATAATTCACACCACGTTTCTTGGAAGTATTTGCCCGAGAGGGACCTGAGCAAAGCCTGGAGATCCACAGTGCCCCTGCTCTGGGGAAGGCAAGGTCACCTCCATGGCTGGGACACCCCTGTGGCTGCTGCTCTCCTGCTCCAAAGGCAAGGGCAGCAGTGAGGGGTGCAAGGACAGACCCCACCTCACCTCATGGTTTAGTTTCAGATCTTTTCTGCACTGTTGCTACATTTCAGCAGCAAGGCCCAGCACAGGAGCAGGAATACCAGCACTGATTCCCAGTGCTGCTTCATGCATCCTCATTACTACTGATGCCTTTTTTGGGCTTACCTAGAAACAGAGGCCAGACAGATTTAAGAGAATAAAAGTGGATATATTTAATGAAGGGCCTTCAGGAACATTAAGAGCAGATAAAGCCTCCCCAAGGGGCTACACCCAAAATGGAAGATGGACATGAGATTTTCAGACAGATAAAAATCTGGCCCACTTACATATCAGGGGTTAATCCTCCACTTACAGCTTCAGGCAGTGAAGCCAGATCCCCCAGTTTGCTCCCCCTCCCCAATTCACTTTTGTTTATGCTTTCTGGGGCCTGAGGCAGAGGGTATCCTTGGATCTCAGGCCTGGAGGGACTGTTCTGTCTGACCAAAACGTGAAGACAGTAACTAACACTCTAAATTGAGTTTTGATTTATACACTAATGCAGGATTTGAAAAATATAAAAGCTAAAATCCTTAGGCATCATTACAGCCCCAAGATGCTACTGGTGGATCCCAGCTAAGGGACTCCCACAAAGCAGGGGAACTGCACACACTCAGCCTGGCGCAGCAGCTGAGGTCAACAGCAGCTGTAAGAGAGCACAGATCAGGGCAAGAGGATGCAACTTGAAAGTGCCCTCTGTCCAGCCCCCTTGCTGGAATTTTACTGGCACTCATGTGTTTGCAGCAGCTTGATTCTGGATATTGCAGAGGACAAGTGGCAGTGACCCAACACTTCATCTAATCAGATTCACGTGCTGCTGCCCAGCACAGTCCCACTTACAGCTGGGCCAGAAGATGCTAGAAGCATCTTTTCCAAATAGCCTCTAAATATATTACACGCCTCAAGAAGAAAGTGCTGCAGGCTCGGTGCTGCAGCGGGGGGTGTCTGCAGCATCATCTCTGTGTTTGCTTTCACATGGACTGCTCTACTTATTAATCTTGGGTTTTGTCACTTAACTCTGGAAATGAAGATATTACTCAAGTTCTGCAGCAGTTCCCTGTAAATGAGAGGAAATTCAGGGACACTGTCCCTGATTCCAGTCTGTGGTCTAGGCACAGAGCAGTGACCCCCATGGGGCTGTTCCCTGCCTGCTCATCCCACATATGGGAGGAAGAGGAGGAGGATTGTTTTGCCCAACTTCATGTGGTTTCCCCTCAGACAATCTGCTTACTGTACAGCCTTTGTGAGAGGAGGATGCCAGCTCGTGTTCACTGATTTATAAATAGGGTGGGAAACAGGAACCCTTCACTCCTCAGTTTTCCTGTCAGAAATATCTTCATTCAATATGCTTTTTAATTAAAGTCAAATTCAGCTCAACTGCATGCTCAGCTCCTTTTGCAGCTCCCACTTACCAGTATCCCTTTTTCTCAAGCTTCTTCAAACCATTTTTCCATTGAATTCATGCTACTCCCAGTTTACAGCTCCCAGTTTACACCATTACAAAGAAGATACTGACACACCTAAAATGTAAGAAATGGCAGGAAAAAAACTCTCTATTCCAGAAAAAAAAAAAAGTTTCACTTCAATCAGTAGATCCATTAACCCTTCCAGAGACCTGCCTGCTCCCTGGAGCAGTTTGATCATTGGTGCTAACGAGGCATGAGTTATTGCTCATGTTTATGATAGGTTGATGTATCCCATTAATTAGGTCTGCATAAATCAATGGAAGCCACTGAACACATAATCCTTGGTAATTCATAACACTGGAGTAGAGGAAACAGCGTCCTTAGTGTTAAATAAACAGTGATTATGATGATGAATCTCAGAATTCTGCAAAACATCAAGGCTCTGGGGTTGGTGTGAGCAGGTACAGGGTCAGTCAGTGCTGAGCAGCCAGGGGCACAGTGACATCCCCTGTCATGAGTGACAAAGGGCTGTGTGAAGCGCTGCACAATGACTGACACTCACTTTTAAATGGATTTGGATCTCTTAATAAAGCTTTCCTCATCCACCTCCTCTAGAATTGGAATGTTTTTCTAATTCCCCCTTTTCTGATCTACCAACTAATAATTTACCCATTTAAATTTGTCATTCATTTTGTTTAGTCATAATAATGAATATTCAGCTTCATTAGCAGATACTTGGTTCTGTTCCTACTGAGACTCTCAGCTCTGCCTGTGTGGCAGCTGGATCATTGGCAGCAGATGCCTTTGGCTTTGGGGTCACTGGCAGTGGATCCCTCTGGCACTGGGATCATTGGCACTGGGATCATTGCAGTGGGATCACTGGCAGTGGATCCTTGTGAAAGTGGAGTCACTGGCAGTGAGTCCCTCTGGCAGTGGGGTCACTGGTAGTGGATCTCTCTGGCAGTGGGATCATTGGCAGTGAGTGCTTCTGGCAGTGGGGTCACTGGCAGTGGATCCTTGTGGAAGTGAAGTCACTGGCAGTGAGTCCCTCTGGCAGTGGGGTCACTGGCAGTGGATCCCTCTGGAAGTGGGGTCATTGCCAGGGGATCCCTCTGCCAGAGGGGTCACTGGCAATGGATCCCTTTGGCAGCCGATCCCGCTGGCAGCAGGGTCACTGGCAGTGGATCTCTCTGCCAATGGATCCCTCTGGCAGTGGGACCATTGGCAGTGGATCCCTCTGGCAGTGGGATCTCCCTTTGGAGCAATGGCCCCCAGTCCTGTGCAGGTTGTGGTGCCCATGGCGCTGTCCCGGTGCCCATGGCGCGGTCCCGGTGCCCATGGCGCTGTCCCGGTGCCCATGGTGCTGTCCCGGTGCCCATGGCGCTGTCCCGGTGCCCATGGTGCTGTCCCGGTGCCCGTGGCACTTGGTGCTTGTCACCCCCTGGAGCAGGGTGCCCACAGCGGGGTCCTGCCCTCCCCTGAGCTCAGCACAGGGCAGCTGGAGCCCTGGAAGGTGTTTGGGGCAGGTTCCCTCCCACAGCACAATGCAAAGCCCTTTTCCCAGGGGAGCAGAGCTCAGCACAGATGGGATCAGGATGCCGCCCTGACTGTGGGCAGAGAGGCAGGAGCAGGATAAACCCACCCCAGGGCAGGCTGGCAGCGCGGCTGGGAGCAGGCAGGGCACCCTCCACGGTGGCAGGGACCCCTGGACCCCTCCCCAAGCCCAGTGACATGCTCAGGTCATGGCACCAGCACAGCCCCATGCCAGCGGCTCCCCCATGGGCAGCTGTTCCCCTGTGAGACAGAATAGGTTTTTAAAAACTGGTTTTGATCATTTAGGGAATGTAGAATTCCTTTGGAGCCGTGCTGCTGGGAGGTCCAGCACGTCCCTTAGCATCCCTTGTTCTGTGTGTGGCTGTTTGTAAACCAACAGTACAGATGACAGGAAAATAATGAAAGCATTTTTCAGAGCAGATCCTTTTGTCATTCCCTTTTTTTTTCTTTCATTCCCTGGAATAAAGTGCTGCTTTTAAGCCAGGAAATCTTTCAGTTGTAATTACCCTGGGCATTCAAAACTGAAAATCAAGAAATGGGGGGAAGGGTTAAAACAAAAGGAGGGAAAATAACCATTCATAAAATATATTGAAGACTGTAGGTTTCAAAAATGCCCTCCCCAGGCAGATCTCTCCCACCATAAAAGATTTCAGTCAAAGTAGATTGGGAAGGAATTTGTAAAAAAATGAGCTTTTATTCTCACAGGTCCCAGTGTGGGCTCCCGTGCTGCCCCCACCTCCCATGCCCAGCAAGTGCCACATCCTGGAAGAGTCTGGTTTTCCCCTCTGCTTAACAACACTAAAACACTAAAATACGAAGAAGAGAAGGTAAAACCGGTCTCTGACTCATCCAATTACACCTTTGGCTGCCCCAAGCACCCGCAGGTTTGACCAGAGGCAGGTCAATCCCACAGAGCCCCACATTCCCTCTGCATCCCGCACTTCCTGGAGATCTGTTGAAATCTATTACAGACCTTTGATCTCTTCCCTATAAAAAAGATTTTCTGAGAAAAGGAGATAGGAGATAAGCAGAAACAATTTTCAGAGGGCACTCTGTGGGTTTTTTTTTTCCTTCTCTGCTTTCTTTTAAACAGAAGATACCAACAGCAAAGACTCTCACAAGGCTTTGGGACTGTCAGCTTCTGAATGGAATCCATTCCATCAGTCAAATTTAGCATCTATCAGGAGCAAATACTCAGCATGTGGTACAAAAATCTTGTAAAATGATACTGTTAAATATTTAGGGCAGATGAAAAACAATATGTCATAATATTTGCAGAACTGCATTTGCCATTCAATGCCTCGTCTTAGTCAAGGCCTCAGTTTTTGGAAGCATCAGTGAAAGAGTGAGAAACAAGTTGACTGTCGGTGTTTGGCTACACTGTGGATGGAAAACAGGATTTAATGTAGGTTTCTTAAGTCTAATATATGCTACATGCTAGGTGGGTATTAACACTTATTAGCTGCGTCTTAGCAATGAATATTGGAGAAGAATTTAATTAACATGCAATAATTGGCATTTTAATTCAGCTTGGCAGTTCTGTGTGCAGCCAACAGGCTCTCCTAGTGAGGAGCTCAAAAATTTGCAAAATCCAGTATACCTGGGATGACTAATTTTTTTTCCCAAAAGAAATGGGTTTGGTTTCCAACACCCTTTATTCAGCTTACAGTGAATTTTCACAAATGAACCAGTCAGACCCAGTTTTCACTGGGGTAAATGGGAAGAACAGTCACCTGCTCTGTTGGGTGGGGACCCCAAACTGGGGAGTGTGTGCAGGGGGACATGAGCCCAGCCCTCAGCTCTCCAGCACATAATAAAAAGAAATCCTGAGTATTTTGTCACCCTGCAGGCTTTGTTAGAAGCCTGGTCAGTCCTGGCACGAGGTGGGATCTATGTTTCAGTGTGATCTCACTCCCTGCTCTGTACCTCACCTGAGCCCTGCCCCAATGGACACCCCAGACCCCTCCACAGGGCAATAAAACCCCACAGAAAATAAACTTCCAGCTGTGGCACCTCAGCCCTGGATTACACATCTGCAGTAATCTCAAGCTTTCAAACCCTTTTCCCCCCCATATATTACAGCGTAACACGTGCTCTCAGCCCAAAGCACTGCCATAAAAGTGACATTTGAGTGTGCCTGATTGATCCAGCCATCAGTGATGCTCAGGACACACCTGCTGAGTTTAGGCTGCTTCAGTGAGGTTTTGGGGAGGGGGGGGACATTCACTCAGAGCAGGAGGGCAGGGATGGGCATGAGGGGACTGGTGGCACAATCCAGTCCAGCTGTCCCTCCCTGGAACTGAGGTGGCACAGAATGGAGGCTGGAACTGACACACCATGGTTTAATTCTGGGCAGTTCACACACAAATGTGAAATGGTAAATAACCCCAGGGGGCCCAGATACCTGCTGAGGTGTCCCACAGTGAGAACAAGACAAGCACAAGTAGCCCAAAGCTGCCAGATCTCTGTTTTTAGAGAAATAAACCACTTGGAGCCTGTGGGAGCCTTTCCCAGTGTCGAGGGCAGTGCTGGCACTGGGGGTCACTGGGAGATCGGCCCCTAGGGGAGTTCTCAGGCTTCAACTTCACACTTTGGGAGATTTGCATTTCCTGTCAGCTGAATATTGGGTAAATCAAAAGTTTTGTGGCATTTTCCTTGCCTTTATCTTGATCGGAATCTGTTCCTCTGAGATTATGATGCTGCTTTCTCTTTTTTCAATTAATTGAGCCTGCTTTAAAAAAAAAAAAAAGCGCCCATTTCATTTTAATTATGTATTATGCAAATTAGAAATTTAAATATCATTATGAAATCTGTTGCTAACTTAATTTATTTCTGCTGTAGCACCACTGAAGGCTTTTGATCTCAGATTAGTGCTTTGATCCGCTCCCTTGGTCGGGGTTACGCTCTGCCGCTGCGGTAAGCGCTCCTCCTCAGATGTCAAACGTGCAACACCAGAACAGCTTGCTCAAAGCATGGCAGAGGGAACGCTGCCAATTAGGCCAAACAAGGAAGGTTTGCAGTGAGGAGAAGTTTGTTTCTAGGAGCCTGTTCTGCCGTGCCCTGGCCATGCCCCAGCCCGTGGGGACAAGCAGTGCTGGCGCCCAGCTGAGGATGCAACAGGTCATCCCTAGGAGCAGTGACAAACCTTTCCAGACCTTTCCTATCTAATGTTCATTAAAAACACAACCTGCCATGTTCCATTAATTCCTCATTTAGTGCGAGTAAAGTGCTGATACATAGGTTTTAGCTCCAGTGGTTTTAATCAGTTAATTTAACTAGAAGCTTTAATAATGTATTGCTTTGCCACTTGACTGCTCATCTGTTAAGCAGCTTATACATAGAAGAATGTCACCCCCTGTGACATGAAGTGCCTAATTCAGAGCAAGTGAAATAGGATTTTGCATATTCAATACCAAAATGAGAAAAGAAGGAGACACCATCTCCTGGGAATGGATCAACCTGCTGTGAAGGGATTTCTGTCCTGGCAGGCGGGAAATCCCTCCTTGTGGGACACGCTCGCACTTCGCGTTTCTGATTTTCTGGTTGAATTCATTTTCTTGGCGTTACTCAGCAAGTACCTGGCTCTGCCTCCTGCTGCACCGTGTGGTGGAATCAGAGGCACTGGGAATGCATCTCTGTCCATCAGCTCCTCTACCAGCCGCCGTGGGAGGCCAGGAACACCCCCAGAGTGACCAGCGTGGGGGGCTGCGGCAGGGAGGTGACAGCAGCACTGCTCCCACTCAGGTTTGGCTGCAGGATGCAGGGTCACAGCAGCTGAAATAGAAACGTTCCCGGTCACGTTTGAGCGTGTTGGAGATTGGGGGGATCCACCCCACTGTGCCTGTCTCTCCTCTGAGCTCACAGGGGATTTAAACTCCATGTCCTGCCTCCTCTCTGGCGGCAAACCCAGTCAGGTGTGCTGGGGAGTCCAGGAACACCCAAACCCAAGTCCAGAGGGGCTGCAGTCAGCCCCTGCTTGGCTGCATTTCCCTGTAGGGTATCGTGGACACAGGGAAAGCTCCTGGGTGGGCAGATATGTCATGGGCATCATCAGCCCCGTGAAAGTGGGCAGCAAAACCTCAGCAAAAGCTGGTGGAAATGCCTTGGACCTGAGAGTTAGGGAAGCTGCCAGGGTGGGAGCAGCTCAGGGACAGGCTGGTGCCGCTTTAATTTATACAAAAGAGACGGTCAGTGAATGCAGGCAGCGTGTGAGAGTAAGCGACCCAGACACACCGGCTCTGAGGTTAATCCTCTCCCCACGTTCCAGGCAGATCCTGCTCCTGGGTTTTTAGCAATCAGCATCCAGAGCGAGGAGCTCCCGTGGGCAGGGCCAGCTCGGCCCCCGAGCCGCCAAGCCCCGCGCCGGGGCTCTCTTGCGTGATGCGCGTTGATGAAGCCTGAAATTGCTTTGGATCCGTGGCTGTGCTGCATCACATTAAGCGGTGCCGCGCTGAAGTGACAGGGCCAGTGCATGATCAGCAGCAGTTGAAGGGGACAGGGACTCAGATCCTGACGCTCTGTCAAAACCAAGAACCCACTGACAGACCGCGGGAATTATTTCCAGCTCCTCCCCAGAAGGTTTGTTTCAGTCAGTTTGCAAGTTGTGCTCCTGCCGCAGGGCACATCCCAGGCTGCTGCCATCTGGGCTGGATGGGGGCCTGTGGAGGGCTGGGGGATCCACTGCACCTCTCTGGCAGCAAGGGCTTCCCACGGATAACAAGGGCTCTGGAAGGGTGGGAGCCCCCAGCACTCCTGGCACGGCTTTCCTCACTCATCCTTTTCTAGGGGGAGTTTGTTTCTGTTCGGGGACCAGCTGGCATCAACGCCAGACCTGGGGGTTCTGCTCCTCGCTGGGCTGAGCACAGGAGCAGCTCCTTGGAGCACACTCGTGGAGCTTTTCACGGTAGCAGCTCCTTGGGGGAAGGTGCAAGGAGAGATTCCTAGTGAATAAATCTGTCACTGCTTTCTCTTTTTGTTTTGCTGATATTTATTGCCTTCTGGATTTACCTGCTCTCTCTGCATCCTTATTATTGCACCTGAGATTGCCACAGTCCCCCAGGACGGGCAGGCTCTGGGAGTTGAAGCCTCATTCCCAGCCACAACCTCATGCTCCAGGGGACTTTCTTTCACTTCCCAGCAGTGTTATCTCATTTCTCTATATAATTCTGCTGTATAAACAACAGCTCTCAGGGGACCTGGGCCGTGACAGTGAGATTCTCCCCACTGGACTTGTCAGCCAAACAACAGTGTCAGGCTCTCCAAGCCCTCTTGGGGAGGCAGTTCTGTGAGGAAGACTCTCCATAGACTCTCTATGCTCTGCCTCAGGGACCTGAGGAGCAGCACCCTGCAGGTGCAGGCACTAAATTCTGTGTACCTGTCCTCATTGGCCCATTTGCTAACACTGTCCCCAAAACAGAGTGATTTGTCTTCAGAAGAGGGCAAATGCCATGCCTCAGAAGGCAAGAGCAAAAACATTTTATAACCTCAGGGGAAAAAAACCCGCAAAAAATACAGCTCTGGGCATGGAAGGGCTTTGAGAGGGAACAGGAGTTCCCGTGTCCCTGAGGAGCTCCGCTGGCTCCATCCTTGGTAAGAGCTGTCTCAAACCAGGTATTTCTTCCTGGATGTCACATGGAAAGAGGCTGTCAGAGCTGTCTAAATGTGTGAACAACACTGTCAGCGGGGGAGAGAAAAGTGTTATCAGAAATAGTTGTTCTTCAAAGCTAAATAACTCTGTGATTTATAAGGAGTAGAAGAGATCACGCCACACGCTGAGGGCTGCTGGAATTTTCTTTCTGAGAATGAAGCTGTTTGTTTTGGTAAAAAGCAAAAGAGGGAAGAAATGAAAACCGAAAATACCTTGACTTTCCTGACTTAGCTCTTGACAAAGCTAAAAATAACTGCAGAGGCACTGAGCCTATGCAGTCATGTCCCGGGATCACTGGAGTAGTGGAGGAGGATCCCAGCCCATTTCCAGGTGTCTTTCCAGCTCCATCCTGGGGCCATTCCCAAGGTCCTTCTGCACCATCCCTGGGGACAGAAGAATGCAGTGCAGTTTTGCTGGATGCAGACAGACCTGGGCCTCTTCTCTGGGCCATCAATGGGATTTTAGGTGTTCTGTGGGACCCAGGTTTTACCCTGAAGAGAGGCTCAAGTTCTGCTACTCTGAGTGAAACCTTCTGTGGTTTTCAGCCAAACTTTTCCTTGTGCTGGACCAGGCTCCTTCTGCCTGCCCAGCCCCACTATTGCTCCTTGGATCTAGACCTGAAGGGAGTTTCAGGCATTTGCTCTGAAATCTCATTTCAGATTTTGAAAACTCCTCACCTTAGCAGCAATGTCGAGGTCATCAAATAAAATAACATAAACCAGTCAGACATGAAGCTGATTGCAATTAGTGTGTTTTCCCATACGCTAGCTGACATTCTCCAGAGAGTAATTAGTCTGCTTTAACAGTAAAAGACAACTGAATAATTATTTAACCTGCCTGGGATTGATTTTAAAATCCAAGAAGTCAGATATAATAATGGATGACTTCATCAAAAAATATGTAAAATAAGTGATAAGGGTTGAAAGCCTTCATCAAGCTTGTGTGAAGCATCTCCTACAAGGCTGACTCCCAGTCCCAGATCCCACTTCACCAAAGGTACCCCAAGCATGGCATAAAAAGAAGGTTTCCAGGGAAAAATATCTCTGCAGACAAAGTCAACCTGAATTGATAAACTTCAGTGTGTGTTGAGCAGCACATGGATCTGCAGTGGGGAGTCCTTGGGCTCTATTGACTGGTCAAGGAGCAGCACACATAAATCAGGCAGCAAATCCTCTCATGAGCCTCAGGAGGATGTCACAAAGCATGACAGACCTGGTCACAGCCATCTTTTATCTCTCTGCCAAGCCACAGGAGGGGAAGAAAGAAGGAATGAGAAGCTGAGACCTGCGCAGACAGAAAATAGTGGGAAAGGCCACGAGCACCACAGAGCATCCAGTGATCTCCTGAGATAGGGCAAAGGTTTAAAGAGGAATAGCAACACTAAAGGAGCTTCAGTTTTACTCTCTCAGGTGGGATTTGTGGATAGGTGGTGTATAAAAGTGAAGACTATTTTGTTGTGGGCTTTTCACACCCCTTGACTCTCTCGGTGAGGCCGGGTGAGGTTTCTGCCCAAGGCCCCTGTGGGATCACTTGCACTGGAGCTGCCCACAACTCTGCAGCCCTCAGCAGCAGATGGCCCAGCCCTGCTCCTTCATCTCTCCTGCTGAGGCTTGCAGGGGTCCCCCAGCCTGGCCATCAGCCAGCTGATGTCACATCCCTTGTGCTCTCAAGCCACGAGCTGAGCACCTCCATTTAGCTCAAATGGAAGGACTGCAACAATTATTTTAATAATTAGTTGGCTTTGCAAATTAATGCCAGTTATGCTGTGTAATCATGATGAAGATTATGCATTAATCAGCTGTTTCAAGCCAGTTATTAGGCTCTTTAAATAATGATGGGAATGAACGTCTCTGAAGGAGCAGCGCACAGCCAAGAGGGATGTGAGGATCCAACGGGATGTGCTGTGCATCCATGCACAGATCTGACTTCAGGAGCTCCCAGTCTCCCCAGTTTCTGAGCAAAGACAGGCTGGGCCATGTGGTGGAAGATTCCTCATGTCCCAGAGTATTCCCAGCAATGGAAAATCCATCCCTGCTGCCTGTCAGCTCTCTCACAGCCTGGCCCCAAACCCAAGGTGCTGAGTGACAGAAAATTCTTTTCTGTCAAAAAGCCTGTTATATCCAGCTGGATGTCTGGAATGGGAATTTATTTAGGATCAAACACCAATAATCCACCTACCCAGCCCTTGTATATTCTCTCATAGTAAGACATGCTCCAACACAAACCTGAAAGTGCTGGGCTGGGAGAAAACCTAATGCCAGCTAGTGGATAATCAATGTAACATTAACCAGCTATCACTTTAGGACAATGCTAGAAAACGAAAAAATCCCTGGCTAAACAGTCTGGGCAGTGAAGCTTTGAACAAAGATAGGGTGAATTTCACACTCACTTTAGTTTTGTTTATTGTGTCTGAGGAAATATTGTAGATGAACTTTCTTCTGCCCTAAGAAACTTAAATTGAGCTGCCAGCATATGCAAATTTTGACGTGGATGAATAATTTTCTTTGCACCAGTCAAAACCCAAATGTTTTGGCATAATCCAGTGAGAATGAGGCACGTGGACAATGCTGCTACAGTCCTGCCTACGCTGCTCGGCATTCTGGATTGAAAACCTGCCCATGAGTGACCGGCTGAAAATCATGTGAGAGACTGAAATGACACTCCAGAATGAGCATTCGGTCTCTTTTTTTCTTTATTCTTCTGCCTATTACCTAAATCCCACCGAGTTCAGTGGTTTTTTCTAGCAGAGACATGCAGGGAACAGCTCATACTTTTTTTAATGTCTATGAATGTAAATTAATTCCCACACTTGCTTCGCAAGTGGGGACATGGATGCACAAAAACTGCAGAGGGAAGGGAGGAAAGGGACTTGTCACAATCAAGGGGAGCAGAAAGTCAGAGGCCTTTTCCAAGTGCTTCTGCTTCCTTGCTGAGAACATCTGCAACCATCACTCCTGTGCTTCACCCAGTCCATGGCCCTGGCTGCATTCCCACGAGGACACCCAGAGCTTGGCTATCAGCAAAGTCATCAGCTTGGCTCTGGCCAAACTGGAACTCCTGGCTAGCACCAAACTGCCACAAAACTACAGAAAATGTGCTCTGGCTGCTGGAGAAGGATCCGTGGCGTTGCCTGAAAGCCAGGAGGACTGAGCAGACATCTGTTGTCTACAACAAAACATTTGAGGACTATCTTAAATTGAAGAGGAAGATTTTCCTTCTGCTAATGAACCCCGAGACCATCTGTTACCAATTGTACTTGCTTATTTTGCTCATCCATTAATTATTATGGTTTACTTTTGAATAAGGCAGAGCTAGGTTTGTGTCTTTCTGTGGTTCTGCGAAGGTGCAGGGTGGCTCCTGCATCTCGGAGACAAGGACACATCGTTACATAACCCATGCCTGCACCAAGTCAGTCCAATTAGAGTGGCTGTCAGTGGGAACTGAGGACAAGACTCACAGACATGGAGCCAAGAAACCCAGCGATGCTGTGACATGAGCTTGTTGCCCTTGGGGAGGTGTAATGGCATTAACAACTTCTGAACAGGAAAGCTGCATCCAAGACGTGCATTACTGAGCAGAGGAGCCGTAGGGTCGGCAAATCCAGAAGTCTCTGCTGGTCTGAATTAAAAACTTGGAGAACCAAACATGAGGAACAATTAAAAAAGGAGAAAGGGACAAAAAATGGCACTGAAAATAACCAGCAGCAGCACTGCCCTGCCTGTGTCCTGCGTGAGGACCAGAGGTGGGTGATGAGGCAGGAGGATTTCAAGAGGAGGGCAGTGCCAGTTTTGTACCCAGTAACTCCTCAGAGCACAGACCTGGAGCCTCTCTGCAGATGGACAACAAGCCTGTCCACTTCCCATGGTCTGGTCCTAAAGTTTTATGGGAAGCCACTTATCTGGCTTGTAAAAATATTCCAAGACTTTAAACCACCTCTTATTTTCCCACAAAGCTGTCACCCTGAACATTCCCATAGACCAGGATATAGGAAAAACTCAGGTCTTCATGTCTCCATTTCAGTACAGGACAGGTCCTCAAGCAAGCCCTGCTCCACCTGCAAACGTTCCAAGAGTTTTCTCATCCTTGCTGCATAAGTTTGTGGAACAAACTGTGGCTTAAAGGTGGATTTTTTTTTTGTGTCACAGGGGGAATCTTTGAGTACGCAGATGGCCCCAACACACAGGTGATGAGTGCTGAGGAACAAGCCTTCCGATTCTCCGCCAACATCATTAACAGGAACAGAACTTTGCTGCCCAACACAACCCTAACCTATGACATCCAGAGGATACACTTCCACGACAGCTTTGAAGCAACTAAGAAAGGTAAGAGCAGAGCAAACTTCTGAGTAGCTTTGTGGCCATTTGTTCAGCTTAAGAAAGGTCTGGTTTCCAGACCAGCAGCTTGTTCTGTCCTGCTCTCTCCAGTGATCTGGATGAGAACTCCTGCCAGAGCTGACCTTCCAGAGGCATTTTAATACAGGGGAAAAACTACCTTTTCTTCCCCCTGAAACCTCACAGAAGTCCTTTCAGCGTTTGCTCTAATCCTGAGAGGAGGTCTGGAGGCCATGCCTGTGTTTGTGTCACTGCATCCCTGGCAGTGTTCACATCCATCACACGGGATGTTCTGTTCTTGTAATAACAGTCACTTTTGATTACTGGATAACAGTAGCACACTTGAATTGCTGAAGGGAAGGGACTGCACAGCAAAGACTACAAGCTGGTGACCTGAGGGCTCGTGGAGTTTGATTCTGGCTGAGGAAAAAGGAAACCTGCTGCCCGAGCTGGCAGCTATTGGAAGGGACTTCACCAGGAGGGAGCTCCCTGTTCCCAGCCAGCCCAGTGACCCCCTGTCCCTTTTCAGATGGTTTTGTGGTGGAGGCTCCCTCAGAGGAGCTTGGCACTCCTCTGTGCCTCAGACCCACCTGGCATAACTCACCCTCTCTCTCTCTCTGTGCCTCATCACTGCTGTAATTGCCCAGTATCAGTTCTGGGTCAGTGCCCAGAAGAGTTTGGGCTGTGCCCAGGCCTGCCCCATGCTTATCCCCTCCAGGCTTTGCTGACATCCCTCCCTTCTCCCTCCAGCCTGTGACCAGCTGGCTCTGGGGGTCGTTGCAATATTTGGACCTTCCCAAGGCTCCTGCACCAACGCTGTCCAGTCTATCTGCAACGCCCTGGAAGTGCCCCACATACAGCTCCGATGGAAGCATCACCCTTTGGATAACAAGGACACTTTCTATGTCAACCTGTATCCTGACTATGCTTCCCTGAGCCACGCCATCCTGGACCTTGTGCAGTACCTGAAATGGAGGTCAGCCACAGTGGTGTACGATGACAGCACAGGTGGGTAAAGGAGGGCCTCAGAGAAGGAATCCTGGAGATTTTCTGTCTTGGGTCTCATTGGGAATTTTCTCGAGAGCCAAATGATGTCTCGTGCAGTGATGGGTTCCCAGGAATTGTAGACAGTGCTGTGGGAGGCCCTGGATGCTTTCTAAGCAGTTCATTGACAAAACTCTCAGCCAGTGGGGCTGTGAGCTGGCAAAGGGTAATGGGGGGGTTCATTGACATGGGGTGACCATCTCAGCCTGGCTCTTTTGGCACTGTGGTGCGTGTGCAACAGAAAAGCCCCTGTCCACAGCTGCCATGGAGGGAGCAGTTCTCAGCTAAAGCCAAAAGCAGTTCTGGAAAGATTTTTTGTTTTCTGGATAATTCTGTAACACAGAGCTGGCAAAGTTCTTCACGTAAGGAAAGCTGCTGATGGTTAAACAAAGCAAAGTGCTGCACAGCTCTAGATATAGACCCCCCAAAAACAAAAGCCACATTGGATAGCCTGTCCAACCTAATTCCACTAAACCAAATGGTTTCTTTAGGGGAGGGCTGATGAGAACACAGTTTGACATTCCTGTTTTGCAAATGTGGGTCACAGTATGTTCCCTTCGTGGCATATTCTAATGTGTTCCTTCTATGCAGAAAGACTCCCTTGCAATAGGCATCTGCTGAAATTCTCCTTGCAACACCAGATTCTAATCATTCCTGTTCAGCTGCATCCACCATGGCTCTTTGCCTTGTATAGAAAACAGAAATTAATTCTTAGGGCAGTAGGAAGTTACGAGTTGTGATTAAGTGACCGTTACAATCTACGTGACTCATAAATCCAAGCGTATATTCAATTTTTCCCTTTGCTGCTGTGCATGGTAAATATGCAGATTTTAATTTGTTTTGTAGCTGATTATCACATCCTGTCCTTTCTCAAGGGCACATCTGCTTAAGAAAATTTTTTTGTGATCCCAGAGGTGGCTGAGGTTAGGACCAACCTGCTGTTCTCCCCCTTCCTACGTAGTGCAGGGACTCCATCCAGCTCTATTGGCTGCAGTGGTGGCAGGAAATCACCAGGAAAAGCCATCCTAGAACATCTCCTCTGGGTTAATGGCTGACATGTGGCACCTTGGCTTTGAGACACTTTAGCAATGGCCATCTGAGGGAGCAATGGATGGATGGATGGATGGATGGATGGATGGATGGATG